>RDRW01000292.1:740000-1252311 GCA_007896445.1 Puccinia hordei
ACAGAGCAGCTGGCTGCATCACGTTTCTCCCTTCAACTGTTGCACCCGACCCCAAACCAGCCAGCCCAATCTACCTTGCACTAATTAATGGGAATCACTGGATACATGTTATATTAAAGCGTGGCCTAGTACCTTTCCCTCCACTGTCCATACCTAGATCATTTCCAAAGAGCCAAGCTGCTGGTTGGTTGAGCATCATTGAACCTGCCACACTTCTTTACTCCAAAACTTGCAAGCCCATGTAACACCCCTCCTCTGATTTGTAATTACTACATTAAATTTGTTTCCATAAATAAAATTAGAGTAAAAGCTGTCAACATTACCCCTGAATATGGCCACATTACACATTGCCAATACTTCCAATACTTCACCTATGATGAAGGGCCATATTATAATTACAGGTAATCATACTTTTAACTGATCATTAAAAAATTTATCAGTTATTAGTATCATATCATATCTATAATTATTTTTAGTTGCACACCAAGACTGACACCTATAATGTAGGAAAAAGATCAACCAAAAGGCGAATAATGTATCATTTGGATGGAAGTGATCAATAGAACATGCAACATGTAGAGCTGGAGACACAGGATAGGAGTTAAATACCATACAATTCAGAAGTGATAGTTGGACAAAGCTATTTCTATATCTTGAGAAAAAATGTGGAGTAGGTGGTGAGTAGCATGATAAGATAAACAGCGGCTGGGACAGCAGCAGCCAATGAAGAGGTGTGAGTGTGTGGAAGGATTTCATTACTGTAGTGATGAGAAGAAAGACACATAAAATGAAAGGAGAAAAGTGAAGAAAAATAGGAAACATACCTGGGACAGCAGCAGCCAATGAAGAGGTGTGAGTGTGTGGAAGGATGAGGAAAAGAGTTCTTCCACACACTCGCTGCTGCCCTAGGTATACTACATACATGTGACATATGAGTGAAATGAGATGTGAAATCTACACTGATGGGATTGTAGCACACAGAGGAGAAAGAAAGAGAAAGAGAGAGAACAGATAAACCTAACACCCCCCCTTGCTGCAAACCAGAAGAAAGATTGAAGAAAGAAAAAAAATAAATAAATAAAAAAAAAAAAATAAGAATAAGAGTAAAAAAAAATAAAATAAAATAAAACAAAACAAATAGATAAAATAAAATAATAGTAAATGGCAAGAAATATGTTAAACAGTCAGGAAAGAATGAAAGAGAAGAAGTAACAATTATGGAATTAGGCCAAAGACAGATCTATGTTTTTCCAATAGTATGCGGGAGAGAGGCTTTGTGAGCATGTCTGCTAGCATATCCTTAGTCGAGACATGGCGGAGAGAGATCTTGTTTTCTTGCTGACATTCTCGTGCGAAGTGATATCTAGCGTGAATATGTTTGGTCCTGGCGTGGTGTTCCGGATTCTTTGCTAATGCCTCAGCGCCTTCATTATCTACGTGTAGTGGAATGGCTTCCCTCGATCGGAGACCAAGTTCGGAGAGGATACGTCTTAGCCATATTCCTTCTTTGCATGAGTCAGATATAGCTTTGTACTCGGCTTCCGTGCTAGATAACAACACTGTTGCTTGTTTTCTTGATTTCCAGGATATCACACCGCTTCCAACGCAGAATACATAGCCAGATGTTGAACGGCGATCATCCCTATCTTCAGCCCAGTCAGAGTCCGAGTAACCTGACAATTCTAGCGCTCCTCCCAGTCTCAATTTGAAGTTCTTGGTCGTAACTAGATAGTTTAGGATTCTAACGGCAGCTTGCCAGTGAGCTTCAGATGGATCACGGAGATGTTGCGACAGTTTATTTACCGCGAAGGAGATATCTGGTCGAGAGCATTGAGATACCCATAACAATGATCCAATTATTTGGTTGTACGGGCCTGAAGACGATTGATCACCGGATTTGCGTTTTCGGAGAGTCTTGAAGTGAGAATCTGTTGGAGTTGAAACTGAGATATGATCGCCCTTTAGAAATCGATCGCAGAGGTCGTCGATGTAATGTGATTGGTTGATGAACAACAGCTTGTTCTCAACATCTCTAGAGATTTTTAGTGATAGAAAGTGATGTAGGTCTTCATCTGCCCCTATTGTAAAATGTTTTCCTAAAGACGCAATTAAAGAGTTGACAAAGCCACTTTCACCTACAACAGCCAGATCGTCGACATGAGTGGTCAGAGCTCCTACTAACTTTCGATTTTCCATCTTGAAGTATAATGTTGGATCATATTTTGAATTCGACATGCCTAGACTGAGAAGCGCCTTGTGTAATTCTTGATTCCACTGCCTGGGGGATTGTTTGAGACCATAGAGAGATCGATCAAGTTGACACACCCAATCAGGATGCTCGGCGTCCTTGAATCCGGGTGGTTGTTCCATGTATACCGTGTGGTCCAATCGTCCGTTTAGAAAAGCAGTTTTGAAATCAACTTGCCGTCCTTTCCAGTTCTTGGAGGCTAAGAGTGATAAGATTAATCGGAGAGTCTCCAGTCGAAGTGTCGGCGAGAAAACTTCATCGTAGTCTTTCCCGCGGATTTGAGAGTAACCCATTGCAACAAGTCTGCCTTTCAACTTTTGAATTGATTTATCCGGGCGTCGTTTGACTTTAAACACCCACTTAGACTTGATGATCTTTTGTTTTTCCGGTCGAGGCACCAGTTGCCACGTGTTCATGCCCAACAGAGATGCAAACTCCTCATCAGCTGCTTTTAACCATCGATTTTTATTTGGTGATTTTAGAAGTTGATTCCAGGTTTTCGGAGTATCAATATCATCTTTTGACTTGACGCTCTTCGACCACTGACCGTAGCGGTCAGGGGCTCTTCTCGCTCTACCGGACTGACGTTTGGTTTGTGTAGAAGGCGCCTGAGCCGTATTGGGAACAGATGGTGCAGAGATGTCATCGGAGGGCGTCGGTCCAGACGTGACTATTGGCGCGTTAACTCGAGGAGGGGGAGGAAGAGGTGGAAGGACGATTTCCACGGGTTCAAGTGAGTGTTTGTTATCAGGAGCGTGGATGGAAGCCTGAAGGCGTCGATCAAAACGAGGTTGGAGTGGTATATCAAGAAGAGGAAGATCTGGTGTGCTTGGTCTGATAGGCTTAGCTCGAGGTTGAGTGGGCCATGGTAGTTCAACTACTACCGGCTCTTCTTTGGGCAGTAGCTTCGCTGCGTAGGGAAAGGTACTGTCTTCAAAAATTACGTCTCGAGACTTGATCACTTGTCGTTTTTCGAGATCCCAAAGGCGGTAGCCATCTCCTCCGGGTAGATAAGATAGTAGGATTGCTGCACGGGCTTTATTATCCAGCTTCTTCCTGTCGGCTTCGGGTACTTTATAGTAAGACAGACATCCAAACGGGTGAAGTTCCGAAATATTAATTTGAGGTTTCTTAAGAATTGATGCTGGGGTCGTGAAACCCATTGGGGTGTGGCAAGGGAAATGATCATAGGCAAAGACAAAATGACGAACTGCATCGCCCCAGAAAGATTTAGGTAGTTTGGCATCCAAAAGGGCCGCTCGAATTGTGTTGCTTATGGTCCGATTTGTTCGCTCTGCAACACCATTTACTTCAGGAGAATGAGGAGGCCCGGTTTCATGCACAATGCCGCACTTCAGAAGATAGGACTCAAACTCATTCGACATGTACTCGCCCCCGTTGTCGGTACGGAGTGCCTTGATTACGTACGACCCGTCTTTCTCAAATAGGGATTTGAACAGCTTGAAACAGTTGAATGTTTCGCTTTTGGATTTCATAGGGTAGATTGACAATGATTTGGAACAGTCATCGATAAAAGTTGAAAAATATTTATATCCCTCACGCGATACAACTTCATAGGAACAGACATCAGAGTGAATTAATTGACCTGGTTCCTTAGCTCTGTATGCCGCGCGGGATTTGAAAGGTTTTCGGTGCATTTTTGACTGTACGCATATTGGACATTGCTGTACCGATATTTCGTTCATGGTCGAGGGCTTGATGGAATGAGTCTTTAGAAGCTTTTTAAGCGATTTTACTCCAAGATGGGATAGTCTTCGGTGATAGCCTAGTAGAGAATCATCAATTTTTGCTTCATGAGATGAACGAAGAGATGTGGAGCTCACAGGCTCGGAGGGTAGATAATAGAGGTTTCCCCTTCTGTATCCTCTACCTGATGGCTCGGAATCGATGGTCACCGCGTTGGAGGGATAGATATCGCAGGACGTTTTTGTGAAGACTGCTGTGAGGCCGACATCGCATAGGCCAGCAATTGAGATTAATGGTTCTGCAAGGGCTGGAACCACCAACGTTTTGACCGACTTGTTACCACTAATTGCCAGCTTGGAAACTCCTTTATGGGTGGCTTCAACCATGGAACGATCTGCCAGGCGTATAGGTGTATTGTCGGGTCTGGCGAGAGTCACCGCTGAAATGTTAGGTGTCATCGAAATAGAGCATCCTGAGTCCAAGTTTGCATCACCCGTGCCGTGTAAGGTAAGCTTTGAGGATAAAGAGAAAGCCTTGGCTTGACCGGAAAACACTTCTACCTCTGAACCGGAGTAGTCGGACTCGTCATCCTCTGACTTTCGTCTATCCTCCAAGGTTGCCGCAGATGTTCGGCCAGCTCTTGCTTGCGGTTTTGACGCAGAAAAATTTTTGTTGGAGTGAGATCCCCCTTCTCGTTTATTTTTCTGGGAAGATGACCTTTTGTGGTCATTGATAAGGCGAGCAACGTGAAAGCATTTGTTTAAGTCATGACCGTCTTTGTCGCAGAACGTGCAATGACGAAGCGTTGAGGGCTGTTTGCTAGAGTTTTCCTTCTTGGATGACCTTGTCTTAGCTGACGATACGTGGGTAGGTTCGTCCTCATTAGCGTTTCTTGTTTTCCTACGGAGGTGTTCTGAGCGAAGAGCCTCAATTAGTTTTACTGGGGCCACTCTCGGTTCGTTCATCATTGATGAGACACATGCGAGCCAGTCCGAGGGTAAAGACGTAAGAATTGAGGAGGAGTAGATGTCCTTGGTCGTGAGAGGTGCTTCAGGGGTGACCAACGCGCTGAGGCGTTCATAGGTTTTCGCCATCTCATCGAGGTGAGCAATCAGATCATCATCGGTCATTCGAGAAGTTGTAAGCTTTCGTAACCAGTACGTTACTCCTCCTGCAGTCGAGTCTTGATGTGCTCGTTTTAGGGCGGTCCACAGACCTTTCGAGTCGTCAATAAGATGACGAACGTTACGGATGTTGGCGGGATGAATCGTCCTAGAGATTATTCCAAAGACGGCCTTATTATCCCGTGACCAATTAGGTCTTGATCGGGAGACTGCATCGGACTCTTCAATGATGTATGATACATCGGTCGTTCGAAAATGAACGTTCATTAGCCAGCTCCAGTCGAGGTAGTTGGAATCGGTACCGGGGGGTTTCAGTTGTTCTACACCCGTGAGTTTTAAAGTTGGGTGAGCCCACATCTCGGAATCTCCCGGTGTCGACATCGTAAGTGGTTTATTCTTGTCGAGATTTAGTTCTTGTCGAGTTAGGAATGGCGATGGTGGTCTGCTCATGTGGTTTTACGCTTTATCGATAAGCTTACGGATCCTCCGTCTCACACAGTAGTGTCCAGTTGGGTCTTTCAAGGTTTTAATTTTCGCGAAGCAGTAGTATACTGAGGCTCATAACCTGATAAGATAAACAGCGGCTGGGACAGCAGCAGCCAATGAAGAGGTGTGAGTGTGTGGAAGGATTTTATTACTGTAGTGATGAGAAGAAAGACACATAAAATGAAAGGAGAAAAGTGAAGAAAAATAGGAAACATACCTGGGACAGCAGCAGCCAATGAAGAGGTGTGAGTGTGTGGAAGGATGAGGAAAAGAGTTCTTCCACACACTCGCTGCTGCCCTAGGTATACTACATACATGTGACATATGAGTGAAATGAGATGTGAAATCTACACTGATGGGATTGTAGCACACAGAGGAGAAAGAAAGAGAAAGAGAGAGAACAGATAAACCTAACATAGCAGAGTAGGGGTAAAATTCTTTGTAGGTTCTTTCCCAATCCACTTGGGGGAGTCCGTTCTCACCAATATTGTTGAAGCCCATAGCACACAAGAAGTCCAGAAAATATATACAAAGATTGTCTAAAGTTTGGTGGGGCATTGGGAGATCAATACCACCATCCACCTTTTGTTTAAGGACTTTGGCCCCAAATTCTAGCAAGGCTGAAGCATTGGCATTGCTGGCAGTCTGTCTTTTGAATTGGAAGACCGATGTTGGACCAAAAACAAGCAGACCAGCTAGCATCTGGATCTGAGAGGCTGTATTCCTTGTGGAGCACTCATCTGTCCTTGTATGCTTTGGACGTGGATGGGTAAAGTCGGATAAGCTGCAGATATACGCCAGAGCTGAAATTGCCCCCACCAGGTGCTGTGACACAAGCATGAGGCCGCCAAGGTTTGGTGAATTGGCATCAAATGTCCCCAGGTTCTTGTAGGTTCATTGGAAGCCCCAGTGAGCAGAGTGGACCTTTGTTGTATCTAGTGGAAGGGGTTCCCATTGGGCGCCCTGCTGTTTGAGATGACGAAAAGCCCAGCATTGATGTAAAGCAGATTTGAGTCGGAGGTATTTCAAAGAATATTGATTTGATTTCTGAAGATCTAAAAAGAGCCGCACACTGAAAGAAAGAGGTTTTAGAAAACAAGTAACAGGACAAGAAATAAGAGAAGGAAAAGAGAAATATACCAACATCAGGAGACACAGGAATATGTAGTTTAAGGCTAAACAGAATGAGGAGAGATAGGACGCGACTGACACAAGAGCTGGGAAGAGATGAATCAGTAAATGAGTTGAAGAGAGAAAATAGGCGTTGAGAATCTCACCAGACAGTAAGGGACAACTTACTATATTAGAGATAGAGAGAGAGAAGAAAGAAGGGAAGAGAAGGAATAGAAGAGAAGGGAAAAAGGGAAGAAGAGAATGGTGTAAGATGGGTTAGGTGAAGATGTGAGATTGAGGTCGATGAGTCTTGAGTGAAGTTGAGTTGGTTGATGATCAGAATTGACTTGAGTCATCAAGATTGACACGAGTCAGTCGAGTGAGTTGGAGGATTGAGTTTATGTCACAGGTTTGACATGTCGGTGATTCTTACACACCCCGTGGCTGGAGAGATTTGAGGTCAATTCATGAAAAGGAAGGGTCGACAGTGCTGATGAAGTGTTGAATCGTGAAACGAGTTGAAGCCTTAGTAAGGGAACCGGCGAGCATGTCCGAAGTTCCAATAAGGATGCCCTTGATGTTTTTAAATTTTATTTCTTGACGCATTCCCTTTGTCTTGAGATCAATATGTCAAGTCTTAGGATTTGAACCAAATTGTTGTTGATCTCTGAATTCTGTCCTTTTTGACTCATTGCGCCATCTCATGCGCGCCGCGCCCAACTTCTCTTCAGCTCATTGTGCCTCTTCACTTGTGCGCTGCGCCCAACAAATTTAACCCAGTTTAACATAAAAAACCTATTCTTTAATCTTCAGTGATGTCATCACACTCGGACAACAACATCTTACCACTTGCCTGGACCCTCAAGGTCTCAACCCTCTTCTCCGCTCGATTCCTCAAGAACAAGACTATATAAACTCTACTCAAGATTCCTTTGTTTCGGTTTCCCAAAGAAGATACGACAACTCACTTAGTGGTTCATAGTTTCATCATAATCCAACTCACTCTTCTTCACTTCACTCCCAACTATCTCGTGCATGCTTTAAGCCAATCCCTTCCTATCGACTATTCCGTGTGTGCTTTAAGCCGATCCCTTCCTTTTGACTATTCCGTGTGTGCTCTTAAGCCTATCCCCTCTTATTCTCTTCATCTCTTACTCATCTAGCTCAAGACTCAATCGCTTTTTGTCACTTTTTCTCTTATTACTACTTGACTTATTACAGAACTTTGTCTCCTACACAATTGTCTCGCCTTTAGGTATAAATTAACTTTTCTCTCTTTTGCATCATTTTCTTATTTCTTCTAAAAAGCTCTATTTTACTTACTCAAGAAATTCATCCTTTAGTTTGTTGATTCACAATTGTTTGAGCTTGTCGTGAAGACCTTTGTTGTTGATTTGATGAGTTGTAGCAAAGTGATCTTTGAATTCAGCGTCTGTCATCATGAGTCTTTCATTAAGTTGCTTGTCGTCGATGAAGTGAGTTGCAGAGTCGACTTGAATGTTCCAGATGTCTGCTAGAAGAGCCTTGAGCCACAAGCCTTCGTGGTAAGAATTGACAAGTGGATTCAACTCAGCTTCAGTTGAAGAGTAGGTGACATTGTTTTGTCGACAGCTGTTCCAGGATACAAGTGAGCCGAAAAGATAGCATACATAGCCGGATTGAGACGTTCTGGTTTCAGGATCGTCTCCCCAAGAGGCATCGCTATAGATTTGAAGAAGTTGGGTCGGTTCCTTTATTTGAAGGGTGAGCTTGAGATTTTGAGTGTGTCGAATGTATTGCCAAACCTTCTTGACTTCATTCCAGTGAGTCATGCCAGGTTTGACAGAGAACCGAGCGAGACTAGACACAGCAAAGCTGATATCGGGTCTAGTATATCCTGCTATGTAGTTCATGAGGCCGATTGCGGATCGGTAGTTGACGTTTTCCTTCTTGAATAGTTCATGATCATCATCAGAGGCTTCTTTTAACTTGAGATTGGGGGTGAGCGGAGTTGAAGACGGTTTGCAGTTGGAGAGACCTAGTTTGTCTAGTCCATGTTCAATGTGTTTCGGTTGAGACAACAAGATTTTGTTGTCTACTCTCTCGAATTTCATACCAAGGATGGTTTTCGGATCGTGACAGGATGAATTTGAAAATTGTTCTTCAAATTTGACCTTGAAATTGTTGCCTGGACCAACAAGTATCAAGTTGTCCACATGAAAGAAGATTTGAGATGTCTTGTCATTGCATAGGTAGAGACATGGGTCGCAGTTTGACTCCCTGAACCCTATTGATTCCAACCATAAGGTCAATGTTTCGTACCAATTCTTTGGTGCTTGTTTGAGACCATACAAGGCTTTCTTGAGTTTGAGATAGGGTGAGTTTCTGTTGACTCTTTTGGGAGTTTTGATGTATACTTCTTCAGTGAGCGGAGCGTGAAGAAAAGCGCCTTGAACGTCGTATTGCGTGATTGATAGATTTTTGTGAAGAGCATATAGAAGGGTCATCCGTAAGGTTGACACTTTGCCGGTAGG
This sequence comes from Puccinia hordei, assembly GCA_007896445.1. NCBI lineage: Eukaryota > Fungi > Basidiomycota > Pucciniomycetes > Pucciniales > Pucciniaceae > Puccinia > Puccinia hordei. The sequence goes on from RDRW01000292.1 coordinate 749,192, forward strand.
AGCAAAGGTATCTTTGTAATATGTTCCATGAATTTGGTGGAATCCCTGTACGCAAAGACGTCCTTTGTGTTTCAGTGGATCTCCATGGCAGTTATCCTTGATTCTGAATACCCAGGTCGTGTTGAGTGGATTGGGTGGTTCTTGGTAGTGATTTTCCCATACTTGATGATTTTCAATAGAGTCAATTTCTTTCTTTATTGCATCCTTCCAGAATTCTTTGTCTTCACATCTAATAGCTTTGTCGAAAGAGTTAGGCTCGTAATAATGGTGGAAACCGTAGCAAGCGGGAATCTTGATTGAGCTTCTGTCTCTGAGAGTTCTCGTTATTTCCGGCTCTTGAATTGGTTGAGGTTGCGGATTGAGTAGACTTTCTACTTCTAGTTGTTCTTCTGATTCCGATTTGGTCGAGTCATTATCTGAGTTATGATCGATTATCCCTTCCTGACTCGATGGAATTGGATTTGGTTTGACTGGAGCTTTTTGATGAGTCTCCATAGACGGAACCTCGTCTTCATTAGCGATGAAATCAAGTGAAGAATCGTCGGTTGCAACTGTTGGCGATGGATACTTGAGGAACCTGACATGTTTTGATTCGACAATCCCACCGGTTCAATTGATCAACCTGTAGGATCTGAGCTGAGTGTTGAAACCAACTAGGGTCCCTTCCTCTCCTTTTGCCTCAAGCTTGGCCCCTTTGATATGATTCATCTTCAGGATTACTGCCGTCGACCCGAGAGGCTTGAGAAAATTTGAAGGGAAGGGTCGACTGTGTACAAGTTCCCAAGGCAACTTCTTGGCGTCCTTGCGAGGAATTTGATTGAGTGCAAGGCAGCACGATTTGACGACCTCGTGCCAGTACGCTCTTGGAATACAGGAGCTCTGAAGGGTCGCCCTCATTGATTTGATTATGGTCAAATTGGCCCTGTCCGCCCTGCCATTGTGTTCCGGATGATAGGGTTCAGACGTCAGCCTCTGGATGTGGTTGTCATCCAGATATTTTACTAACCTGTTGCCTACAAATTCACCTCCTCCGTCAGAGCAGATCAAGCTAGGTAAGTAGCCAAGTCGTTTCTTTTTGGATTCGAGCAGATTGATTAAGACTTTGGTGGTATCATTTTTATTCACTAGGGGGAATCCGGATATTTAACCGGAATGATTATCCACAAGAGTCAGGATGTACCGAGTTTTGATCCTTGATTTGGGCTTGATAGGGCCAATGATATCCAGGTGGATCCGTTCGAACACCTTTTTGGCCGGATGAGAGTCGAATTTGAAGGGTTGCTTTGTGATCTTAGAGAGAACGCATGATTTACATTCAAAGGCCGCCTTCTCTGCCCTGGATATTTTGTTTGGAATGAACTGTTCTAATTGTTGAATTGAGGCGTGACCAAATGATTTGTGTATTGTTTTCAACAATTGGGATAGTTTTGAGAAATTAGCGAAGTGATTTGCCGACTGTCCAACAATTTCTGGATATTGAACATTGAAAAGACTATTTTGAATGTTGCCGGAAAAGATCACCTTTGTGAATGGAGAACGAGCCAAGTTCGGCCAACAGCTTACACCCCTTCTTCATGAGTGCTCCACCGCTAATTAGGTTGACTACTATTTCAGGAACGTAGAGACAGTTTTTGAGAGAGATAGCCACATTGCCCCACTGTAGAGAAAGTCGTCCACACCCTTTCACCGGTAGGGTCGCTCCTTTCTTCCCCATCTTTACAGAATCACAATTTTCCATCTTCAGGTCATCAAAGAATCTTTTGTTGTTGAATATGTGTACCGACGCTCCAGTGTCCAGTATGATCTTCGAACTCGGATCATCCATTTCCGTCCACAGTGTTATCAAAGAGAGATAGTAGTTGACATTCTTGCTGGCTTTCCACTTGGTTTGAGCTTCTTGCCACCAATCTGGAGCTGATTCTGGATGGAGATGCCAACATGATTCGGCGGAGTGATTAGAATCTTGTTTTGGATTATGATATCCATTGGTACATCGCTTCGGCGCAGAACCTTCAGGATTGAATTTAGATCCTGACTATTGCTTGTTTGATCGTTTGTTCTTCGTCGAAAACAAGGCCGCAGGAGTAGTATTTGAAGATGATTCCTTTGATTCTGCGACATTCTCATTGTTGTATTGTGTGAGATGGTTGCATACGAATTCGACATTCAGATCCTTGTCCGAATGCATGATTTGTCGCTTTAGACTCTGTAGGGGATCCGGAGATTTGAAAAGGATGAGATAATCTAGAATGTCTTGAGGCAGATCAATCCCCACGTCGACAAGTTTCTTGATTGATACTTTGATGTCCGTCACAAACGTTTCTACGGCGTCTTCTTTGAAACGAACATAGAGAAATTCGTTGAACACGCGAGCCCTATTTGACGATTGAGATGACGCGAATCTGTCTTTGATGGCTCTCCAAAGCTTTTTCGCCAAGCCCTGATTATCTGCCGTCACCACGTTGTTGTGCGTCGTACTGTCTATCTTTGCTATGAACAACAGCTTTAGTTCTGCGTTTATCTGCGCTTCGAGAGGTGTGTCGTCGAGAGTATCAAGTTGAGCAAGTACCCCTCGTAGCTCTAGAAGCGCAGACATCTTGTCTTGCCAAATCGAAAAATTTTCTTCCGATAGCTGAGGTATCGTCTCCAGCGCAGTCTTTAACATGGCCTGTTGGAATCCATTGTTGTTTGATGAGACCAACATCCTGCGCTTGTTCTGATTGTTCGCCTATTCCTGGTTCCGTGTGTCGGCTCCAAATTGATCCAGTTTACCGGTCGTTTGCTTTTAACCGTAAAAGAATATTGATTTGATTTCTGAAGATCTAAAAAGAGCCGCACACTGAAAGAAAGAGGTTTTAGAAAACAAGTAACAGGACAAGAAATAAGAGAAGGAAAAGAGAAATATACCAACATCAGGAGACACAGGAATATGTAGTTTAAGGCTAAACAGAATGAGGAGAGATAGGACGCGATTGACAGACAAGAGCTGGGAAGAGATGAATCAGTAAATGAGTTGAAGAGAGAGAATATAAGGAGTTGAGAATCTCACCAGACAGTAAGGGAAAATTTACTATATTAGAGATAGAGAGAGAGAGAAGAAAGAAGGGAAGAGAAGGAATAGAAGAGAAGGGAAAAAGGGAAGAAGAGAATAGTGTAAGATGGGTTAGGTGAAGATGAGAGATTGAGGTCGATGAGTCTTGAGTGAAGTTGAGTTGGTTGATGATCAGAATTGACTTGAGTCATCAAGATTGACACGAGTCAGTCAAGTGAGTTGGAGGATTGAGTTTATGTCACAGGTGTGACATGTCGGTGATTCTTACAGTATTCCGTGTCAGGAGGAGAGATGAATGATGCCATTTTTGAGGCCAGTGTGTGGACCTGAACTTGGTTGGTTATCGTCTTGCTTTTGTTGGCCCGGACAACTTCAATCTGATCCATGTTGAGCATTTCATGAGTGATCAGAGACATTGAAGTAGCAGGGTGGAGAATTTTTTCTTAACCGCACCACCAAAATTAGTCAGTGTCATTTTTAATTAAATAGATAGTAACTAGGAGAATAACCTGATTTGCAAGCAGCCAGAGTTATTGTAATATCCCGCCAAACTCTTTCCTTGAAATTGTGGTCCATTGGGCCATGACAAGAGAGCATTTGGGGGAGGTGATTGAGGACATAGGTGATGTTCTTTATCATCTTCTCAGCTGATGTGATGGACCATACAATGCCACACGCCAAATTGTTGTTCAAGTTTTCTACCACTGAACTTGGAAGCAGTGGGCCTGGTAAAAGTAGTTCAACAGCTGCAACAGACAGACAGACATGAGTTCAAGAAGTGTTTAATGTTTAGAGGAGCGGGGAATGACTCACATGCATCCCGTGTGGACCTTGCAGGGCAAGGAGGGCCTGTTGACCTCTTGCTGGGGTTTGAACTGGAGCTGGGCATTGAACTGGAACTTTCCACTTCCTTAGTGGTTGCGGTGCAGGAGATCTTCAGGCTTTTCAAGTGTTCGGCCGTCATGACAGTTGGGTGGGGAGTGAATAGGTGGCTTGGGAATTTTGGGCCGGTTTGCCTTGGGTCGATATGCACAGTCTGTTGATGAGAGGAAGAGGAGCCCTGTTGAGGGACTGGGCTTGCACCACATGAGGGACGATTTTCTGGACTTGGGGTGTGATGCTGGGATTTTTTGGATGTAGGATCAACAAATATTGCAGTTGGATAGCGGTAGCGAGCCCGGCATGTGCAACTTTCCACAATAGTGGAATGTGGGCGTTGTGACAGATCAGTTGAGCTCCTGGGGATGTGTGGGGCTGCAGGATGGTTTTACAGCAAAGAGACTTGTGAGGCTGGAGGGTTGATTTCCAATTCTTCAGGGTCAGTTTCCCCCTTGGCATCCGGGTTGTTTATATTGTCATCACGGTTTTGAGATGAGGTACGCAAGGCTAGGTTGGAATTGTGGGATTCTATGCTGGTAGTTATACAATCAAGGTAAGCCTCAGAAAAGGTGGAGAGATAGGTGCTTTTGCCTTTGCTGTTGCGCCTGGGTGTATTAGAATAAAGGATAATTAAAAGATGGAAAAAGGGGGTCAGAGAGGTGGAATTACTGGGTCTAATTAGCTAGTCACTTTTAGTCTACACTGTTGTATTTCCCGCTTCTCTCTTTTTTTCTCTTATCTTCTCTTTTGTTCTTGTCACCACAGGTCTGCTCCACCTCCCATCTCCATCCTCCCATCTGGTTCCAGCTCACTGATCCTTTATCTCAGCTCTCTTCATCTCTTTAACAGGGTGATCTTATTGGGTGGATGGGGCTATATGCGGGGTTCACAACTTTGGGCCAGCTGTTGTCAAATCGAGCGGGTTAGTTGTCCAATTGAGCTGGTTCATTGTCAATGTGAGTGGGTTCTGGTGTGGGATGAATCTTTTGTGCCACATTTTTTGCTGAGAGAAAAGCAGACAGTTGTGGAGTGGTTGTTTGAGGTGGAGGGAGGTCTTTGGGAAGATGTTGGAACTTTGGTGCTCTTTGATACGCTCTTGGCCTCAAACAGGTGCTCTCAGACAGAAGATTGAATCAAACCTAATTCATCATTTTTATTTTCATTCAACCACAACTTCATTGCACCACTCATCTCGATTCCACCACTCCGACTCTTCCTCTTCTTCCACTCGACTTTCCACAACTTTATTCCTCATCTCTATTCACCCACTACTATTCCTTCCGCTTCTCTCATCCCTTATCATTCACTTCCTTCATTCCCACTTCCTTCCTTCGCTTTCCTTGATCATCCACTTCACATCATCGCTTCACATCAATTGGCACATTCTCATCCTTGGATCAGCTTTAACTCGGCCAGTCTTTCTAGCTGCCAACTTGGTGAGAAATGCACCATCGAGCATTTCCCTTCTATCCTCATTACATCTATTAATCATTAACTAATACACTACCTCTATCTCCTCGACCTCAGTACTGCCATCTCAGATCTTTCAAAGCTTTCTCTCATTCAACTCATCATTAACCTCATCAATAGGGTTTGTTAACTTTCTACTTCAAAACGACATTAAACAAATACTAATTTTCCTTTGTCTTAGTTCTACAAACTACTTGTGTCCATCTACTCCCTAATTATTGAAACTTCACATCTCTTATCCTAAACTTCAGGGTTTGTTTGATTCTTATCTTTATTGTAACTTCACTTTCATGTTATTATCTTTTTTCTTACATTTTCATCTCTTTCAGTTTCTGGTCTTTATCTTAAAGCAATCAATTCAGGTCATAGGTCGAATACGATTAACAGTCGAAATCGAACGCTACCTAACGCATGACCGACGAGGACAACAAATCTCTTCCTTTGTCCTCTAATTCCAAAGACCAGTCTCCTGCTAATACGACAATTTCTTCATCAAGAATGGATTCGATTCAATCATCCGTAATGAAGACTGTTGTTGAGGGAATTCCTCTTTTAACAATGGACAACTATACTCATTGGCGACAACGAGTCTATAATTTTTTAGACGTCGTCAAGCTTAGATCTGAACTAACTTCGAATGCTAAAAATCTCAGTTCCAATCAGAACATTTTCCTCAAAGCTATACTTGTTGCTAAATTAGAATCATCCGTTCAGGCCAATGTGGTCGACTCGTCAAACGAAGAAGATGCTAAACTCATTTGGGCATCAATTGTTAAATTCTTTGCCTCCAATCAAGCATCGAATAAATCTCGAGTCTTCCAGTCATTCTTACGAGCTCAATACTCTCCAAACGATATTCCTGGGTTCATTACCACTATGAAAACCTTTCAATCTCAACTAATTGAAGTTGGATGGTCCTTCTCTGACAATGCAATAGGTCATATGATCTTACATAAATTTCCAACTGATATGAATGACATAGTCAATCAAATAACCCATTCCGATAAAGAACCAACTGTTGAAGTCGTTTTTGAACATCTTCGTATACACAAGCATAATACGGAACTCAGATCTAGTGGAAGCGGATCTCGATCTAATCCAATCACACTACTCACTGATGAATCAAAAAAATGTCGAAGAAATTTTCATAATCCGAATGCTGATCATCCAAAAGAAAATTGTTGGATGCTGTACCCGGAAAAACAAATTGCTCACTACGAGAAGAAAACGACTCAAAAATCTGAATCTTCAGTTAGTAGCTTCCATTCATCTGTGTCTCGACCATCTCATCTGTTCATAGTCGACTCAGGTTCTTCAGCTCACATGACATCAAACTTGAATCTATTTCACACTCTAGAACTCAAGGAACTAGGCTGTGTTCAAACTAGCTCATCTCAAGATCAACTTAAGATAAAAGGAATTGGATTGATTCGACTTAAAAATAAACATGGGGAAATTTTTCTCAATCATGTTCTCTATATTCCTGACTTAGTTGTCAATCTACTCTCTGTTCGATGTCTGCTTCTTCAAGATTACATTGTACAATTTCAAAAAAACTCTTTTCAAATACTTAAAGATAATGAAATAAGAATGAAAGGTGTTTACATTGGTAATTTGCCAAGCCTAGAATTCGACGAGCTTGAACACTTGAGTCATCTTTCCTCTGCCGAATTTCTTCACAAGTCTCTAGGACATGTTAGTTATCATAGACTACGAAAGAAACTTGGTATGCCTGTAAAATCTGTGAATAGTTGTGAATCATGCGCAATAGCCAAAGTCACAAAGGCTTCCTTCAAGTCAATTCACAAACCTGCATCTAAAGTGTTTGAAGAACTACACCTAGATGTTATCGGACCTATCTGGCCTCAATCTTTTGAAGGACATCAATATATTTTGACTCTTGTGGATAGTAACACTCGTTTCTGTGCAGCTATACCAATCAAAGCCAAGAGCAATGTAACCGAAACACTTGCCTTCATTATTGACATAGAAGCCAAATGTTTCGGTTATTATCCATCTACTCTTCACTCTGATCGTGGATCTGAATTCTTAAACTCAGCTCTAGAAGAATATTGCACTAGTCATCTGATTAAGCAACGAACCTCAGACGCATACACACCACAACAAAATGGTCTTGCAGAAAGATTCAATAGAACTATTCTTGAATCATTAAGAACTACTTTAGAAGATTCTGCAATTGATCGCAAGTACTGGAGTGAATTAGCCAAAGTGTGTTCACTAACACTAAATCAGATACCAACTCATCGTTCGAAAAAATCACCTTTTGAGCTTTTTAAAGATCGGTCTCTTCCAATCAATTACTTCTATCCAATAGGAAATCGAGTATCCTACCTGATTCAACCTGAACAACCTTTCTCAAAACTAAAGCCGAAAGGGAGAATGGGAAGATTGATTGGATATACGGATGAATTGAGATCGTATCGCATTCTGTCTGATGATGGAAAAATTGTTGACACAAAAAGTGTTCGATTTCTCAAGTACTCCTCTCCAATGTCAAAGTCCTCCGACTGGGACATTTCTATTGAAGTTAATGAAGATGAACCTTCTCCACAAGTTGTATCTGAACCTAGCGGCACTGAAATACTCGCTTCTGAATCAGATAGTGATGAAGAAGTCGCAGAACATCTCATTCCTGAAGCAAACACTTGAGTACTTCGTCAACGTACAGAACAAGTGAAGCCGCCCAAGTACTCATATCTTACCTCCAATCCTAACTCTTATAAAAACGCGATAAAATCTTTAGAAAAAGACTTATGGCTAAAAGCGGTTGACGAAGAATTATCCAATATTGAACATCATCATGTGTGGGATGATGTGTTTGATACTCCATCTTCCTTTTTGCGAACATTATGGATCTTTAAAACTAAACCAGCTACCCTGTCCTCAAAAGAACGAAAAAAGGCTAGACTTTGTATTCAAGGCTTCCTACAAGTGGAAGGCGAAGATTACGACAATACTTTTGCGCCCACGGGAAAGTTCACCACTCTGCTGGTGGTTCTCATGTTTGCCGTCGACAAGCATCTACCTATTCGTCAATTTGACGTAAAAAGTGCTTTCTTGTACGCCCCACTAAAAGAAGAACTCTATATCAAAAATCCAGAGGGATCTACAAGAAAAGCTCCTTTCCTGCGTTTAAAAAAATCTCTGTATGGGCTTAAACAAGCACCAGCGAATTGGTTTGAAACTCTGACTTCCTGGTTCGAAGAAATCAAATACTATCAATCAACAGCAGATCCCTGTCTTTACATTCATCAAGACAAGAACTCGTTCATTTTTTTTCATGTTGATGATCTAGTTGTAGTGGGAAACGTCGAAAAATTTGAAGAACTTTTCCTTCATCGCTTTCCCAATTCAACAGCTCACAATCCCGATACGTTATTAGGGATGGAGGTACAACCAACGGAAGATGCTGTCCAGTTGTCACAAGATTAACTAGTTGAAAAGGGGGTGAACTTACTCGGATTAGCTGACTGTAAAGCAGTTAGTACTCCTCTTTCTGTTGGCGTGCAACTCAAACCTGCAATGAATGAAGAGAAGGACGAATTTAAGAAACTAAATATCAACTTCAGAACTTTCACCGGAATGCTGAACTACCTCTCATGCCGGACGAGACCGGATCTAGCTCCAGCTGTTTCGATTCTTTCTTCTTTCAACAACGAGCCAGGTATAACTGTAGGAATAATGAGATTCCGAGTGACAAGGTCTGACATGTCACCTGTGACATCTGTTGTATTTTCCGTTATTATCTTCCTCAGTTGTTGTTTCCTTTCTTTTCTTCTTCATCCTGTTTTCTGCTTTATCCTAGGTCTGCATCCTTCCTGCCCCACCGAGCCCAAGCCGATCCTTTACTGACAGTAGCAACCCGTGACTGTCCATAAAGGTCTGCATCCTTCCTGCCCCACCGAGCCCAAGCCGATCCTTTACTGACAGTAGCAACCCGTGACTGTCCATAAAGTTTCTATTCCAATAGATTATGAGACCGGTGAACTCTAGTTCACTCGAAGCTTCACTCTAACCCATTTCACATCTCAAATCACCTTGACCTTAACTCACAGCCTTATCCTTCCCCATGGTCGAATCCTCAGTCGATCTCGGTGAGAAAAACAAACTCACTGGGGCTAACTATCTCGATTGGAAGTCCAAGATTTCTTCCATCTTACAACTCAAACATCTCCTCCGCCTTGTTCTCAAAAAGGAGACCGAAGAAGAATCAGCCGCCGCAGATAAACTGGATTGTAACCGGTATGATGATGCTCTGGCCATCCTCAAGATCAACTGCGACACTAAGATAGCGGACCAGTTTGATCTCGAAGCCGAAGGAAATCCCTCCAAATTCTGGAAACTTCTAGAGGAGCACTACCAACCGAAAACCATCCAAAATCAAGCAACCTACCTTAATCAAATCTTCACCACCGTCCTAAACTCCAATGACCTACAGGAAACTCTCACTACGCTCTCATACAACACTAGACAACTCTGTGCACTCATAGACAACGCTAAGACTAAACCATTGGCTCTGCTCGACACTGTCATTGCCATGTGGTGTATCATTAATCTCCCTGCCGAATACAAAAACTCCGGCGAACTTCTCCTGAAGAAATGCCAGATCGAGAAGAAGTCCCCCACCATCAAGGAAGTGGTTGAGGAGATCCGGTCGTTCATGCAAAGAAACTCCGAGGCTACTGAAACGTCTAGGGCGCTGGCTGCTTCCCGCAAGACACCTGCTCCCGGTTACGTATATAACGGCCCTAGGTGCTCTCCCGGGTACCATAACCCCAAGACCGTACACAAGCCCGAGGACTGTTCCCAACTAAAACTCAAACCTCCTAAAGATGAGAAACCTGTCAAAGCCCTCCAGGTCACTCTCCAACAAAACCGATCCATCCTCATCCTCGACTCGGGGGCCACTACTTCCATGTTCAATTCTGCCGACTTCTTCCCGTCTTACCAGGGAATTCACGACCATGTGTACCTGGCTAACGGTGATAAAGTAAAAGCAATCGGTCAAGGAGTGGCGTCTCTTGAACTTCCCCACGCCATCCTTCAATTGAAGAACTCTCTGCTCGTACCGTCGCTCACCTCAAATCTAATCAGTCTAAGTGCGTTCATCAAAAATCAGTACACTCTCAAATTGGGAGGCGGGAACGACTTTATCCTTGCCGACGAACAAGGAACACCTGTCATCACCGGCTCCCTGGCAGATGGCAACTTCATTGTTCAACAAGTACTTCACTCTGCAAATAAAGTCGACATTAAATCTCTCGCCATCTACGAGAAACACCAAGCTGCAGGTCACCCCTCCCCCAATTACTTCTTCAAAATGTTCCCAAACATTCCGCGAGTCGACTTTACGTGCAACACTTGCGACGTCTCCAAGTCTCACAAAGAACCTTTTCTTGGTAATTTCCCCACTCCCACCAGACCTCTCGAATACCTACATGTGGACCTGTGTGGTCCAATCTCAACCCCTTCAGTCTCGAACCATCGGTATTTCCTCCGAGCCGTTGATGGATTCTCCCATTTTATCTGGATTAAATTCCTGGCCCTGAAAAGCGATGTCAACAAGACGCTGCGGGAGTTATTTCTTAAAATCGAGAACGAATATAATAACTCCATCGTAAATCTAGTCTCAGATAACGGCTCTGAGTTCAAAAACAAGGATCTTACCGCTTTCTGCGTTTCCAAGGGAATTAATCATCTCACAACTGCTCCGTACACGCCCGAGGAAAATCCTTTTGCCGAGAGGGGTAATAGGACTACTGTAGCCAAGCTCCGATGCCTCCTGAACGACTCAAATCTACCGGCCTGTTTCTGGGCTGAAGCAGCTCAAACCGCAGTATATCTAGAGAACATCACACCTTGTAAATCGATTGATTTCTCTACTCCTTTCTCCAAATGGTTTGGGAAGACTCCCGGAAAGAACTTCTACATTGCTGGAAATATGTAAAGGGCACTCAGAATCTTCGTCTCACACTTCGACCCTCTCCATCCTCCCCAAACTCTATTCAGAACTACACTGATGCAACGTGGGCTGACGACATTGAAACCCAATTGTCTCAAAGCGGATCAATCTGCTTCTGGAAGGAATGCCCGATTGCCTGGAACAGCAAACGGCAACGCAACATTGCCTTGTCGTCGACTGAGGCTGAGCTCAATGCTTTATCTGATGGAATCCAGGAGAATCAATGGATTAAATTCCTAGTTGAAGAACTTTGGAACAACAATCTAGACCCTTCAAATTTTCATATTGATAACCGGGGACTTGATGAGAAGATAAAGAACTTCGGATCAAACTCTAAAACAAAACATTTGGACATCAAGGGCAAATGGATACGAGACTTAAAAAAGAAAGATGAAATCACGGTGACATTAATACCATCTGAAGATATGATAGCCGATACTCTTACCAAGTCCAGCACGCAGAATCTCTGAATCGATTAAAAGAAAGATGTTTCTTGGTTCATTACTCCCCAAGTTGAGGGGGGTGTTGGAACTTTGGTGCTCTTTGATACGCTCTTGGCCTCAAACAGGTGCTCTCAGACAGAAGATTGAATCAAACCTAATTCATCATTTTTATTTTCATTCAACCACAACTTCATTGCACCACTCATCTCGATTCCACCACTCCAACTCTTCCTCTTCTTCCACTCGACTTTCCACAACTTTATTCCTCATCTCTATTCACCCACTACTATTCCTTCCGCTTCTCTCATCCCTTATCATTCACTTCCTTCATTCCCACTTCCTTCCTTCGCTTTCCTTGATCATCCACTTCACATCATCGCTTCACATCAATTGGCACATTCTCATCCTTGGATCAGCTTTAACTCGGCCAGTCTTTCTAGCTGCCAACTTGGTGAGAAATGCACCATCAAGCATTTCCCTTCTATCCTCATTACATCTATTAATCATTAACTAATACACTACCTCTATCTCCTCGACCTCAGTACTGCCATCTCAGATCTTTCAAAGCTTTCTCTCATTCAACTCATCATTAACCTCATCAATAGGGTTTGTTAACTTTCTACTTCAAAACAACATTAAACAAATACTAATTTTCCTTTGTCTTAGTTCTACAAACTACTTGTGTCCATCTACTCCCTAATTATTGAAACTTCACATCTCTTATCCTAAACTTCAGGGTTTGTTTGATTCTTATCTTTATTGTAACTTCACTTTCATGTTATTATCTTTTTTCTTACATTTTCATCTCTTTCAGTTTCTGGTCTTTATCTTTAAGCAATCAATTCAGGTCATAGGTCGAATAGAAGATCAGGAAACCAAGGAATGAATTGGTTGAGGTTAGGAGGTGGTTGGTTGACGTTAGGAGTGGAATTTTGGATGGTTTGGCTAGCTGGGGGGTCAAATGTGTTTGTTGGAGCTGGGCGAGTTGAGGACTCATAACCCTCATTGTCTGACTGCTTGTATTTGCCTTTTATTTTGTTGGCAAGAACTTCCAGATACTTGTATTCCTTGGGACTGCATGCGGGATGCTGAGCAAGCTCAGTGTATTTTTGCCAGAATTCCAAACCTGATTTGCAGTGTTGTGGGGTGGAAAGTGGTAAGCAGGAGGATTATTGTCATACATTTTATGAGGAAACAGAACTTACATGCTTGTTTGTGACCACCAGACACTGTGCGGGAATACATCTATAGTTTGAAGGAGGAGGAGAAGACGGTTTTGCTGTTGGTTGGATTGCAAAGTAAAACAGATTTCAGCTGCCGCTCCTGGAATCAAGTACCTTTTGCAGTGGGAATATGAGAAAGGGGAAGATCAGGCCTTGCGGGGGGGCACTTTGGGTGTGTAGTGTCTCTAGGGGGCTTAGACTGGGGACTTGGGGCCTGGTATGCATCTGTGGGTAATTCCCGGGGCCCTTTAGGCCCAGATGTGTCCCTTGCAAAGTTTTTCCTGGGCCTTGGGTGCAATGGGGGGCTTGGGAGGGGCCTAGTGGCACATTCACACCTTGAATGTGTCCATAGGGGCCACTGGTTCTAGTTGGCCCCTTTTGGCCAGGCCCAGGTGGTCCATCCGGCCCCTTTTGGCCAGGCCCAGGTGGCCCATCCGGCCCCTTTTGGCCAGGCCCAGGTGGCCTATCTGGCCCCTTTTGGCCAGGCCCAGGTGGCCCATCTGGCCCCTTCTGGCCAGGCCCAGGTGGCCCATCTGACCCCTTTTGGCCAGGCCCAGCTGGCCCACTTTCAGGAGCGGGCGGGGCTTCGGGTGAGGGGCAGGGGGGAAAGGGGGGCACGGGGGGAAAGGGGGGAATAGGGGGACATCGACTTACATGTTGATGTCATGGCGGCTGGCTTGAGGTTTTCTGGCGGCTAGGTCGTTCCAGCGGGCGCGTTGGGCGGCTTGGGTTGGTTGGGTAGTGGGGTGGGTCGTGCAGCGGCCGGCTGGTAGGTGGGTGGGGGCGGCTGTTGGCTGGTGGGGTTGGTCAGGTGGTGTTTGGGGAGGGATTTGAGGAGGGGGGGGGAGGAGTGATCATCAAAGGATTGGGGGGGGGGGGTCTGCTGATGTCATGTGTACATTCCTGTGTATGCATGACATCAGCAATGTATATAGGAAGGGGCGTGCCCCTGCCTAAATACTATACATAGAAAGGGCGTGCAAACCGCACACCCTTTCTATGTATATAGGTAGGGGCATGCCCCTGCCTATACACATAGAAAGGGCGTGCACAACACACACCCTTTCTATGTTTATAGGTAGGGGCACGCCCCTGCCTATACACATAGAAAGGGTGTGCGGTTCGCACACCCTTTTCTGAACGGGCCGTGCAAACCACACGCCCTTTTCTGAACGGGGTGTGCGACCGCACACCTGCAGGGAGGCCCAGTGTTGCACGCCTGTAGATGGGTGTGCAGCCCGCACGCCAATAAAAAAAAGGCGTGCGGGCAGCACACCTTTTTTTAGAGGTGTACGCCCATCGGCGTGGGTTTATCAACCCCCGAGAATACAATCAACGAGACACTTCTGGTTTGCTGTATCTGCTGTATCCGAGCTACAGATGTACCTGGTACAAGCCACCCAGTTAGTCGAATGTAGCCCCCTGCGCTAGTATAGACAAATGTGTCTCAAACAGGTTATCCCCGGTAGTGGTTTCCCCTTTATGTCTATTATTGCCTCATATAGGCATTCTTAGCCGCAGGAGGTGTTTTTCTTCTTTGGCTGTATTTCAATACAGCCTTGCTGGTTGTTTGCTTTCAGTTCTTTCCTAGAGAGGCTATTATAAATAGCCTCATTTGTTGTAGGGGTTCTCCCCAGTTCTCTCTGTCTTTTCTACACGAAATCCAGACAAGTTTGCTTAGTCATCATCTTTTCACCGTGCAGTCTCTTAGGTCTCACTTTGACTGAAGAGCCCCGCTTCACTGCCAAGTGCAATACCATCAGCCAGAAGTCTTTTACAGCTATTGCAGGAAAGGTTGTGAATTCCCCCATTTTTTTTTCCCCCCCACCAAAAATATTTGACCCCCCGCCCCAAACTTCCGGGGCTGGGTGGTAACTGCCGCGCAGCCTGGACGGATATCCAGACATCATCCAGTCCCGAACTGGCGTAAACAATATCACTATTTCCTGTCCTCCAACTCCAACGCAACTCATATTGTAAGTACAATCACTCACATTGTTTCCTATCTTTATTCCCCCCTCATCAGCTGATAAAAAATAATCTTACATTATATTCAGGCCATGGGTTTCATCAAATACTTGCCGGAACTCAAGTATGCGGAGGTCAAAGCTTCACTAAATGGCAAGCAGGTTGACAAGATCAACAATTCCCTGGGTGCTACCGTTCATCCCGCTTCAATTTACCACTGGACTCGCCTCTATATGAATACCCGGGTGGTAGCTGTGTGCAACCCGGAGACTTACAAATCAAGAGTTCATCCACTCGACCTGTCAAATGAAGACCTGATGTTTATCAAGGAGCTAGTATCTGATAACCCCTCAATGTACGCTGACGAGATCCAGCAAAGTTTGCATGACCAGCATGGCACCCACATATCTGTCTCAACAATATTGAACACTGTCCACCATTGCTTGAACATTTCCAAAACAACCATGCGGACGGTTCACCCTAAGCAGGACCCCTACAAGTGTGCTCAGTACATTTCTTGGGTGGCTTGCATCCCCTCGGAATTCTTAGTATTCACCAGTGAGCCGCTTTTTTTTATTGTTATCCTTGGGATGGATATTGTTAATGCTAACAATATCACACCCCATTCCATGGCCAGATGAGTCTGGTGTGAGTCTTGAGGGTGTTTCAAGAACCAGAGCTTGGGCACCTGTAGGTGAAAGTACCCAAAGGGTTGCTTGCAAGTGCAGTACTCACCAATTCAACTTTTTCCCAGAAATCTCTACCTCAGGCTTGGTTGCCCACAACATACAGGAGGAAACTGTTGACCAATTTGATTTTTAGTTCTTATTGGCCAAAATTTTGGTACGTACTCTCAATTGGGGGTTTAATGTTTGGGGATGGCTGAATTACTCTCTTGATGGTAGATCCCATCTATGAATCCCTTTCCTTTACCTAACAGCGTCCTTGTGATGGACAACACCCAGATCCACCACAACGGCTCAGTGGCGGATATTGTCAAAGCAAGTGGCTCTTTGCTGCTGTACTTGCCAGCCTACTCTCCCGACAGGAACCCAATCAAAAAAGCTTTCAGTGTTTACAAGGCCACCTTACAACAACACAAGAATCTTTTGACGGGGGGCGCAGACAACATGTTAGTTATCAATGAGTTTTTCCAGTTGGTATTTACGGCCAAGTTGACCAAGAAGCTCTTCCGGGGCTCCGGTTATGAGGTTGTTTAAGGTTTGTCCTTGGTTGTACTCCCATATCTCCTCCGCCCGCAGGGTTGATGCTCCCCTTATCATTCTATATTTCTTTTTTCTCATACGCTTATACTGTATGCTCCCCTGATCTTTCCTGCCTGCGACTGTACTGAATCCTTCCTCAACCATGCCTGTGTGTGCCTGATATTTTTATTTTCTCTTCCGCTTATACTGCATGCTTGCTCCCCTTATCCTTATCACACTGAACTGAATCCATTGTCATCCACATTACTATTCCTATGTTTACCCATGACTGATGAGTAACAATGACTGTACTGAATCCTTTGCTCAGTGACACAAACCTCATAGTGGAAAAATGAGGGCTTTGAGCTGAAAATTTCATGAGAGAGAAGAGATAACAATCATTCTTGTATTTCAGGCATTGCTGGACACTTAAGACAACATAAGGAAAATATTAAATTAAAATGAGTCTGACTACACACTATAGACTAGAGGAATGTGGATACTAGTAGGAACCTGTGTTGAGGATGTATACTAAAGACTATGGAGTAGGAGCATGAAGCAGGTACTACCTGCACCAATTCCGGTGGGACTTAATATATCTTTTGAATTTCTTAATGCTATTGACCAGAGCGCGTGCATTGGATCTCTTGATCCCATGATCTTCAAGCTCCTCGGCAGTGAACCCATCAAAGCGGTTGTAGTGACATATTCCCAGCTCCTTGAGCGCCGAATTGACCACATGGAAGTTGGGATTGATGTGGACTTAGGACAGATAATCGGCCAGATGAATGTGCTCATCTGATGGTACCGGCGAAGAGGAGGGTCGGGGGGCCTGTGCAATCACAGGAGGAGGGGAGTTGTGGTTAGTTTGAAAGCTAACCATGTGAGGAATACTGGGGTGATAGTAGGGTGGTGGAGAACCATAGTAAGCGTAGGGGTAATTGGTTGGATAACTCAATGGATAAGCCATTGGGTGGGGCATATGTGGGTGGGGGGGTGGCATGCAGGCGGCCACATTAAATAAGGCCGCTGCGGGGCCAGGCAAGGGAGTCATGAAGATGAAGGGGTCCCTTTGACCCTTGGATCTGATTGAGCTAGAATGGGGTGCTTTGTCAGGGGTCCCGTTGGTGTTACCTGATCCATGCTCCTTGCGTGATTGAGGTATAAACGCGGGCCCCAGAGGCGGCTGAAGGAGAGTAACCTGTCCTGGATTAGAAAGCTAGAACGGCCCGCAAATCAGTGAGCCATTCAAAAGAGCACATGATTGGACCACTTCCCAAGCCATGAGCTTGGTCATTGAGGGTAGAATGTACTTGGTCGGGTCTTGGGGATTGATATAACAAGGGGTCTCATGGGTACCAATCAGATGCTCGCGAGGCGTGTGCATTGCCTTGAGCATGTTGATGTTATCAAACAACGCAACTGACATTGATCCGCCTTTTTATGGAATGGGGGGGTTTTCGGGGGTCCCACTTGGATTATGTTTCCTTTTAAGTTGAGATAGAGCTGCTGCTTGCTGGTTAAACATTAAGAAAACAGTAATCAGTTTAGGGCTACAAAACACAAGAACATATCAAATCAGATAAAAAGAAATTGTACTAACCTTCCAACTCATCCATAGCTGTTTTTGAGATTGTTTACACCGGTTCAGGACTGGATGATGTCTGGATATCCGTCCAGGCTGTGCGGCAGTTACCACCCAGCCCCGGAATTTTGGGGCGGGGGGTCAAATATTTTTGGTGGGGGGGAAAAAAATGGGGGTTGCAACCTTTCCTGCAATAGCTGTACATGTTGTCTCTTGTGTGGATTAGATAGTTCCCGGGAAGGCGCAGCAGAGAGGGGACTGAAGTCCATGGAGCGGCCGCAGCAGGGTAGGAAGCCTGCGGGGCGCAGCCAGTGTGGTTGTGCTGAGGTGAGGCACACAAACATCAGTAGCCTCAGCAGGGATTCTCCTCAGCCACATCTCACGTAGGATTGCAGGTACACGACCACACTCCCCCGCAGGCACGACAGGCAAAACTTTTTTGCTTATCAAGAAAGGAAATAGAAGCAAAACAATGGAACCAAACAAAACCCAGAGGTCAATAACCACCAGGGCTGAACTAGAGGCGGCGGCGGGATTACTTGAACAGAAAAGGCAAGCGGCAGCATCCTACCAAGAGATGAGAAGATCCAACACATTGATACAAGCGGACAATGAAACAGGCCTAAGGACAACAAACCCAGGGGACAAGAGGCAAGTCCCGCTGAAGGAGATATTAGGAGCTATGGGGGAATCTAGAGGTAAGTCGTTGGAAATCTGTGAACCCACAAAGGATACCTTACGAGATGCCCTATGGGATGCCCAAAGAAGGAAGATCCCAATATATAGGGAGTTTATTCAAACACAAGGGATGCCCTATGGGATGCCTCAAAAGTTAATTCTAGAGATGTGATTGAACACAACACTAAAAAAGGGATACGGTTCTAACTCCTTTAGTGCACAGGAGACGTACAACACAGCTGGCAATAGTTGAGCTGGTGGACAACCAAGATCAACAAGCAGGTAGGACCAATGTAGTAAACAAGGTGGAGAACCAAGACAGACAGACGTCGGATAACCACCTTTTCCTGTTTGGTGAGGCAAAGAAGGCGAGAGAAGGAGGTGAAAATTCCCTAGCCAACGCCTTAATATGATCATTGGCAAAGTTATACCCTGAACGCGAGACTACTGTTCCGGAAGAGGAGACCAAAAAGGCCCTCCAAGTGAACCCCAATCAGAGAGATCTAAAAGAACCCAACGAGAACGGAGAAATCAAAGTCGGAGGAATTATATTTGCAGCCGGTGTGGTACCCAAACACGGGCATTGTGGCCTCCCAGCATTCTACAATACGAATATACAGGTGTTGAAGGGATCAATCCCACTAACCATTTTTGATTCGAAGTGGCAGAAAAAAGCAGCGGTGCACTTGGGAGAGAGAAGGTATATCAAACGGGGAGCGACTGAGGAACGTCAGTACACCAGACACCTGGCACCAGACAAATGGTCTCAATTGTATGCACAGTGGTTGAGGAATTTTCTGTACTTCCTAGTCACACTTAGGGAAGTCTACCCCTTTGGAGTGCTCACATATTGGTTCTCAGTCCATAAAGACAAAGTTGAATCAATTATGAGACACAAAGGGTTATGTTTGGGCTTTTGACACAACCTAGCGGTCCGAATGAACACATTCCAATGCAAAATGGTAAAAGATGGGGTAGTGAATTTTCCAGATGTAAGACTTGAAAGAAAAGATTTAGTTCATCAAGCTTTTAACAAAGCCAAAATGAGAGGAGAACTGGAGTACCCTGATAATCCCTACGTCGCAGGAGGAGCGAAGGAAGATCTCAACCCGTACACCGGAACGGAAAAATTCACGGCAACAAAGAGGAATGCAGAAGAGGCAAGGAGTCGGCACCAGGCCAACAATTCCCGTAAAGAAAGGCCGTGTTGGGAACCTTACCATCAGCACAGAGACAGGGACAACTACGACAGGAACCAGGGGAAGAACAAAGAAAAGGATAGAAACAATGATAACCGTAACGGAAGGGATAATCAAGGATGGATGAGGAGTTATAGAGGCCCCAAAAACCAAGGCAAGAATTGGGAATCCCATAGAGGGAAGAAGCACATGTAGGTATCATACCAGTAGCCCTTAATCCAAACAATCATGTGTATTTAGCTGTAATAGTATGAGAAGAGGACAATACTAAGGAGACACAAACTCAGTATAAATATACTCATGTAATGAAATGATTACTTGTTTTTTTGCAGTGAGAAAACCAAGAAGTCCACAGAGTGGCAGGACCCAAACAAGGGAGAAACTGAGAGATGGCCAAGTCAGGTAAGATGTGAGATGGATCTGGCAGTGTTGAATATTGTGATCCACAGTGTTCCCAACATCAGCACATTGGATAAGGACTTGGTGGCCTAGTTGGTAAAGGCAGCACTTTTAGTATAGTGTCTTAGCTTCTGCTAAGGTTGCTGGTTCATATCCTTCCCAAGTCAATCATTTTCTGCTAAATGTCTTAAAAATGCTTTGTTAATTCTAACAGGCAGCCTGGACAGTGGCCCTGAAACAAGCAGGCCTAGACAAAAAGTATAACAATGTGATAGAAGGGTTCAAGGTAGGATTTGACCAAGGTATCCCAGAACACACCATCAAAAATTGAAAATGGTATACCCCGGCAAACCATGAATCCGCACTGCTAGCTAGACAGGAAATCGAGTCAAACCTAGAGAAAGAAGTTTTGGCCGGGAGGATGTTTGGCCCTTTTTCACACAAAGAGGTGGCTAAGAGGTTCCAATTCTTTTGCTTGAACCCCCTAGGGACAGCGGTGAACTCGGATGGGTCATTACAACCAATAAACAACCTCTCCTTTCCCTACAGAGAAATGGAGATCCAGTCAGCAAACTCCTACGTCAACAAAGAAGATTTCACAACGACTTGGGATTATTTTAAGACAGTAGCAAGATTCTTCAAGGCAAGCCATGAACCGTTTGAGCTAGGACTCTTTGACTGGGAAAAGGTGTATCGCCAGATACCAACGAGGCAGGACCAATGGCCGTACTCAATGGTGATGAATTTTGAGGGGGACTTATTACTACATACCCGCATAACTTTTGGCGGAGTAGCAGGCTGCGGATCTTTCAGACACCTGGCAGACGCCTGGAAAGAATTGATGCTTTAAAAATTTCAGCTGATACATATTTTCCAATGGGTAGACGAAAACCTATTTGTGAGAAGGCCAGGAGCTACCATTACAATGGATGAAGTGGTCAGCAGATTGCAAGCTTTAGGAGTGAAGACAAACAAGAAGAAGTACTCAGAATTCACAGACCAACAGAAATTCATCGGATTTGTGTGGAACGGGATTACCAAAACTGTGACCTTGCCGGAAGGGAAAAAGGAGGAGTGCCTAAAACAACTGGCACCTTTTCTGATACCCGGGTCTAGCACTGCCAGCATTTCATCAGTTGATTTCAACCAAGTTTAAATTGGTTGAGTGCATCCCAGTTTAACTGGGATGACTTCATCCTAGGCAATTATGCTGGCAGTGTAGATTCACCTACCACAACGTGCAAGTGCTGGCAGGCCGCCTGAACCATGTGACCTACCTCCTACCCCAATTGTGATGCTACTTGAGAGTGCTATACCAATGGCAGGTGGAATGGGTGAACAAATCCGTGCTGCACCCTGTCCCACTCAACACTGTTGAGGACCTACATCAATTGAGATCAACGCTGGAGTCGTATGAGTTGTCCAAGCTAGTACCAGACCCTGACCCAACGGATGTAGGCTGGGTTGGAGACACCTCCACAGGCTAATTGGAGCCCTCATTGGAAAGAGATGGGCCCAATTTAAGCTTACAATGCCATGGAAAGATGACACTCCAATAGCATGGCTAGAAACAATGGCAGTCCAAGTGGGCCTGCTAATGCTACTGAAGCTAGGAGTATCAAGGGGGAAGAGATACATGGTTTACACGGACAACTCAGCAATGTTGGCAGTGATCTTACAGTGTAAGTACAGAGATAAGGGAGTGAACTCAGAGTGGAAAGACATCCAAAAGATTCTAATTAGGGAAGAAATAGATTTACAACCCAAAAGGGTCCCGTCCAGTGACAATAATGCAGATGGGCTGTCACGCAGTATACAGACGGGCCATAAAGGAAAGGATAGACTCCACATTGACCTCCCCCCATACTTAGAGGAATTCATTCAACAAATTCTATGACCAGGATAATGCCTCCTTGAGTACAGAGGGGTTGTGAGAGGCGGTGCAAGAGATACGCGCTCAAGAGTACACAGTAGCCGCAAGTGAGAGCGCGCAATGCGGGGAACATAAAATAAAAAATACCATACTTTTGAAAATTCATTTCCAATAAAAGAAGGAACTGAGCAACAATAACAACCAACATGGTGTTTGAACTCAACAACATCAAAGATTTTGCACACAAAGGGACCGTAGAACAACCGCTCTCCAAGGAGGACCTGAGGGTTTTGCAGGGCTGGCAGTGGTCAACCCTAGTGAGTTACAACACAGCCATAAGGAAATTCAAACGGTTCAAAGCTACATCCCCAAACCCAAAATACACCTTACCCGTTGATACAGCCAACATCTACCAATTCGTGACCTGGGCTGGTCAAGGAAAAGATGATGGCAAGACAGAGAAGATAACAGCAAAATCACTGACCAAGTATCTATTTGCCATAAAAGCTTGGCATACGTTCCACAATGCGGCATACCCCTAATGCACCAAGACCAGGGTCAAATTGATGTTGAAGGCATTGGGAAGAGAAGATGCGAACACCCCCCAATGAAAGGAGAAATTGCCTGTGTTGCTATCCAATCTAGCGGCCCTTGTAAATCTAATGCAGGGCCTAGGACAAGAGGCAAACACAATTGCAGACCTGGCAATTGTTGCCTTTTGGAGCATGGCGCGGATGGCCAAACTCACCTACCCTTCCAGTTATGGCCCGGTTCCAAGAGGGAAAGGTTTACCACCACTGGACGTGAGAAGCTTTGAAAATGTTACCTTACTCGATTTGCGGGAGGCAAAGACGGCAAAACCAGGAGAATTAGAATCCTTACTGCTGAGACCCTTACGCAGCTACCTCTGAACAGTAAAAGCGCTAATTTGACGCCTAGATGCGACTCCTGGGAAAGATGACTCTCTATTTGGCTTTCATACTAGAGATGGACGCATCAACTCTACAAAACAATGTGTGAACACAGTACTGAAGGCCATGTGGACATATCTTAAACAACCAAAACTTTCCGGCCACTCCTTCTGGGTTGGCAGGGCCTCTCTCAGAAGTGCGGTGGGGGTTGCAATAGAGGAAATTAAATGTCTAGGCTGTTGGAAGACCAATTGCTATCAAACGTAAATAAAAATTTTGTCGCCAGAAGAAGTAATCATGTCTCTATCCATCTTAGAATTCCCATCTCCCTTTGACAGAAACAAAGTATTGATATGCCCTGATTGGGCTTAAGAGAAACACTAGCCCCCACCCGAAGTTGGGGAATTGGCGCAGGCTCAGGCTCACGTGTGGACTGAGTCACGGGTGGGGAGCCATCCCCCCTTGGCGTTTGGAGAGGGAGTAGAATAGTGTTTTGGGCCTCTCACCCAAGCCGGGTGCCTGACCCAGCCCCAAGGGCAAGGGCCCTATGCCCATATCAGGAAAACTTGAGCCTGCTAACCAAGAGGCGGCCTGAGTTTTCCACCCAGAGGTGGTTAAAGGGGGAAGCAGGCAGCCTGACCCCCCTCATACCACAGAGAGCTCCAATCCTACCCAATGCCAGAGGAATGGACTCTGCACTCTCACCTTCTCTATGGGGGTGGGTTATCCTTTCGCTGAGGCTGGAGCCAAGTTGGCCTGGTTGTTTGTCATTGCAGGAGTTCACACTGCTTAGGTATCAAACTAAGGTCAGTGTTGTTCTCAGCAATGTACGATTATGCTAGCGTTACTTACCTTTCTGGTAGTATGCTGTGAGACTCCAAAAGTGGTTTTCACCTCTTTTGGCTGAATTTAGAGAAGTATTGATGGGTGAAAACCCTGCCTCTCTGAAAGCAAAAGACTAAAAACACCCCCAGCTAGGCTGGAAGAAGAGTGTAGTTGAATATTTATAGCACAAATTCCTAGAGTGGATTGGTTGTAAATGTGATATGTGTATTGCAAAGTTTCAGTATTTGATAAGTGGTGGAGAGTTAAATTATAGTAATTAATTTTGATCAGATGGGGGGGAACTGGTCTGATGATCTGGTGTGATTAGATGGGGAAAGAGGAAGGAAGAGCCCTCTCCTTATATAGTAAAATGTGAGGCATTTATGCTGGTGTTCTAGTTACATGAGGGGTTTTAGCTGGTGTGCTTTTACAAATGAGGCTTTTTGGCTGGAATGCTGTGCAGAATACAGCTGCATACAGGGTGGCAGTGTAGTAATGAGCAAATTTAGCTAGTGATCTAGTTACAAGTGTGGCTTGCACAGCCTTCTGCTTGGTATGTATTTATATCAAGTGAACTGCACAGCTTTCTGTATTGCTGTGTAGTCTGCTTGAGTGGCTTGCACTGCCCCAATGGTTACTATGCAGCAGGCTGTATGTGGCTTGTGGTTGCTACACAGCCTCATTTATACAGAAATACAGATGTAATTTAGATATATACCCTTTATACAGTACACATAGTGTAAATGTGTATGTAAGCTAAAATGACTGGGGTGAAAAAGATAGTGGGGTGTTGTAAAATATATATGTAAACAAAAGAACTTTAAATTTTTCCCTCCAGAACAGAAATGTCTACCACAACGCTTTGCTGTTCTGGAGTTGGCTCTTCGTTGGGTCTACATGTGTTTGTCCTAGAACATTTAATAAAGTTCAGCACTTGCTTGGATCCTCTATTGTGGGAACACATGCATATGCATGGTCTGAGAGGAGCGGTCTGGGACCATGCTCACTAAGTTTATTTGGGTAACCCCTTTTTACTCGCTTGCGCGCTCTAGTTGACATTGAGTCTTGACAATTTATTCATCAATTACTTTTAATCAATCACATTCTTCAGTAACATTTTCCAATATTCCCAATGGATGTAAAAGTGAAACATTGGCCACTCAATCCAATGAAGCGAAAAGACTTTTTTGTAACAATCTGGCAAAATAAATTCCCCAAAAGCACACAAGAGAAAAAATTGAATACTGATATCCAGTTCAAAGGGACCTTGTCAAACAATTTGTGGTCCAAAGAAAGATACTTAGAATATAGCAAGAGTTAATTAGTACACTTACCCACAAATCTATCATGAAGTTTTGTATCTCATCTGTCACCGCAGTTAGCTGTCCTTTCTATGGTGGAATCAGAAAAGAACGGTTGAGAAGAATACACAAGAGCAGGGGTTAAAAAATTGAGAGAAAGAGTGAAAATGGCTTCTAGATTCTCCCAACAATTTATCGAGTAATAGACAAGAGCAATAATTAGGTATTATTATTAAGTTAATAGATATATAGCAAAATAAAATTGGACATAGGAGATTGAGTATGATGACATATCAATTTAATTCACACCTTGAATGACTGTTAGTTTTTATTTGTAAAACAATACCATATGATTGTTTCATAATCTAGAGAGCAGAAGAAGGAAGGGCAATTTTGTCTATGAAATACGCAAGATGTGATACAGTCCATGGTTTAGATTGATGATTTGATTTATGGATTCTACCATTATAAAAATATTTCTTGGGTGCTATCTTGTTGCTTTAGGCTCCTGGCTCGATGCTATCTAATGGTTCCGTCCGAGAATCGCAAAGAGCTATGCTGTCCTCCGGAATTAAGAACCGACTTATTGCATCTGGCTGAACCAGTACAATCCCGGCAAATCCTGGAGATGTGCATAAATGAGATGGTGTTCTGGTTCAGTCATTGTGCAAAGAAATGGCAATTTTAAAGGATTTAGTTACCCACCTCCAGCTCTATACGATCGCGTCGGATGATTATTTGGAACAGTACGAATTCAGATGAGTTGAACTTCAGTTTCATGGGCATTTTGTAAGAGTTATTTCTAACTGAGAGATCGTATCACTTACATGTGCCAGCCGATGTGACAGTGCTGAGCGAAGAACGAGTATCAACGAAGGAAAAATATGGATGGACGGAAATCAGCTATTAATTAGATTGATCGAAACAGATTAAATTCACTAGTTACACCTACCATGATCCAAGCACCCGGAATATCAGCAAGGAGTCGAATTACCACAAATGAAGCCGGTGGCACAACAACAGTGTCTCTAAAATTTGAGAAAGAAAAAGAAACAAACTTATGATTACATAAGTAATCAAATTCACTAAACTGCTAACACGAAGCTACAGAGTGTGGAAAAGAAAGGAAGTGTCTATTGACCTGCGGAGAGGATTCTCGGTATTGTATTCAAGTTTTGAAAGTTTTTCTGCTGTGGGCATTCCTTTCCCGAAGGCAACAATGTGCATATCCATCGCGTGCTGGTTATGTTTTTGAAAAAAATCAACTCACGTCAGCACGCGACGATTTCAACCACTGAAACCAGGCGAGAGGATATGAAGGAAATAGGATAGTAATACCAAGTGGTAAGGGTGACTTCCTGTCGCATCTACATTTATTAAATATAGATCATACCATTCGGGCGTTGGAAACTAGAAACGGATTTAGTGAATCGCCGGAGTTTGCATCAATTCTCTTGCTAATCAGCCAAGCTTACAATTACATTTGCTACTCTTGAACCATTGATTGTGCCAACCCCACCAGGTGTCAGATCATGAAGAACAGGTTGGTAAGGATACGCTAGATAGGCGGAAGATGGAGACAAATCAGTCATTGATCGCCAAGGCAAATTTTGTACAGTGTAATTGGGGCATTCGAACTTACTGGCCCAGGATATGTTATTCATAAAGTATTTGCCAATGGTTCCTGCCGGGGTCGGAGGAGGTCCCGCCAGCCTTGTGACTCCTGCCGGGGTCGGACGAGGGGCCGCCAGACTTGTGACTTCTGTGGGACTGGGTCTATCTGGCGGAAGTTGATCGTGAGTTTCTACTTGCCTTTTATTCGACGGAGCACGAGGCGAAGACAATTCAGCATGCTCTCTTTCGCCCCTGCCGGAGCCGGATCTACGAAGCATTCCCCGGCGGCCATTTAGCCCGTCAGTAGCAATGTTGCTGTCCGCAGAGCGCGCGGCTCGATGGCTTGAGGTAGCGAATTTCTTCTTCTCCCGAAGATTTCGGTCACCAGTCCATTCAAGATTCAGTGCCTCGGCTATTTTCACTGCGTCCTTTCGTGAGAGGTGTTCGTGGGTATTATTTATGAATTGGAACCCGAAACCGGCCTCAAAGCGTCCCGAACCGACAACCGAAGCAGGGACACTGCGTTTCAAAATAGGGACCATCATTCTGGGGTGAATGTCAAGACATTCGTCGGGAAACTCCTGCGGCCAACCACGCGTATCCGGGCGAGCTGTAGAAATTTTCTCAGGTCCAGCGTCCTCGTTTACTACTCTTAGGACTCCAAAAGCAGTGTCTTGGATGTCGTCCGGAACCCTGTAGGATAAAGAGTGTGGAAAAGTCAGTGGTCTGCTTATGAGGTTTACTTCTCGATGTACGGTCAAGCTTGAGGCTTACCAAGACCAGCAATCCGAATCCATGGTGGCTCTCATGTGAAAGTTTCTACCCGCATCCTCTCTCTTTGTTTGAATTATTACTGAATATCTCTGTCCATTATGAAGCCAAACATGTTGAAAGTCGGAAGCTGCGGAAACAAGGCCAATCAGTTAATCTTAAAAATAAATGAAATGAAAACGCATAGGCTTCAGGACTATAAAACCAGAGGAGGTGGCCGAACGCACGTCCATAAATTGGTGTGCTATCAGCTTCGGTTATGTTCAGCAAGTGTTCATCAACTGAATAGAAAAACATGGCATGAACGCCGGCGTTTATCAGGCGAAATCTGATCCTTTGGCCAGCAGTGATAGTAAATTCAGGTGGGGATGTAACCTGTTTGCATTGTTGAGTGGTAGTCGCTAGTGAGCAATTCCATTCACCGATTCCATTGATCAGTGCGGAGTTTGCGCCGGGCGCAGCTGGAGTCCCGATGTAACCTGTTTCGCTGAGCATCTTGCGAACAATATCGCTCGAAGTGCTGAAGAAAAAAAATGTTTACCATTATGATTAGTTATTCAAATCACTTCCAACAGAAGGAAAGGGTCCGGAATACGTAACTTGTGATACCAATCAGCTAACATTAGGACAACATCTTGGTCGAAATCAACGGATCTTTTGAGGGGATCATTCGGAGAATGGATAATCATTGGGCCATTTATTCCATCTGCCATCAAATTTTGGTGATGAGAACTGCAAGTCTGCTTGTGAGCAAAACGGTGA
This sequence comes from Puccinia hordei, assembly GCA_007896445.1. Classification (NCBI taxonomy): domain Eukaryota; kingdom Fungi; phylum Basidiomycota; class Pucciniomycetes; order Pucciniales; family Pucciniaceae; genus Puccinia; species Puccinia hordei. The sequence continues at coordinate 777,333 of RDRW01000292.1, forward strand.
ACCACAGTACTTGGATGATTGAGACGGAAAAGCACAAATTACGCGTAGACGGAGTTTCCAAACACTTACTGGTACCCTATTTGCCATCGCACAGATGGTAATATTATCACATCGCAATAATAAATAACAATTATCAGCCTCCCTAAAGGGTCTTACACAACTTTGGCGTTGCGGGGGAATGTCGCAAAAAGATGAGATGAAGAGACTCACAAAAAGTCCCGAATCTGTGTTGAAATGAAAGCAGTGAGGGAGGGATCAGTACAAGGAAAAGTTGATTGGATGCATTATGTTCTTTCTGGTGCAGGAGGAATAGAGAAATGAAAACTTAACTGCCCAGTCAGATTGAATTTGTACGTGTAAACTCCACCGTTGGGGGGAATTGGACATTGGGTCACGCCTGGCAAAATCAGAAGAAACTTGAGTCGATTAAGAATCGTTTTGATAGAAACAACGCAGCGTTTCGCGGTCTAAGTAAGGAAAATCTGATACTCACCTGTTACACCATCTTCCCAACTTGAGTCATAGATGGGTCAATTCTTCTTACTTCAGGTATGCAAAGCGTATTGAGGCTTAAGTTAGAAATTCAGACTCACTTGGTGCCGTTCTGTCAAAGCCAGTTGGAATTGAAGCCATAAGATGCAAGAAGAAATTTGTCGTATTTCAGAGTATTCGTTTGGCGAGTGTTACATCACCCAGGGAGTAACGGTTGGGCAAAGATAAGTCAACGTGAAGCGATGAGAAAGTTCCGTAGGGCAGTGAGAAGGTTAGCTCTACTTCTAACTGGTTCATAGAGTCGAAAACCTCACGTAGAAAATGAGAGCAAATTTCCACTCACCTGATAGAGACCATGCCAATGCATGGTCAATGCAATGTCCATTTGGTTATTGACCGTGATCTCCAATCGATCGCCTTCATTAGCCTGTAATCAAGTTATCCGCCAAGGGTCAAAGTAGAAGTCAGACAATTCACATGAACCTCGTGCATTTTTTGAACTGAGACCCTCAACTCACCTCGATCAAGGGGCCAGGAACCTGTCCATTGATTGCAAGAACCGGTCTCAGGAAACCATCCAAGGCGGCCGTAGTTTCCGTGATGGTAAAATCATATCGGCGTGTTGTTGGGGCGGCGTGGATGTCAAAGTCGGGTTTCAATATATATTCCTGAGGATGAGCCGAGCCGCTCAAAAGATGATCGGTATGTTTGGGGTGCGAGGCGGAAATTATAGCAACGGAGTAATAATAACGACAAACAAGGAAGAAAATCAACAACCCTGTGACAGACATCAAGGGCCAGTATTCAGGTAATATTAATTCAATTCGAGAAGTTTGTCAAGCCCTTGGTACGTTTATGAAATCCACCTACTCGCCCTAATGACTCGGGAGCCAAAAAAGCGAGACAAAACTTTAGGTAATTCAGGCAAGAGTTGGATGGGGATAACTCTGTTGAACTTTCTTCTGACAATCAAAAGTTCAGAAAAGTGGGTTTGTGGCTTCCTTCGACAAATAGAGGGGGTGAAACTGAAACAATTGTTTGGCAATATGTGTCTGCCTGGTGTAGGAAGGTTACTGGTAGCATCCAAAGCTTGAGGGGCTTTTTATAGATAAATCGCTGTTCCCCATTCGGATGGCATGACCCGGTGAACCAGCGGGAAATGAGTTACGCCAATCGACGACGACTGAAGTCTCATGGCGGGCGGACAAGAACCAGTGCTAGCTGCCAATCGTTGAAACGGCCAACAATGTTTTTTTTTTCTAAGAGGAATCCAGCAGAGGACGTGTTCAATGGGATCGGGCCAAGAGTTGAAGGAAAGATACGCCGTGAAGAGTGAAGCAGATCTGCTTCCTGTGAAGGTTGAAGTTTTGCCCCTCTGATGGAGATTCCGGCAGCCACAGCTCGGCGAGGAGGTGGAGGGCTCCCCGGGGCCACAGCCGTATCTTTCAAATCAAGTATCTGCCAATTATATCGAAGCGTAATCGACATCGGGAAGGCTTCCGTGAAAAACAAAGCTCCAGAGAAAGTGTGAGCAATGGAATTGGGAACCCATCGACGACCTGTGAAACAAGCAAAACGACCCCTTGCTGGACTCGGATCTGAGAAGCGATTGACCGCGAGGGAAAGGCTACAGATGAGAAAAGCTAGAAAATAGGATTCGAAGCCGCGTGCCTGCATCATATACGGCCGCCCATTTTTTCATCCTCTATGAATTCCAAGACTTGCTGGAGACTCTAGGAAGTAGTGGTTAGATAGCGTAGTGTTGCTAGAGTGCTCGAAACGTCGCTCGGTCCCATCGATCAGGCGTCAGCTCCCGGTGGACAGGTAAGCACAGTAATCATTGTCTATGAGAGCCGGATGTCTAATACTTCTCTTAAATTTCTTCATGTCATCGACCTTACTCTCCAGTGTTCCCCGGGGCCAAGGCGCGTCGGGTTTCAGCTCTAGAAGGAATCCAAGTTCAAATTTGAAACTAGGGTCGCTTGGGGGAGATCCCACTGGTCTTAGACAAAGAACCAAGCTCAATAAGATGTTTGAGTAAGCAGCCGTTTGCCTTCACCTCAGTGTTCTGAATCTGAGCGCTCGCTGAAAGGAGTACGGGCAGTGGCAGGATTGTCAGGCACTGAACCAGCAAGACATGTGTCCTAAACTATTCATAGGTAACGTATCATAATGGCACAGCGCGCTAGCAGCTGACAAAATCTCACGTTTTGCTAGCAGCCATCCACAGTGCCTGCGGCTGCCGGGGCAGTCACGGTTCCAAAAAACACGAGCACAAAAAAATTCTATTTTGTCCGAGCTGCTTGTGAGCTGTGTGGTTAAGGGATCAGATTAATATAACATTACATCAATCATGAGATCCTGAGTTCAACTCCTCTACCCTATAATTCTTTTATATTCATTCTTCGTATTCCTTTGTAATAAACTAGGGATCAATTTATAAGAATTTCCCCTACTAGGACAGATTAATATCTCTCCATGCATTTACCCTTAGAAAAGTGAGATATTGTAGAAATACTTTCTATATTTATCTCTCCTATAAAAGGAGAGAATTTTCTTAATTTCTGATTTAACCCAGGGGAGAAAAACTTCATTAGAGCTTTTATGTTGGAGAATACAACACTGATATTTAGGAGGAAGGTTCTTCATACAGAAAAGACCTTTCCACCAGATCATTACCATACAACCCTATCAAGCTTACTAAATCATTAATGAGTGAGGAGGGTTTATTATAATCCAACCTTTTTCTTCTATAAATTCTCCTTCCCCAACTCAATTGAACTTAAAAGGGGTTAAGGTTGAGTATGTGATTTTCACTTGGCTGCGCGGTGTGCAAGTAGTGAGATACAGTAGAAACATAACCTAGATTGAATGCAGTTAAATAGTAATAATTAATATTGTTTTTCTGTTTCTTCATTCAATTTCTTTGTTTTGTTTCAAACATCAATCATCTCACACTTTTCTCCAAACTCACTCCTCTAGGTTTGTGAAGTCTGGGTTGTCTGTTAGTCACACTTGGTGAACTAACTTTGTGAAGCAGATTATCTCAGGTTTTCAATTAACTCCTCACCTCTTTGAGTAAAACTCTGCCTATTCACAGGTGTTTTCTTCACCAGTGAATGGAAGTACTCCTTTCTTTTTAAAGAAATGGTGTTGAAGCTACTGGCGCAGGATACATTAGTTTCTGCATCCCTTTATTTGCAGAAAGGACCATACACTGCCCAAAAATATGATTCAACTGTTACCAGTTAAAATATGGGACAATACAATTTAATTGTATGTTTTTTTTCTGAAATTGTAGCTTGTAGTACATCCTCACACCTGTCTCTTCTTGAATATAAGTTTTACTAACCTGGGGGGCCAAAGAGCTGGTCTGCCATTTTGAAGATTGTTATTTTCTATGTTGGGGGCTTTCAGCCCCACACTCTTAAACCGTATAGTTACATGGAAAGGAGTGTGAGTACAGGTGCAACAGTAATGTTGGTCTTGGGTTGCTATTACTTCCTTCCTGGACATTTCTGCTTACATAGAGGGGAAACCCATTTTTCTATCTATGTATGGCCCAAGGGGAGACCCTCAAAGTTTTTTTTTGTATTTTGAGATAATTCAAGGGAAGCCCTCAAATTTTTCTGCCATAAAACTGTGGTTTTTAATAGACTTGGATATAATCAGAATTGTCCCTGCTTTTGACAGAGTCTATCATTATGTTTTAGATGTTTTGGGGGTTTTTAATACGGTATTTTGGTTTATGGATTCATGTACCTTGAAAAGGTTGTGTTCTATTGAGAGATCTAGGATGAAATGTTTTCTGGTCATTCTGGAATCACAAGAAAATCAAACATCTTCAAATATTTATCCTGTACTCATTACAAAGCACACCATTTAAAACAGTGCTGAACTGCAATTCCCAATAAAGTTGGTACTAGCAGTGGCCCAACTTGGATTGTTCAGGGGCACATTGTATTAACAGAGTGGAAAACTTGCGTGAAGGAAAATGATTTTTGCTTCAGAGAGAAACTGCTGGTAATTTATTTCCTGTGTTATCAAACTCTCATAATTATTCAATGGGAAAATTGGCTAACCTAGAACCTCTCTGAACATATACTACCAGCATAATTGCCGTAGTTGAGGTCATCTCATACTGGGATGTGATGACCCTGTTCACATTGGGAAATTCAACTCAAATTTACTGATGCTGATGACAAAACCTTTTTTAAAAATACACTCAAGATTTTTTTGTCTCCAAAACTTCTGATAAAGTTGAAAAATTTGGATAATTTCATCATTGTAATCAATCAGTTCCTGTTAGCTACCCAATGGAAACAGGGCTGATCAATCGATTTGAAATAGTTTGACCTCAACTGATCAAACATAAATCCAGGTTGATGTCAATCAAGTTTGAATTGGTCAAGTTTGGATACTGTCAAATGCTTCCTGGCAGGGCATCATTGGACATTACGCATCTTGTCTATATCTCTTTCTCACTAGCACCATAGGCACCCAAAATATCTTGGTATGAGATGTTGGTGAAATTAAATTTGAAACTTGGATGGGGAACAGTCACATTTGTGACCAAAGGAAACCAAGCGAACAGTTGAAAATCATGAGGACGGCGCCATGTTGAAACTGGTGGGTTTGTAGCGACTCGGAAAACTGCGGAATAAGGTGGTATTCTGCATCATCTCGAAGCGACGGGACCTACGGTAAGCTGGGAGACCCATCAAAAGGTTGAGGGTGTATAGAGGGAAGCTAGCTGTTCATGTTCATTTTCATCGCGAACAATTTCTTGTGCACAACGACCATGGTTCTTTTCATTCAGTCGTACGTCAGTTTCCTTCCGGAAATAGCTTGCAGTGACTCAAGGAAAACATCAACTTTTTAATCGATCGACGACTTCTTTCTTGTGTTGAGGGATGTGTGATCTGATCTGATACTCTGTGATCTTTCTCCAAATAGGGATAGCGATCTAATCCCTCGGCATGATCAGTAGTACAAGGAAGAGATAAGTTAATATACCATATTTTCCCCGAAAACGTGTTAGAAGGAGAAAAATGAACAACTGACGGGGGCAACAGCGGCAAAGATCGGGTCAAGAATGTAGTTAGAGACAGGTGACATTCCACGCATGCTATTTCTGAACAAGTGACCTATTGGATCTGAGGTGATCATCACGTGCCCTTTTTCGAGCCCTAAAAAGAGAGTGATGTTATATTCAATTTCGTGCAATTAGCCTTCCAAACCTGAGGGCGGAAGTTCGGGCTTACCTCGGACCAACCGAAGGGCGCACTGGTCAGGCGTTAGACCTTCGTCTGCGCCTTCGATAATTTTTGTCAGTTCAGGTTTCGATTTCTGTTCTTCCTCAAAGCCAGGCGAAAAGATTGTCGCAGGAAAATAACAATGCACGTTGATGTTGTAAAGTAGAAACTCGATCCTGAGTGATTCGGCAAGTCCTCTGACAGCATGCTTGACAGCGGCGTATGCTGAATAGCCTGGTACAGCAAAAAATCCAATTACTGAGGATGTCAATACTATTGATCCATGAACACCTTGCTTAGCCATACGTCGACCTGCTGCCTGGTTAAAACAACATGATAACATGATTAGCTTTTACTTTAATAAATGATGTTAGATTCAAGGACTCAACCTGTGCAGTCCAAACTGCGGTCCAATAATTCACATCGATACTTTGTCGGAGTTGATCTGGTGTCAGCTCAATGAAAAATCCAAGAATTCCGGCCGCCCCCCCGGTACAACTAAATACATGGTCTGGTACCTTCCCGTCAAATGGTTCAGCAGCGGCATCTATCGCTTTCTCCGCGCCTTCCACGCTCGAGAGGTCATACGCCAAACTGCCAAATTTTTGAGATGGAGATGTACGAAATGTCTATGCAAAGGAACCGAGTGAGAAATAAAAAAACTATCCCTCTTGGGCTCAAGTTAACCAATCGTGAAACTGTCACCCACTTCGATTTTTGCTAGAGCCTCGTCTAGCTTCTTTTGACTCCGAGAAACGATCGTTACGTGGGCTCCCCGGCTGGCAAGCAGACATCCAAGTGCCAGGCCAAGGCCTTGTGAGCCGCCACCTATATAGCAGTGCTAGATGGTTGAGTCACTTTTGAATCAATCAGTAAGAATGATTGAAACAAGGCGATAGTATTTTGATCGATTGAGCAGAAGATTTACTTGTCCTTTCGGGTCAAAACGTTTCTTGCGGAACTGCAGCATCCCGATAGTGATAACAGAGCAGACCAGGATCAAGGTAATGGTCGATCGATCCAAATCCAGCCAAGATGGTCCGCAAGAGAGCCCGAACATGATGCCTGAGCAGATATGATCAGATTACTTTCCTCTGCCGGCATTGCGAAGGCTCGCATGAGATGCGTCAACGTCGCACCGAGTGCGCACCGAGTGGCGGGGCAGAGCCCCGACTTGCAGAGCATGCCCCGGTCAGAGTCAAATGACCAAACCCTGAAAGACTAACTGGGCCGTCAAATGCACGGTACCATTCTTTAAGGCAAATGAGTTGCTCAACAATTTTTATCTTGAGGGAAAATTTCCGCCAGGAGACGAATTACCTTCTTTGGGAGAATTATCTCCCCAAAAATTCACTGGTCGCGGCAATTATAGAAAGATACTTTGGTAAGGCACACAGGCCTCTTTAGTAGGTATCCCAAGTTCCACCCTTTCCGCTCAGTATTATGGCTCGTTTACTGCCTAATAGAATTCAAAATTGTCTCTGTGAAGTGGCTTAGTAAGCAAACTTTACAAAGACCTATCCCCCCCGCGCCCCACTCGTAGCGTTCCTTAGGCCTCTTTAAGTGAGAATCCTTAAGATTCTCTGTAGAGGTCCCTTAACTTCTTTGCAGTTGCGGAAAGGCTACCACAGAAATTTTGGATGCTCTAAAAAATTCACTTCACCTTTGAAAACCTCTGTGTTGAAGCTTGTGCTCATGGTTGTGTGTGCCATTTAGTATGTCACAAAAAGCAACACCTCAGTGAAATCATACACTCTCTCACTGTATCAAACCTAATCTCAAGTGGTATTGCTCAGAAAACTTCATTTCTACAATCTCTGCTTTGCCGATCATACACTTTCCCATCCTGATCCCCCTCTCTGCTACACCTTTCAAGACTCATTCATCAGTAAACCTTTTCTAGTGAAGCTTTAACCTGGACAGCCCTTCTAGCTTCCAACTTGATGAGGAATTCACACTAGAATCGCTTGTTCTGATATCTCTATCTCTATATCTCATCTCCATGAATTCATTTTCAATAATCCTCTTTCCATGCTTATTTTTAATCACTCTTGTCTTAGATATCTGTCTACCATAAATCCTGAAAATACTAATTTTAACTACCTGTATACAATATTGTTTGTCTTCTATTCATCAACCCACCATTAACCCATTAATCAAATACACTTTTGAGCCACCATTTATGATTCAATATAATCTCCTTCAGTTGTCTGTGCAAGATATTACACTATGTACTATAGGGTTGGGGATTGATAAATCCACTCCCACGACAGGGGCACACCCTTCAAACAAAGGTCATGCAGCCTGCATACCCTTTTTTTGGGTTTCAGCACGCCTGTAGAGGAGCGTGCAGTTTGCACACCCATCTACAGGCGTGCAACACCCCAAAGGACAGGCATACAGTCACACACCCTGTTCAAAAAAGGGTGTGCGGTTTGCACGCCCTTCAGGAGGCTGTAGCCTCCTCAACCGGAAGGAATCCCTCCGGCTGGGGAGGTTATACAACCTCCTCAGGAGGGAGTCCCCTCCGGCTGAGGAGGCTATACAACCTCCTTGAACGGGGGGAATCCCTCCAGTTGATGAGGCTGTATAACCTCTTTGACCAGTCTGGAACTACTCAAGGACAGAATAGAGCTTGGAAGGGAGGTGGATGACTACACTGGTACTAATGTGAGTTATACCAAGGGTGCTGATTTAAAGCTGCCTTCCTGACTAATTCTGAGGGGAATGAGTGTAACACTAAGAATAAAATAAAGGTGTGGCTAATTTCTATTTATTCTTAGAAGACTAGTACTGATGAACTTGCTTACTGCACACACCAGGTGAGAGGAATGGATAAGGGAAGGGGATGAATAAAGGTATATGTAATAATTTTTATAAGTAATTGATGATATGAGGTAAGTGTTTATAACTCTTGAGTCAACATGGACCAAACAAGAGAGGGGGATAATAATATGATATGATGATTTAGTTTTAGCTGAGTGACTGAGCTGTACTGATATTGATATTGATATTTATATTTATAGGTTTGATGGTGACTCTACTAAATAGGTATACTAATATATGGGATCAAGAATTCTGTTATATGTAACTGAGTAAGTCAAAGGTTCCATAAGGGAACAAAAAGAGGGGACAAGTTTCCTTATATCTCTGAGAAAGAAGATGAGCCATCAGGCTGGAGAAAGAAACAAGGCTATGACATGTAGCTGGTGGAAAAGGAAAATATGATAGATTAGTAGAAGAGAAAGTGACACATATGAAATGGTCATGACAGTTACAGATGAGTAGTGAGAAAGTAGAGTTTATGTATAGTAGATATGATGTAAGATGTTACTGAATACAGCCTAGTCATGTGTAGTGTATGTTATGTAGTATCTATATATTTATATAATATGTATTATGTATCTTGGTTGTGAAATATATCTACTTATAATATATACTTATTGTATTCTATAACTTTCTTGATACTATAACTTGCTGTATTATTCTGAGTTTGCCTGTAACTCTTGAACCATGGGGAATTTGAGGGTAGTTGTAGTGAGTGACTAGGGTTAAAATGGGGTGTAGAATCTGATTATGAAATAATAATAGTGAATATATCTAAGGTTTGGGTTGTATGAGTATATATTTGAAAGTATTTGAGTTTTATAAGTGATGAATAATCTTTAATATATAGTAATGATGTGGAATGGATCACCACACTGGAGGGAATCCCTCCGGTTGAGGAGGCTGTATAACCTCCCCAGCCGGAGGGATTCCCCCTGGTAAAGGAGTTTGTATAGCCTCCTCAACTGGAGGGAGTCCCTCTGGTCAAGGTTGCAGCCTCCTGAAGGGCATGAAAACCGCACACCCATCTGTGGGGGTGTCACACACCTTTAGATGGGTGTGTGAACTGCACACCCATCTACAGGCGTGCTGACAGCCAACAAAGGGTGTGCCCCTGGCGTGGGCATGTGGCCAGGGGTTTGTGCTTATCAACCCCCTATAGGGTTGGTCTTTATTTTTTTTCCTTCTTTTATATAATATTTATATGATTAATTTCTTCTTAGTTTCTGGTCTCTTTGTTTTAAGAAATAAAAATCAAGCCACAGGTTTTTTACTTTTTAACTCAACTTGGTGATTCAATTTTGTAAAATCCGCACAGAAGTTCCACCAAATGGGGTTGGGCATAAGGTCCTCACAATTAATCAGCTCAAACAAGATTCCTGTTCAACCAGAATGAAAAATGTTTCTGGTCAAAAAGTTTAAAAAAACCTCAATAACCAGGAGGGATCCCTTCAGGCTGACAAGGTTAAACAAATAAATTACCAGGAGAGAATTTTTATCTTGTTTACCTTGAGGGTCCTATTCAAAAGGTTCTTTACCCTTATTTAGTAGACAAAATTTTTCTTCTAGTAAACAAGTTTGTATAACCTCATTAAGCCATATGGTATTCTACTTGTTGATGAGGCTGTGTAACCCCATTGGCCAATAAATATCCCTCCCTGGTATTGTATATTTCATCCTGGAGAGAGCTGATTGGGGCTCAATATTTCTTCCTTCAAAGCACTAGCTTTAGAGCATTGGGGAGAGAACCTTGCAAAGTCTCTATTTGAACAATCCCACCAAGGTGGAAAGGGTGGATTTTTGAGGCTCTTTCTTTGAAAAATTTGATTTCCAAGCCAGGAAATAGTGGTTGCTCTAAAAATGTGGGATATCTGATAATGATATGGGCCACAGGAACCACTGCAAGCATAATGGCCTAGGATGAATTCATCCCAGTTAAACTGGGATGTACTCAACCAGTTTAAACTTGGTTGATATCAACTGATGAAATACAAACCCAAGGGACCCCCCTTGGCTTTAAATTTCATTGGTTGAGGTAAACCTACTTTAAATTGGTTGTTTAAATCCTAGTTTAACTTGGATGGGCTCAACATAGGCAATTATGCTGGCAGTGCACAAACTTTGGCAGAAAAATTGTTTGTTCAAGACCTTTGGCACCTGTTTTTCTCTTTGTTATAGAATTTATAAATAATGGGCTCAATAGGAGAGATGAGAAGGGATGTGAAAATAACAAGGTGAAACTGTAATGGATGGGGTGGGTCAACTCAATGAAGAGGAGAATGGAATGGGTGTATTTATATACAGGTGGTGCAGCACTGAGGCTGAGCCCAAAACCGGGGGCTCAGCATCATTCTGAGGATGGGGGTACATACCAAATGTCACTGTACATTTTGCCAGGAAATCAAAAGGGTGCAGCATGCACCATTCTATAGTTGGTTTGGACAGAAAAAGGCCAATTCAGTATGCACAACAACGGCAGGAGCCAGTGGAGCTATGGGGCTTGGGGCACTTGGAACACAAAAAGAGTGGGGGAAGAAGGAGTGGGGCGGATTCAGGGGCAACCATCAACTGCAGGGGTCAACAGGGTATAGCAGTCAGGGGCATACTGTCGCGCAATGCATAATTAGGGAGACAGGAAAGTAGGGTTCCAGGGAAGGTACAGGGGATTGTGGGACATGACCAGGGGGTGGATGTTGTATAAATAGAGTGGTATTATTGGAGTTTAGGGATTTATCTTATCATCAGTAGAACAATAATGGGAAATTACCACATATGTAGGTAATTTCTTTCTTATCAGCATACTTGTATTATTCTTATATTTATGAAAATAAGCTTATTGTCTCTCAGGTTTTATGACAATAATTTATACTTTTTATTCCCTTTTCTTAAATTATCCTTATTGTATGATAAAGTTCTAGAAGGAGTAGGAATTTAGTGGTGGTTTGAGTGAGCTACCCCACTTAATGTTAAATTCTGAGTGGATTAATAGAATAATATTTTATTATATGTTATTATTTACAGTAGTAATACAGTATTTTTATTGTATTTGACAGTTTAGTCAGCTCTTAGGATACTCTGGAGTATCTCCAGGGCTGACAAGAAAGAATTCCAAAACTTTGTGCTAAGCCTCATGCCCCGTCCCAAAACCTGGGTCCCATCCTTACTCACAGGGATAGGAGCACATTCATGGATCATGAGAGATCTCTCTCACATGTGCTGCCTCATGCATATAATTGATCTATCAGTTTGAGAGGTGCAACATGCATTCATTTTATTAAGTTTATGCTCAAGGTTGTTTTTGAACACTGTTGTTCACAGATCCATTTGGGCCAGGCCACATTGTACTAACCTCCCCCCCTGGGCAACTAATGAATTGTTTCATTGGAAATTAAATGCAGTCATACTTGGAAAACTGTTTGATAACCCTATCCTACCATTCTATTCAATATCTCAACTTCTTGTTGGACCTTGTATGTAGTCAATTCAATCTATCCTGCAATATGAAATAAAAAAAATCATTGGTTCTGCTCCATATTTTATTTGTGCAGCTTGATTTTTCAAAAAAAAATCATCTGAGCTGATTCATCATCTTTTCCTACCTTCAAACTGAGTTTTATAAATAAATAAAAATATATTCCATTTGAAAGAGAATCTATTCTGATCTACCATTTGCAGGGAGAAATATGCAAGTTTGACACTGGCAGAATAATTGGTTGGATTCATTTTACCTTTGATGATCTAGGTTGACCTCAACCAAATAAAACTTGGTTGATCCCAACAGATTAAATTTGTATCCAAGGTCCCTTGGGTCTACATCTAATTATTTGATATCAAACCATTTAAATGATTTGCTTAAATCCCAGCTTAACTGGGATAAATTCAATACAACCAATTATGCCAACATTGTGAGCTTAACCAGTTTTTTGGCTCAGCTCAGCCCAACCATTCAACCAGTTTTATCAGCTCAGCTCAGCCCTAACATTCAGGATTATCTCCTGTAGAGATATGTAACATTGCCAGAATAATTTACTACTTTGGAATCATCCCAGTCAAGCTGGGATCAAAGTTGATCTCAACAGATGAAATATCAATCCAAGGGACACCCCCTTTTTTTATATTACATAAGTTAACATCAACTTATTTCAAAATGATTGGGTAAATCCTAGCTTAACTGGGATGACTTCAGCCTAGTAAATGATGCTGGCAGTGCAAGCTTACTCAGCTTGTGAGATGGGTGAGCTGAGTGAGCTGAATATCTTCAATAGTACCCATCAAGTTCCTTTTTTTGACAACAGGCCTACACCCAAGCCTAACCCTAAAGATGGGCTTAGCTCTTAAATCTCTAGGTTTAGGTTTGAATTTTCAACACCTGAATTCACACTAGAACTGCCACTGCACAAATAAACTGCTTTGCCAAGGCTGTCTGAGCAGTTGTTGGAATGAATTTTTCCACCAGGCTCTGCAAAGTGCTGGGTTTGAATTCCAGAACTTTTTGGGCAGAATATTTCCAACAACTGCTTGGATAGAAACTTCCAAGTATATATCTGATTCAGTGTGCCCCCTAACCTGAAAATATAGGGCAGATCCAGTGGCAGTTCAACCAACATGACTTAGCTCTAAGTTCATACCTGCAAGACTTTCCCTCTTCTTCACACAGGTTACAAAACTTTGGCTGTTGGTCATCAGTAACTTTTCTTTCACCTCTTACCATTTATTCTTATACCCTCTTTCATTTCCATAAGGGACTCACTTACGAGTGAAGGATATCCATTTCCATAAGGGACTCAGTTAAAAGTGAAGAATATCACTGTCCTCACATCCACCAAAGCTTGATTAATTATCTAAGGAATCTGCAATAGGGCCTGATACCAAACAATTCAAGAACCCCCCCCCCCCCTGAATGGTCAAAAGTAGTACTAGTACTTGGATTGTTATTTGATTGGTTGAGATTAAGCAAGTTTGAATGTGATAGGCTCAGTAATATGCCGCTAGTGTGTATGAATGAAAACTCTTATAATGTTCTTGATGAGAAGGATCAAAGAGGTAAAACTTAAGAAGAGCTGGTGCAAAGAATTTTGAGCTTTGCAATGTTTTATGTCCTGCTTGGCACTGATATAAAAATAGGTGATATAATCACTGATCAATTCAATAACAAAATAAAAAATTCAAGAAAAAGCATCCTTTTTTTTTCTAGGCAACCTACAGTAATGCTCTCTTCAACTTTGAAATCAGATTCAATTGATCCAGCCATCTTCAGCACCATATAAATACCATTATATTGCCTCATATTGTTCAAAAGCAATATATTGGTATTATTGTGCTGAAGATGGCTGAATAAGTTGAATCTGATTTCAAAGTTGAAGAGAACAGTACTGTAGGTTGCCTAGAAAAAACAAATGGATGCTTTTTGTTGGAAATTTGCAACATTGTTGTGACATCTCACAACAACTGACCCAAAGAATCTCAAACTCTTATTTCTCTTCACTTCACTTCCTCTTCTTCCACTCGAAGTCAACTCATAAACAAGATCAAGATCATCAACTCTCAAGACCAAGATTCATCACTCTCAAGATCAAGATACTCAGTCAAGCTTTAACATTGGACAGCCTGTGTGGCTTTCCAACTTGGTGAGAAATGCACCATTGACATTTCTTTTCATCAAACTCTCATCAACAACCACTAATCATTTCCCTTCTCACCTTAGTCTATTTTAGTCTGATCTTATGACCCAATCAACAATCATCTATCAGCTGTTACCTACAATCATTAGGCTTTGTTCATCTATTCACATCTGCCTATCTCAAAAAAACACAATCACTAATTCCCTTTTCAACGCATAGTCTACAAGTCTTCTCTTATCCACTTTATCATAGTGCTTCATTATTTTTAGCTAGAAAACAGTTCCATTAAGGGTTGGTCTCTATCTCTTTCTCTCATTTCTCATATTCTAAATATCTTTTCTAATCACATGTTGTAGTTTTCTGGTTTTATCTTCAAGTAATAAATAAAAACAGTCACAGTTCTAATACTTTTTGCTGAATTTTTTATTTTTTATTGAATTAATCAGTGATTATATCACCTATTTGTATTTCAGTGCCAAAGGGGACTTATTATTTGTTTGTCACGGTGTTTAAACTATTTCTGTTTTATATTCCAGTATTATCCTGATGTTCTGTTTGTGTGAAGTTTCTGACACGGGGTAATTAGAGCATCCACAATTGTGTGGATAACTTTTTGACAACTGTTGAGCTCTTAGCGAGCTCAACAGTTATTTTGTCAAGAGTGTCCCCACTCGCGGCTTGATAACCCGGCTTGATTGCTAGGTTATCAAGCCGGTTCCACACTTGTGCTCCTCTGAAACTTGAGTCAATAACTTGAGTTGCAGAGGAGCACTACCCAGGGTGGGTGTTTACAAGTGGGGAGCTCTCGGGGGTGTTGAATGGGGGGAGGGTTAACTGAAAGGTGACTTGTGAAAGTTGTTCACAAGTTACCTCATTGAGCTCAATAGAGGTCCATAAATTTATGGACCTCAATCGAGAATCCTGGTGATTCGATAGTTGTCAAGCGCTATTGAGCGCACGAGTGGGGAAACGTCTCAATAAAGTTGGCTTATCAAGCTGACTTATTGAGACAATTGTGGATGCTCTTATTTTCTGAATTCAGGTCCAAAACCCTGCAATTCCTTTCAATTGAGTAGATGGAAAAGTGTAATATTTCTGATTATGTGATAGTACTTGAAGAATTTTAGAATGAGGAAAACAAAATAAGTCTCATAAGGAGAAAACAATATTTACAAAAGGGTATCTCTTTATAATCAAAAAAAGTGGGTGTAAATAGCGGGTATTTTGATTTTGTGCTAATCACGTTTCTACTGCTCATCTTTTCTCTATTTTATTTATTTATTTATTTATTTATTTATTTTTTTTGCTTTGCAGTTTTGCTCCAGTTTTGACATTGGGTTCGTTTGGGTGGGTTCAATTATTATGTACATTTTTAGGTTACACACTGTAGGAACATGTAGTCGGCAATTGGTATGGATTCCCGGTAGGTGTTGCCCGGAGGAGAAAGATGTAGTCTCCTCCGGCTGGCTGAGCCGCAGCCGAGTCAACCATGTGACCTGTCACAACACACACTTCTTTATACACCACGGGTGCACCCGTAGTTCAAAAGAAACGTCCGGCCAACGGATGTCTATTCTTTTGACAGGTTGGACGCCTTGAAGGCGTTCTCAAGGCGTTCCCAATGGTTCCTACCCGTTCCGGGGACGTTGGTGGATCTTCGACCCGTCTCAAGAACCAAAAGGGTTCTCAGCACGAGTTGAGAACGCCTTCGGACGACTTGAAAACCACTTTTGGTTTTCAAGTCGTCTGAAAAACCACAAGAGGTTCTGATGACGCCTTGGAAACCAAAAGTGGTTTCCAAGGCGTCATCAGAACGGCTCACAATCGGCTTGGAAACCACTTTTGGGTTCCAAGCCGTCATGAGAACGGTTCGCGATACGTTTGCGATTCGACTTTGCATCCGCACAACCTCCCAATGTCGGGGGGGTTACAGGGGGCAGATTCTCCCCCTCGAGATTCTCAGGGGGGGATGGGCAAATGTCCATCACCACCGAGGATGATGGGCTCAAGTGCCCATCCACCACCCAGTGGCAGGGGGGGGGGGGGTTGGTTAGGATTATAAAAGGACTGCTGATGTGCGTTCCTTTCAGCCCAACCCCCATCCACCTGCCATCTAAGCCCCCTTACACACATTGTCCTGTATATCTGTACTAAGCCCCCATACAAACACCATACATACACCCACTTAGCCTCCACCAAACACTCATAAGCCCCCTGATGACTCCCCCCCCCAGCTTGTTATTATCTATGACCCCTCTGTGTGATAATCTCCTCAACCTCATCTCACCTGAGAAGGCATGTGGCAACCATCCATCCAAAGCCACCACTACTATGCCTGCTCTTCCTACCACTGGGAGATTTTACTGCTTCAAAGCCAAAGTGTTTGCACAACTTGATTTGGTGCACATCAACTTCAAATTTGGGGGAGTCCTCAAATATGAAGATGCTGCCGGCAATGTTGAATGGGTTGGCCGCATCCACCGGGGGAAATTCATCGAACAGTACCCCCTTCCAGTAAAGTACAGGTTATTCCGGAGCCTCTTGGACAAGCTACCACAACAAAAGGACGCCTCGGCATCTCTGCGCATCAAGTTTTCAAGAGGATACATGAATTCTTTGGCTGAAGAATGTGATCAGTTAAGGAGCTTTATTTTGTTCACATTATTGATTTTTAGCTGATAATCCTCTTGTTTGTTGTATTACCCAAGTGCAAGCACTACTGAGTCAAGCATGAGTCATCTCTCATGGCCTCCATCAGAATAGGACACCTACATAGTTGGCCCTGATTTTCTCTACACACTGCTGTTTATTGTTTCCCTAAGATCAATCAATGTCATGTTTTTGCAAGCTTGTTTGTTTTTATTTCAGCAAAAGATATTCCAATTGACCATGAAATTCTTGTCCACAAACACATGCATTTTTCTGAGTACTTTTTTGGATTGTGATCTGTCAGGTGCAATTGCAGTGCCCATGATGTTGTAATACCTCTGGCTGTTGTACCATACACATTGGAAACTTTTTATATCTAGAAGTCTTTTTCACTTGTGCACTGATTGAATCATAACAAAAATTGATTCATGGACAGAATAGAGTAATGGCCATGAAACACAGACACATCATTTATGACACACATCATTTATGGGGATGAGAGCTTGATGCTCCATGAGGACCATAACTGTGGTAATATGGGTAATTTTCTGCCACATTAGTGCTGAAATTAGGGTTGTATGATGCATGCCTTTCCACATGTGGATTGTAAGAGGCCCTTCTTTCCAGATGAGGGCTGAAACTGAGGTTGTTGGAAGAGCTTGATGCAACAGGTGTACTATGATGTTGCCAATCATACATCGTTGCTGATTGAAGCGGGGAATTTCCTTGGGGGTAAGAAGATGTGCTTGAATGGAAATTGGGACCATAATGTGGATGTAAAAGATGTGCATTGTAAGATGCCCTCCTTTCCAAATTGGGGCTGAAATTGAGGCGGTTGGAAGAGCTTGATGCTATAGGTGTACCATGATGGTGCAGGGAAGATGCTTGGGGGTAACACAATGTGCTTGAATTCAAATTGGCACCACAATGTGGATGTAATAATGGGGTTGAAGTATTGGGAGGGAAATTGGTGTTCATTTGGCATGATGGATATTTATTCCTTGACCTTGTTGGATATTCTGGTGATTGTGCCTCATGTGATGTGTGGTTTTGGGACACTAATGTGTTGTTGGATATTGTGACATTTCTTGCCTTCCTTTGTGGTACAGTCTGATCCCATTTTTCTTGACCCAAATATGCTGCTTCATGCATTTCTGCATCTGTTATGGGACCCTTGTCTAATCTGGATACTATTTGGTGAAACACTGGATGATGATGAGAAAATGCATTCACCAGATAGCTGTTAAAGCATGTGTGTTTTATTTCACAGGTCACAGTAGTACCTTCTTGGCGGGCACTTCTTTGCCTGCTTGATACCACAGCTTGACACTTACCGTCATAGCAATTGTGTTGCACATTTAAACAACATAAAATTTGCTAATTCAATGTGAAAACACTACAGTTAGATTGTAAATTTTTCACATGTGCAAAGTTCTCTCACTCACTTGTGCTGGAACATATCTTACTACCAATTCTTTTTCCAATATCCTCATCTTACAATCCGGCTGTAAACCCTTGATCTTACATTGTTCAATTTGCAAGATGTAATTTTGCTGGCCAACTTGCCAAATTGAAAGAACACTCCCAACATATTGGTTATTTTCCTGGTTATTTGAATTTTTGGGCATTTGAGTCATTGCCTTCTTTATACATAAATCTGTATGATTGAAACACTCACAAGTACAAATGATCCCTTGGAAACTTTATTATTATCATTCAGCTGCAAAGTTCCAACCTGTGTAATTTCTGAATTTGGATAATTATGTCTGACTTCATGTGGAACTGGTTCCTCATTCCCTTGATGCACTTTAGATGCTTTGAAATAGGATTGTTCATCCACTTTGGGGTTGTATCCCATGGACTTTTGTATGAGTGGATTACCTGAGAACATTCTCATGACTTCATCTGAGGCTTGGAGATATTTGTGTTGTGTATCATCCCACATGTAAGCTCCTGAGAGTATTAGGCGCATCACTTGGTAATTACTGAAACTGATGGCTATATCTCTGCCTGGACTGAGTCGATTTGTGTGAATAGAAGCTGTCCTCAGTCGTCCATTGTAGCTTTCAAACTTCTCAGTTGCAAATAAGGTAGCCGGTCCAAATCTTTTGATTGAGTCAGGTACATGTAATAGCATGTGGAATTTTAGCTTATTTGCCCATTGGGCAGTCATTTTGACAATGTTATACGTGAATATCTTAATTTGATCTTCTAATTCCTTTATGTACTCATTCATGTTGTCTATATGAGTTTGGAAAATCAGTCTGCCAATGCAGCATAATGGGATCCACATTTCCTTCTCTGACTTGCTCATAAAGGGAAAGTATACAAATGGTGCCAGCTGCACTACTGTGCAGAAGTCTTTGCCCAAGTAACTCTTCCAGTGTGCACTCATGTATTTAGCCTGAATAGGTGGAATATTCATACCATTTGTGATGAAGGAGTTCAAATGTGCCTCCATTTTTGAAAAGTCCTTTTTTTTATCCATGAAGTCCCGTAACAGATACTTGACAATCCCTAGTGAGAAAACATGTAGAATTTCGACTGGGGTATCTAGGCATCCATCAAATTCTTTCAGGTGAGCAAATGTATTGCAAAGCCTGTGTGGTTCCTCTTGTTCTATCATGAGGATCCTTTGGCTTTCTTCAGGGTTATTACGCCTCAATGCTATGAGTGTGTCTTGTAGCTTATCTGTCAAGCCCGAATGATCCATGTGGGTTTCATATTCCTTCTTTGACTGAGTGGTCAGAATTTTCCATGAGCTCTTGGTCTTCTCAACAGTTTGTGTCCATATTCTTGCAAAAGGTTTCAAAGGTATCCCAAAGAAATCCTTTATGTATGAGATGGATCTTTTGTCTGACATTTCATCTACATGCAAATGGCACATCCTGCAGGGGTTCTTGCAAACCCCAGGAATTGGGGTATTTGTGACCTCAGCTGACATAGGTGAATCTCCTAGATAACAAAGAACCACACTCATTAATAAAACCTCTTGATGAATACTGGAATCATATGCAAAACTGCCATTGGTGATCAAAAAGCTAGGGAAAAATATCTTGTCAGTCAAAAATATAATATAATACCAATTCCAAGAAAGATGAATATGGTGTACTTCATATCTTCAACAATAGACTCTCCCAATTCCAAAGCCCCGGCTTCATTGGACGTAGTAACGAAATGACAATTATACTCCATGTTGCTATGCTCTGGAGGTAGGCCACTCAATGTCATATAGAAGGAGACATGTTTGTTCCATTGTTTTGAAATGTTCCCAGAAGTATCGTCTGAGTAAAGTGTAATGGGGACATGGCGAATTATCTTTCCATTGGCTTTAGATCTCCAAGGGTTGGGCACTGGGATTGCTACTTTAGGGGCCCACTCTGGTCCTTCAAGAATTTGACCCCGTATTCTATCCCTGAAAGATTTTCCAGATACAATTGGAAACTCTGAATATATCTTGTCAAATCTGTCTATAGGAACATTGTGCAAATCAGGTGAATTGTAACTTATGTTTTCAGGTACTATGATTGCCAGCTGCCTTGTCCCATCTTGGAATTCTGTGTCTTGATATTCATTCATCCTTGGCACAATGCATTTAGCATGTAGCACATCATTCATCTTGAAGAAGAATATTGGTATGACAATTTCCTGATCTGGCCCTTGTAGTGTAATTGGCTCAAATATATAATAGTGTTGATTACCACTCTGAACCATCTGTACTCTTCCCTCCCGAGATAAATGCTCCCTCCACTTGGCACTTTGATATAGTGCATGGATATTCATACCATTAGTCTCATGTGGATAGAATTCCAAATGTTTATTCACATAGGGATTTGAAAGCTCCTGGATTGCCAAGAGATGATAGAAAATTCAGTATGCTCCAAAATAACTACATTTATATAATGGTATAAAAACAACCCACATGACATATGATATCTTTCACACTGAGGGAAAAGCACTTGTTGTTCAAAACAGATAACTTCTCATTAATGTTGATTTTCAGCATCCTACAGATTCTGTCCCTGCTCCTCCTGAGTGTATTCCAATGGGGTAGGCACACATTGCAAACATGGAGTATTAAGCGGATCTGGTGGTACATGCTTCGTGACAATAAATTGTGCAAGTGGCCAAGAATCAGTGCACCAATCAGATACTGAAGATAAATATATTATGTTAGAATATTATCTCCTCCTTCTGAGGCAAGAGAGAAATTACATACCATGTTTGAAGGAAATGGATACCACATTCCATTTGTATTACAATAGCCATCATTAATAGGTTCATTATCACCATCTAATATTTCGGGGTCTTCAATGAGGTCCCCAGAGGGGCCTGATATTGGATCATCAATGAGCCACTCAAGAGGGTTGAAGGCCTTTTCTGAAAGCTCATCTGAAATATCTTCACCTCCCCCAAATCCCATTCCCAAACTATCATTGAAGTCCAACAGGGCTGTGGGACATTCTTGTTCAACATCCATTGTATCAAGACCTTCATAATTATAGAGGGGACATTGTGTAGAGGCAGAACTTTCATAGATGCCCACATAGTCCTCCGGGGCTGTTGTCTTTTCCAATCTGTGTCCAAATATTGTGATCTGCTTATGACTTTCAGAGGTCAAGTGCTTATGAATACTTCTCAAATTTAGCAGCTTTCCTCCACATGAAATACACTTAAATTTTTCCACTCCACCATCTTGTGGTACTGTCTCAAAGCCTGCCAAAATAGGAACATGGATCAGAGATGTGGCCCTTTTTATCTTCCTCAAGAAGAAAATTAGTTGCTACTGACCAGGGATCTTCATGAAAACTTATTTATGAATCTTTTTTCTAGGGAACCACTGAATTCTTAGTAGTGGGAAGCAATATTAATTTTTGGGGTGCATGGGCCATGAAGGACATAGACTGCACCCCTTTGTATGGAACAAGGAAGTCATTCCGGGTGTGCCCTTCAGTTTCACACCCTGTATGTGGTGTCACACCTGTGACAGACGGCTCAAACACGCCTTGGCCCGGAGTCGGAGATATCCCCGCCTCCAGATCCTGCCTGGAACATCAATCATGTCCCAGTATCCCCACCACCCCTACAAACCTCCCCTCGCCCCCTCCGACAATCCCCTCCACCGCTACGACGGTCAACCTAACACACCAAGTCGAAACAATACCGAAGCCCCACCCAATTCAACCATCCCGCCAACCGTTTCATCCCTAGCCCTGCCACCTATGAATTCAGCCCCGCCATCCGAAACGTATGTCCCTCCGCAATGGCCCGAGATGATGAGCCCGTACCGCCACCAAGGACTGGGTGAGTTTCTTCCCCCATTCATCATCTACAGGCAGACTTGTCTGACTAACCAAAAAAAATCCCTTGACAGATCTCCTTCCCTCGCCCCGGGAGGGTCAAGTCGGACCGATCCGAAATCAGCCAGGTAGCCAACCGTTAAACTCCCCCCAGGATTTCCGTACACCGGCTCGTAGGATGATATTAAATGTTAGTAACTCTGATCCCGATGGATCAGATGTTGCTAACATGTCCGAACCTCCGTCCAGTCTAAACTCCAGCCAACGTTCATCCCTACTAACAACGTCTGGCGGGAGGCTCACCAATCGTTCCATTGACGCCGTTCGTACCCGGCTGGAGATGATGGGCGATTGATTCCGACTCAACGACAACACAATTCAATGGACTCAAAATCTCGTCGACGTAAGATTAAATTTAACTTTTTCACTCCCCCGATTACTAATGAGCTCCTCTCCGTAGATGCCCAAAGAAGAGCTATGGCTCATGAACATCATGATTACCCTCAACGGGCAAATACATCCAACACCGCCGTCCGCCATCCAAGAGGCCACCGGTGAGGCCAAATGGTTCTCCTCAGAAGTCCGACAATTTCTTCGCGGCCAGGTGCGTGAAGCGCTACTGCGTCCTGATATTGAGGCTTATGGGCGTCAATCGGCGAAAAAACGACTTATCAACAAGTGCCCATTCTTTATTGTCAAGGTAAGCCGATGAGATCTATTTGCCCTTGTTGGGCATATGATTGCTGACCCATTTATGCTGGCAGGGGGTGATGGAACAGCAGACCCCCACCTTCAAGGCTGCCCACATGCCGTCCGACTACCGTACCAACCCAGACTACACAGCTAAACTCGATCAACTCCTTGGCGCCATCCTCAAGTCAGAGAAGAAGAATTTCTCGAATCGGGCTGGTGCCCACGACTGCAAGGGCCACGCTACTACCGCCACCATCCTTGGATAGCATGCTCGCCGATGTTTACAGCAACATGGATCCCCGATTCGCCGGACTCAGCCAATTGATGATCGTTAGCGATCAGCGCATCACTCCTTCACACCGGGCCCAGTTGGCCTATATCCGAGCGATGATCAACCTGAACCGACTCGCCCGGATTGCCAGCCCGGGCATTCCCATACAATGTTTTTGGGAGGATATCAATTGTGATCTTGCTAGCCGCAGAGGCAAGTCAGCCATGTACAACAGCATGTTCGGACACCTCGTTCTGGCGCAGGACAAGCGCCTTTGGGATGAATGTAAGACGGTCGACGACTGGAGCGAGGATGACCAGCAGCTCCCAACCGAAAGCGAGGTCTTGGCTGGACTTGCATCGCTGAACGGCCACGGTGCTCTCCACCAAGAGGGCGGAGAGAGATAACCGTTGATGGGGATGATAGTCTCCCCAATCATCCCATTTATTATTATTTATTATTATTTTATTTTTTTATGTTCTCATTTCCTCCCTTTCTGATTATTATACTACTTACATGTAAATACACAACACAAGATTGGAACATAAGCAAGCAATAGCAATACATACAACATGCCCCCACTCAAATAATACCTTAGCAAGCGACTCCCCGACTGCCAATGTGCACGGGTCGCATTCAAGCAGGCAACCCAGCCAGGTCAGCACCTAGCTGACCTGGCTCAGAGACGTGCCAAAAGCGCCCAACGGGCGTCTTCAGACGTGCCAAAACCGCCCAACGGGCGACTTCGAAACACCTGGGAAACGTCTGCGAGGCAGATTCTCATCCGCCTTGGAGGCGCCTTAGCTGGAAGGACGTTTGAAAGTCGTCTCAGCAGACGGCTCCCGGGCGCCTTTGGTTCTCACTCGAAGTCGAGGACTTACTGCTGGGCGCCTGGGTGACTAGCCTAACTAAGCCTCTCAAATGGAGGGGGCTCGCGTCCCAAAGGGACTCTCCATACGAGAGGCTTATGCCTTATGTCACAATTTTCGTGTGGGCATTTTGAGTTTTTGTGGCTTTTTTGAGCCTTTTTTCATTCAATGCTTTAGTAAACTTCAACCAAACAACTTCGTGGGATACCACAAGAGGACAGACTTGCCTGGAATTCTGGCCACAATTTGCCATGCTCCAACTCAAAATTGAGTCAGTTTACCGGATTGGCCGAGGCATCTTAACAAGTGCTTGGACCCTGGGGTAGTTGGGACATCGCATACTATGTGATGCCACCTTTATGGGTTTTTGAACAACAACTAGTGTGATGATTTTGAATTTATTGCTTATAAACTAAAAACCAGACTATTAGAAAAGTTACAAGAGATAAGTACTGTGTTGAATAATGGAAGGAATAGTTGAGAAGAAGAGAAGGATTTAGAGATATTTACCACTGAGTTATGAGTATGAATGAGTTGAAAACCAGGGGCGTTGATAAACGCACGCCAACGCCAACCCGCACGCCAATTTTTTTTGGCGTGCGGGGCCTACACGCCATTTTTTTTTGGCGTGTAGGGTTTACACGCCAAAAAAAAAGGGCGTGTGAGACCCACACGCCAAAAATGGCGTGTGGTTCCCACACGCCAAAAATGGCGTGTGGTTCCCACACGCCATTTTTTTTTGGCGTGTGGGCCCCGCACGCCAAATAAAATTGGCGTGTGGGCCCCGCACGCCAATTGTTTGGCGTGCGGGTCCCCCCTCGCTCACATAATCGAGTGGGAGGGGCCACTCGATTACGTGAGCGAGGCCGGCTGACGAGGTTGTACAACCTCGTCAGCCGGGAGGACTTCCTCCCGGCCGGCGAGGCTATACAACCTCGTCGGCCAGGAGGAAGTCCTCCTGGCTGACGAGGTTGTATAACCTCGTCAGCCGGGAGGACTTCCTCCCGGCTGACGAGGTTATACAACCTCGTCAGCCAGGAGGACTTCCTCCTGGCCGACGAGGTTGTGTAGCCTCGCCGGCCGGGAGGACTTCCTCCTGGCCGACGAGGTTGTATAACCTCGTCGGCCAGGAGGTAGTCCTCCCGGCCGACAAGGCTATACAACCTCGTCGGCCAGGAGGAAGTCCTCCCGGCCGACGAGGCTATAGTATAACCTCGTCGGCCAGGAGGTAGTCCTCCCGGCCGACGAGGCTATACAACCTCGTCGGCCAGGAGGAAGTCCTCCCGGCCGACGAGGCTATACAACCTCGTCGGCCAGGAGGACTTCCTCCTGGCTGACGAGGTTGTATAACCTCGTCAGCCGGGAGGAAGTCCTCCCGGCTGACGAGGTTATACAACCTCGTCAGCCAGGAGGACTTCCTCCTGGCCGACGAGGTTGTATAGCCTCGCCGGCCGGGAGGAAGTCCTCCCGGCTGACGAGGTTGTACAACCTCGTCAGCCGGCCTCGCTCACGTAATCGAGTGGCCCCTCCCACTCGATTATGTGAGCGAGGGGGGACCCGCACGCCAAACAATTGGCGTGCGGGGCCCACACGCCAATTTTATTTGGCGTGCGGGGCCCACACGCCAAAAAAAAATGGCGTGTGGGAACCACACGCCATTTTTGGCGTGTGGGTCTCACACGCCCTTTTTTTTTGGCGTGTAAACCCTACACACCAAAAAAAAATGGCGTGTAGGCCCCGCACGCCAAAACAAATTGGCGTGCGGGTTGGCGTTGGCGTGCGCCGTTGGCGTGCGTTTATCAACGCCCGAAAACCAGTACTAGATAATAATATAGAGAAGGAGGCACAGGAAACTGTTGAAGAGAAGATGAGTCGATGTAAGTTGAAATGAAAGAAGAAGATAAGAAAGAAAAGAATGATGGTTGTTATTTTCTCACCAAGTTGGAGAGAGGACGTGCTGAGTTTATAAGAAGTGATTCAATCGAGGTTGAATATAGGAATAGGAGGGAATGTTTCAGAGTCGTCGAATGGAAGTTTGAGGGAATCTTTGAACTAAGTCAAAGCAGTAAGTCGATCGAAGTCGAGGAAGGATTTGTGGATAGTATGTGGTATTTAGGAGAATAGAGATGGGGAAGTGATGGTGAGAGAGAGTATAATAGAGAATGGGAATGGAGGAGAGTATGAGGATGTAGGAACTGGAGAAGTAGTGGTGATAGGGAATGAGGAGAATGGGAATGGAGGAATGACTGAGGTAAATTGAAATAAGGAAGAGCAAATCTTAATCTTGCTGAGTTCTTGTAGTCGAGTGATGTCATTAAATGAAAATTAAGTGTCACAAGTGGTTTCACGGCATTGAATATTCAACAACTAGGATTATGGAATTCGTGGGAAACCTCACACTGTTTTGGATTGATACTCAATTTGCATACTACCTGATGAAATGAGGCCTTTTGAGGCAGTGATATGATTGTGTTTTGGGCTCAAGGAAAAAAGCTCGAGACCTGAGGGGAAGACAAGAGGCCCAAAAAGGGCTAGGCTGCTAGCTTGTGGGGAGGAAGAAGGCTCCGCACTACAAGAGACGGGAAGATGGTCTCAGGGAACTGACACAGAAAGCAGATGACTTTATTTCTTCTCTATCTACAGCATATATACTATAGTGACTAGGGGACAGTCTGTGGGAAAGAAGGTGTAATGAATATGCATCTGGAAGAAGGAATGTGAGTGACACATAGTGGAACGTGAAAGGAAAGAAGACAGAGACATGAAGTTTCAACACCCCCCCCAACTGATGAACCACAGAACTAAAACCTATAGGCCTTTTCCAATGTTAAGCTTCTTGAACTCCGGGTTGTTGATCATCGCTTGAAAGTTTCTTTCTGACTCGATTTGCTCTTCAGTGAACCCGTGGTGAACCTCCATGTATGCCAGATGAGCCTGAGCTGCAGATTTGGCCTTGGAATGAGATGGCTTAACATACAAAGGATCGGAAGCGTTTGGTCCTTTTTGTTCAGGGTGCTTCTCGTAACAGAGGGATTCTCGATGGCCAGCTTTGTCACAATGGGAGCATATTGTGAAACCTCTCTTGCAGTGAGGACACATGTAGTACTTCTCATCGGTCGTTAAGAACGTAGCCTGGGAAATGCTCGACGATTGATCGAGTCGATTTTGCGCAATATGCTTCTCCAGCCGAGTCAGCAGGATGGCTACCGTGTCATTGGGACAGCCGACATTTACAACGTATCGAAAGGATTTATACTTGTCCGACGGCAGCTTGCGTAAGATGATGGCCGTCTTGCTTTGTTCATCGAGCCCGACCTTGGCAGACACTAATCGATGATTTGCTGCTCGAATGTCGGCAACAAATTTCGCCGGTGGTGTTCCGTACTCGATGTCAAGAAAAGCATTCAGAGCGAGGTCTCTAGCGACATGATTGTCGCCACTGTATTTCTGCTTGAGGACCGTCCATATAGCGTGTCGATTGAAGGAGGTCTGATCGGTGAGCATCTGAGAAACAAATGTCAAGTTTGTGTCGTCCAGATGCTCGATGATCTCATGATATGCGATTCGATTAATTTCATGGTAGGTGTTTTTCTCGTCTTGCACTGCCAGCATAATTGCCTAGGATGAAGTCATCCCAGTTAAACTGGGATGCACTCAACCAATTTAAACTTGGTTGAAAAAAACTGATGAAATATAAATCCAAGGGACCCCCCTTGGTTCTATATTTCATTGGGTGAGTTCAACCTACTTTAAATTGGTTGTTTGCATCCTAGTTTAACTGGTATGAACTCAAACTAGGCAATTATGCTGGCAGTGTTGTTTGTCTGTAATGGCCGGAGGCTTAACGGATCCCTGAACGATACCCAGAGCACCAATTCGGTCGAGTTTTGAGATCATGAGAAACGACCATGACTCGTAGTTGTGTTCATCGAGGTAAAGTGGAACTCTCCTTGCCGACATTGTTTGATTGGAGAAAGAAAGTGAGAATTGAGACGTTGAGGATGCGTTCTGCTCTCGGTTGAGATAATGACTGAGTTTGAAAGCGTAGCGCGGGACTGTTAATCGTGATGAAATGAGGCCTTTTGAGGCAGTGATATGATTGTGTTTTGGGCTTGAGGAAAAAAGCTCGAGACCTGAGGGGAAGACAAGAGGCCCAAAAAGGGCTAGGCTGCTAGCTTGTGGGGAGGAAGAAGGCTCCGCACTACAAGAGACGGGAAGATGGTCTCAGGGAACTGACACAGAAAGCAGATGACTTTATTTCTTCTCTATCTACAGCATATATACTATAGTGACTAGGGGACAGTCTGTGGGAAAGAAGGTGTAATGAATATGCATCTGGAAGAAGGAATGTGAGTGACACATAGTGGAACGTGAAAGGAAAGAAGACAGAGACATGAAGTTTCAACACTACCCCTTGGTACATGCAGGATACAGGAATATGTGACAAGCATTGTATGTGTATGCACATCATACAATTGTTGTATACATTGGAGCGGTGGAAAAGACCAAATTTTGAAGTCCATTGCATCAAGAATCATTGGGCTTTTGGTGATGGTTGCGGCACCCAAAGGTGGGCACAGGTCAGACAAGTCTCAAGATGCCAAGGGCATGCCCCGGGCATGAGAGGAAGGATGTGTAAAATTGAATGGCACACATCCTTCACCAAGGCCCCTTGGATGCTCACGCTAAAAAGTTGACATTAGTCTCAAGTCCCTCCTTTGGAGGTCGCGCGTTGCGCGAGGGCGCTTTGCGCCAGCCCAGGCTGTACCAGGGCCCTCCAAAGCGAGGGACTTGTGTTAAGTTAGCCTGGGTGACGCCTCAAAAGACGCCTGGCAGGCGAAATCCTATGCTACTGAATAGGATTTTGACGCCTTCCAGGCGCCTAGCAGGATGACTTGGAGGCGCCCGAATGCACCCGTGGTGTAGCACACACAACACAGATTAGTTGGTTTTATTCGCCTACCTGTGATCTTCTTTCTTTAATTCCTCACTCTCCTATGTATTTCTTACTTTCATCACCGACATCTCATATACATATTTTGTTTCCTCTCATGCTGACCTTTTCTCTTCTTCCTTGATCATCGACGCACATCTTATTATTTTTATCACCGACAATAGTTAAAAGCCTAACAATTATTACCCAAGCAGTGTGAATTTAGTTCTATGTATCTGTTTCCTCTCTAGCTTACGTCATAACCTCCTAAGTTATGGCCGAACCAACCAACAGCTTGCAAGCACGCCAGATTCCAATTATAAATCTTGTAGATTTTTAGATAGATTACCCATTTACATATTTATCTTTAGATCTGGAGGCTTCCATGATGATGGCCTACTTAGCGCCCCAAGCCCTGTATCTCAGTACTTTCCATTGGAGATACATATTTAGTTCAATACATCTTTTAGTACTTTATCAATATTTCAACATTTCTTTATTTATACACACACTCAAAATGGAACATCCCGCCACTCATCTTCTGGCTCGCTTCCATCAAGTTCTAACGAATACTACATAGCCTGATCTTCAGAGGGCCCACCCCCGACCCAGGATGTACTCACACACTCCTGACCATAGACAGACTCAACCATCAGCCAATCGACATACCTACACCTCCGAATACTCTGACGATTCCAAGAGAGAATCCTATATGGACCCCAACCCACGTAGCCACCAGAGACGGGATGAAGCCCATCAGCAGAACCTACACTCCCTTCCCACCGTCCCAGCTGCTGATAACTTTAACTCGTTTGCCGGTGTTGGTGCTCACGCCCCTCGGAATAACCACACTGACGCTGGCGCAATGGGAATCAGCGAACCAGGTAGTCCTATCATGATCGCAGATGAAAACGACCAACATTCCAACGAAAGTCTCTCTAGTGGCGACCGTACCAAGGACCCTCGTTCGCCTACCTCTCATCAAGTCATCCATCCCTCTGCGGCGACGCATGCAAATACCGAAGCTGGCTACAACAACCTCCAACACCGCCAAGTCAGTCTCACCAATTCCTTCCCTCCCGATCCCCCCTAACACCGCTAACCTTGACTTTTCTCGCTCGTTATCACCATTGCATCACTCCTACCATCATCTGATTACCTTTCAGTCGGATGGTTCTGATGACTACAACGGCCGAAATCTTCATCAACCCGGGTATGCCACCCCAGCTGAAAACTTCTCATCCTCCTCACCTTCATACGGCCGCTATCAACAAGGCTCATACGCCACCGATGGGCTTGAATCTGGTCGCGCTTCAACCATTGGCACAGACAGCTTTCACCCCGGGCCATTTAATTCATCTCGCACGGCCCTTAATCATGACTGGCGTAACAGTGACCTAGCTAGTCAAGATGGTACCACCTTTGGCGATGAAAAATACGCCCCGGGCAGCTATCCTACCAAAGACATCTCCGATGATCTCAAAGGGGAAGGCCCCACCTACGCTCCCATCCCTCCTTCAAGCCCCGCCATCGAAGAGAAACGTGGCCCTCCGGCTCCCGCCGAAAGTATCATCAGCCCCCCTCCTGTGGTCGTTAGTCGGCAGAATCGTTTGGAATGGATCGATGGAATTCGTGGCCTTGCCTCATTGGTCATCTTTACACATCACTTCAGTGATCTCACATGGGCCCAAGCTCATCCTGAGGTCCTCCCTCTAGGTAGTATCTATGGCCTGCTGCGGAATGGACAGCTGGCAGTCGGGATGTATTTTTTGCTGGGTGGTCGAGTGCTCGCCCACTCCTTCCTGCGATCCGCCTTTACCCGTCCCTTGGCCCCTAAGGATTCTCACGGCGTTCCCATACCCGGTGGTCAAGCCGCAAGATGGACCGGCCCGCGGTGGCTATCCCTCTCCTCTTCCTTGTTCCGTCGATCGATCCGTCTGGCCTTCCCAGCCATCATCGTTGCACTGATTCAATGGAGGATTGCCGCTCAAGGCTTGCTAGGCGACCGACCGATCCGGGCCGCCCAAATCCTATCGCCTACCTCCTTGTGGGAGCCAACGTGGAACCAGATCGGGAACTTTGGAGGGTTTATCCAATTCTGTCTCGACTTGTTCACCAACCGTGGGCACCAGTATATGCTCAGCGTCGGATCGGCACTATGGACAACATATGATCAATTCTGGGGCTCCGTGCTCGTCTACATCCTGGCCGCTTCCGTCGCTCAAGTCGGATGGATCGGCCGGTACCTGATCTACCTCGCTGTCTGCTGTGCTCTTTGGTTCATCAACAGTCCCAATATGCTCTACGTACTCGGGCTTTGGCTCGCCGATCTTCATGCTGCTGGGTTCATTCGGAAACTACAGGATCATTGGAAACCCACGATGCTCGTCGAGATCTCGGTGATGGTCCTGGCTCTGGCAATGATTTCGGGTGGTGCCAAAGTCTCCACTCCTGCCGACGACCTCATAGGCGATTTCACGGTTTACGATGGTAAATTCGGCTGGGATCAGAGCGTTACCTGGCCTCAGTACATGTTCATCTCTAACTGGCTCCCTCCGCTCTGTATTCTCATTTGGGTTGAGGTCTCTCATGCTATGCAATGGCTCGCCAGTTGGTCGATTTTCACCTGGCTTGGCAAAGTCTCTTACGGTTTCTACTTGATGCAATTTATCACTCTCTATGGCATCATGCCACCAGTTATAATCTACTTGAACGGCCAGGGCAAAAGCTACTGGGATATGGTTATGCCAGCCTATCTGATCTGTTTGCTCTTCAATATCTTGCTGGCATGGGCTGGTTATCATCTACTCGATCGAGTCGGCCTCAACTTGGCCAAGTGGATCTGGGATGGGTTCTTTGTTACTAAGCCGACCAACGCTGCTAGTCTTCCGATGAAGTTCGTGCGAGCATTCGGTAATATGCTCGTTTCCGCCCCGGGTGGCATGGCCAGGTCGATCGGTACCAAGTCGACGACCAAGTATACCAACACCCGCAAGACGATTCATACGATCATGAACTGGAGAACTCCTTGCACAAGACCGGCGATACCTGACCCCACGGATCCCGAGGTGATCAGTCAGCTTCATTCGACTCGATGGACATCCGACATGAGCAGCGACGCCGAAGCTGTCCGCACGGCCCGTTTGCTCCGATTTCAGCAGCATACCTGGATCATTCACATCATCATTGTTCCTCTCATCAGTTCACTTTGGGTAGTGTACCATCCCACTGGTACCTGGACGTACGATGCTTTTACTGTCAGTGATTACTCATATTTTTTTTCTCTCGTGTAGTTTTCTGTGCTAACGTCTATGCTTTTCTCCTTCTTTTCTGTGACTTTTAGTTCTCGACCTTGTGGCGGTTCATGTGGGTGCTATCGGTTCCGAATTGTCTATTCGCATTCGCCGGTTTCTGTACGCCCGATCTTGCGCCCAGTCGGGCCACTATGGACAAGAAGCCCGTGTTTCGAGAGTTTGTCCGTAACTTTTTCATCCTGTTGGTCACTAAAGGGTCGAACGAAAATGCAGTCAGGAGAGGATACAACAAGCTGATACTCCTAGAAAAGTACCACCCCGCCGGTATGTCCAGTTCTGTGGCTGGTCTGCTGGATACCCGTGCTGACCCCGGTACCATTCCTGCGCGCAGTTAAAGTCATCGTCTTGACAGACGAACCTTACGTCTATCCCGATCTACAAAACATTGTTTGTCCCAAGTCATACACCTCACCACTGGGGAAGGCTAAGTACAAGGCAAGGGCTCTGGATTATTTCCGATACCACGTCTCCCTTGGTGTTTACGATTGGATCTTGCACATGGACGAAGAGTCTACAACAGATGGAGAGAGTTTGAGGCGATGTCTCGAATTCATCAGATATGTAAGTGGGACGCGCAAACCATTGCCTTTTTTTGAACGGCGGGCTAACATGACGTGTGACACAGACACCGCATCACTTCGGACAAGGAATTATCTTGTACAACGGGGAAGGTTACTGGGACAACTGGTACTTTACTGTCGCAGACGGCATCCGTGTCGGTGATGATTTGGCCCGATTCCACTTCCAAAATACCGTCATTCACAGACCTGTGTTCGGAGTCCATGGATCGTTCTTGATGACCAATGGGGAGATGGAGAACGAATGTACTTGGGATTTTGGATCGTGCGTGAGATATCAAGTTCTCATTTGAAAGCGTTTGAACTCAGACTTTGCTTCTCTCAACTTCAGGTTGGCCGAAGATTTCGAGTTCTCTCAAGATGCTTGGCGACGTGGTTTTACTTGTGGGCGAGTTCACGGGATCGTTCGAGAACAGTCCCCTACATCTCTTCGAGATTTCTTGAAACAGCGTCGTCGATGGTTCATGGGTATTCGTGATATCGATGGGCTGTAAGTAGCTGAGAACAGTTCTGTAGTGGATGTGCTACCAGTTACTGATACAAGCTGCTACCCCCTCTAGTTATGGCTTGCCACATTTTGCCGTGAACTTGTGGATTGTCGGAGTGTTCACCCTGGCTGTGACGATCATCAACATTCCATTCCTGTTGATCGACAAGAGTTTGACGCCGCTCTGGGTTGCCGTCTGTGCCGATTTCTGTTTTGTGACCTTCTACTGGCTCTACCTTTGGGGGCTCTTGTTCCAGGAACTCGACTATGGCCAAAAGTGGTGGAGAATCATGATCCATATTCCCTGTGCCGTCGTCATTCAACCCTTTGCCTCTATCGCTGAAGGACTCTCTGCTATCTGGGCTATGAGCTCGGTCGACTTCGGCAAATTCGAAGTCATTGTCAAGTCAGTCCCTCCTCACCTCCCTTCATTTTCTATACGTTCCTTACCTTCCTTGCTGACTCCCTCTCCCGCCTGCGCTTTATAGGAAATGATTCGATGCTTCTTGCTTATGGACTCAACCTTCAATTTTGCCCTATTGCAACGTTTATCATACAGGCTGGTGCTAGTTTCACTCTCCTTCCGGAACTCTTCCTTGTCTACAGACTCCTCACCTTGTTATGGCTTTACCGTCATGATTATTTGCTTGGACTGATTTGCTCTATACAGTCATTGATCTTGATGATTTTCTTCCATTGATCTATCTCCTGCTCTCTATCCACTGCGTGCTTTTGAATAGCGCCCAGTTGTTTATAAACAGTTATCCCATGTCCTTGTTTAGCTTTTTGGTCTCTCAACTGGTTACAATCCTTTGATCGATCCAGAATGATTTCACTTTATTTATAATTTTAATTCCATTTCTTCTATTTCTTGCTTACGGAGATCTTTTGGTCAAAATAAACGAATATTTCCCATTTACCCCCTCAGAAAATTAAATCAAAATCTATATCATGGATACAGCCCCCCTTAAATTGACTTGCCTCTTGTTTTTTTTGTCTCTTTTTTCATGGTTTATACGATTCGGACATGTTATACACCCACATATATACATATACACATATTCATTCCACTAAGAAATACATTTCTTCTCTTAAAGGTTCATTCAGTCTTGTGTTAATAATCCCCAACTAAATGAACAAACAAATCACAATTATTTGATAGCTACATTCAACAACAGGAGTGTGGCTCTGCTGATTGGCTTGATTTTTCATGAGTTTTTCTGCGCAGGGCCCCACCCAAAAACAGTTGCTGGTTGTTTATGACAACAACTAAGAGAATGTTTATTGCAAATAAACTTGTCCGCAGTCACAAGAATGAGAGTGTTTGTAAATAATGGTATCTGTTGTAACACATGTGTTACATCCCTCTGATTTGCTGCAGCACACCACATATTCTCTCCCGGGGCCAATCCGGGGAGGATGAGGAATCAACTATTATCATACTACAATAGGGTATGAGCCCTTAAGGCACTCTTGCAGTTTTTTTTCCTTCTGAATCATCTTTTTCATACTCTTCAAGCTTATCACGTCCCACAAAATCATTTGACTTGATGAAGGACTACATTTCTGTTTCTTGTTGGGATCAGTTGAAGTGGAGCATTGATAAATGCACACCCACACCAGGGGCACACCAACCCAAAATAGTGTGTTTTTCCCGCACACCATTTTGGGTTGGCGTGTTTGGCCGGCACGCCAAGGATTGGCCATGGGCGGGCCAAACCTTGGTGTGCCTTTGCGTTTTTTGCAAACACAGAAACAGTGCGGCCCACCCACCCCTGTGGGAGTGGGCCTTGTCCAAGTTTGGACATCTCTGATGTAATCCATTGTCGTGCCCGCCGGCACGCCAATGGATACACATACTGTATCTATGTGTATCCATTGGCGTGCCTGCCAACATAGGTTATGGGTATAGCCTATGGGAGACTATAGGCTATCCCATAGACTATGGGACATGATACATATTGGTGTGCGGGTGGGCCGCCTCCAAGCACGCCAATCAGGATTGGTGTGCTTTTGAAGTACGCCAAGGCTGTTGGAACACTCCAACACCAAATGGTGTGCTCGCCAAACCCACAAAAAAAGGCTGACAGGGGTGGAATAACATTCCTTTTGGTGTTGGAATGCCCCTAGCGTGGGTGTGTGCCAGGGGCATGCTTTTATCAAGGCCTGTTGAAGTGTGCTGCTTTTCTGCAATGCTGTGGGGGTGTTCAGTTTTTTTTCCGACTCCACACTCAATCTCTCTGGAACAATTCTGACAGTACTTTTGAGTAAGCTAAGTAGACACCCATCTACATATTACAAAGATAGTGGAACTATCTTTGGTGCTGAAAATTGGATACTTGATCCATTGGACCTACTCCTTCTCTCAAATCTCCTACCTTGTCTCAAACCTATACACTCTTTGGTGTTGTCGTAGTTGACTCATTTTTTCTAGTCTCAGAAAAGTGTCAGAATACCAACATCTCAAGAAGGTATTTCAATGAATTCATAAAGGTATCAACCAATGGTAAAGCCCCCTTTTTTGATCATCTTAAAAAAGCAACAAACCCTAATGATCAGATGATAACTACCAACCCTTACTGTTGTGGAAAAAAAGACAGCCCCAATGACAGAATTGGTACATTCTGCCTGTAAGCTCCAAGTTTAATTCTTCCTGGTTGTTTCTGGCAGTTCTTTGATTTCCTCTGCTGGATGAACAGCTGTTAGTAGATGACTAACTGGATTCCCTGCAACACCTTATACTCAGCAAGTGGACTGTTCCTCTTGCTCTTGCCTTCCTGGTGATGCCCTTCACATTTCTCCTTGCCTTCTACCTTCCCTGTCCAATTTTCCACATGCACTGAAGTCAATAAGAGTTGATGTAAAAGAGATTTCTTGTATGCTAATTTTTATAGCTATCTACTCTGATGATAAGATATGATAATACCTCAACTCTATTTATACAACATCCACCCCCTGGTCATGTCAATCCCTGCTACTTTCCCTGGAAACCTAATTTCCTGTCTCCCTAATTTGGCATTGTACCACAGAATACCCCCAACTGCTATACCTTGTTAGCCCTTGCAGTTGATAGTTGCCTCTGAGTTTTCCCTGCTTCTTCTGCCCCTGCTCTGTTTGCAGTCCGGGTGTGTCAGCCATAAAGATACTCCAGGGTATCCTAAGAACTGACTAAACTGTAAAATACAATAGAAAATACTGTATTACTACTGTAAATAATTAAATATCATAAAATGTTGGTATATCAATCAACTCAGAATGTAAAATTAAGTGGGATGTCTCACTCAAACCACCACTAAATTCCTACTCCTTCTATTACTTTATCATATAATAAAGATACTCTAAGAAAAGAGAATAAAAAGTATAAATTATGGATTAGAAAGTATTTTCATAAAATCTGAGAGACAATAAGCTTATTTTCATAAATATAAGAATGATAAAAAATTAAGCTAATAAGAAAGAAATTACCCAAGTGCGTAGTAATGTCCCAGTATTTTTCTATTAAATGAATTGGCCCATGATGTGATTGGTTATACATACATGTCATGATGTCATGGGTTCATAGAAAATACTGTGCTCAATTCAATACAATTCTCATTGCATCATAGTGCATTTGAATTGTAATACATTAGAGCAGAATACACCATAACATTCTAGAACCTTCCCCTGAAGACCTCTGGAATATAGAAGGAGACCATTTCCTGGCCTAGGATTTGATCCTCAGAATATTCACCCACTACCACATTAGTAAGTACTCTGAATATTCTCCTCCTAATTTTAGAGCAGTGTTATCCATTTATTATCCAACCCACCTTATTTAATGGACTAGTTATCAAGCTACCTTAGAACCTCCCCATCTTAGACCTTGAACTATTCCTTATAAAGCAGTTGCTGCAAGACTACCACCTCTGAAAGTAGCCAATCAGCTCAAGCGCTTGCCAGCTGATTAGTAACAATTTATATTGTTACTTATCTCTCAAAAAGACAGAAAGTTAGCTAAACCTATAAGCTTAGCTGTCAGTCTTCTCCTGATTGACTAATTTGTGAATCCAATAAGACAATTAAAAGGGAGTTTAGTTTATCCTCTGTGCATAGTTTGGACACTATAGAGAGAATAATAGTAATTATTATTCAGATAACCTTTCAGCACAGTGATAGTACCTGGCTTTTTATAGAAATTAAGCCAGGTTTTCATACACATAGCTGACAGGGTGCCCCAAGCCCCGTGGCTCCACCTGGTCCCGCAATTGTTGCACATACTGAAGCGGCCCTTTTCTGTCCAACCAATTGCCTGCACCAACTATAGAATGTTGCATGCTGCACCCTTGTGCTTTTCCCGGCAAAATGTCCGGTGACATTTGGTACATACCCCCTTCCTCAGTCTGCCGCTGAGCCCCTGTTGCGGGCTCAGCTTCAGTGCTGCACTACCTGTGTATAAATACTCCCACACCTTCACCACAGGGGATGAAGAAAAGGCTGATACAATAACCCCAATTCAATATACCACCCTTGTTCACCATGAAGCCTTGATGGCTGTGGAATGAGTGATGACCAAAGTGGATCCAACAACCATTTTAGTTACACTATGTGTATCATGATCCAATAGCTTACATCTCCTGACCATTTCAAATGCAGAGAAAAGGACAATCTCAAAAATTATCCACCTTGAACATCATTCGCACACAACCTCTCAACAATCTACTCCAACAACAATTACTCCACCTTTCCAAATCAAACATTAAACAGCTAAAATTGTTCAACTATCCACATCAAATTGACACACCAAATTTCATCTTCCATTCTTAAAATCCTCCCAATCCATTCTATTCTCAATTTATTTCACTCAATCTCTCTACTATCTTCCTTGAATATAAAAACTTGGCTCCTGAACCAACATTTTCAATCTCTTCAGCCATCAAGTCAACCACACCTCTACCCTATAAGGTACAAGAGATATAAGATCTCCATCTTTCAATCATTATCATGAATTAAATGTGTATAAATTCACAAGCCTGATAAATAAATATGTCTTTTAGTCTTTGCCATTCTCACACAAAGAACCAATTTTATGCCAGGATCAAGTTGAAACATCTGGAATTGGTGTGAATTGACTTCAGGAACTGAAAATGAGTCAGGGCATGAGGCCAATCAAACAACAGGTAAACGGTGGGCTATTCAAACTGGAAATGAAACTCTTCAACAAATACTGGAAACTTCAAATCAAAAACAAGGGGATCCACCTCACTTGGCTATTAAAGATCACACAAAACAGCTCAGATCCAACAATACCATGTTGATGTAAACAACCTGAGAGAAAAGTGTAGTGAGTTGATGGTTGTTGGAAGGATCAATCATTTCATTTGAGGATAGAGAGAAAAATAGAAATGAGAACAAACCTGAGAGAACAGTGTAGTGAGTTGATGGTTGTTGGAAGGATGAAGAAAAGAGACCTTCCATACTGTAGACTCAGACTGTACAATAGAGAGATGAATGGATGTCACAACTAGTGATATGTACATGAAAGGTGAGAAGCACACTCATAATGAATATAAGAAATAGAGAATGCAAGAATATGGCTTGGATACCTCAACATACCATTAACTGGGAGGGTAGCAATGGTCCCTGGGAACAGTTGGAGCAAGAACAGGATGATTTACTGGCAGAAAAAATCCAACTGGAACAGTCAAGAAAAGTGAGCCAGAAAGTTGCAAACATCAACCGCCGGTGTGGAACTACTCAAGGGACAGAATAGAGCTTGGAAGGGATATGTATAACTACACTAGTACTAATGTAGGTTATGACAAAGGTGCTGATATAAGAGCTGCCTTCCTGACTAATGCTAAGGGGATGAGTGTAACACTAAGAATAAAATAAAAGGTGTGGCTAATTTATATCTACTCTTAGAAGACTAATACTAATGTGCTTGTTTACCACACACACCAGGTGAGAGGGTTGGATAAGGGGGGATGAGTTGTATAAAGTATATATATAAAGTATAATGTGGGGCAGGGTTGGTAGCTATGGAGTCAAAGTGGGTCAAGCAAGAGAGGGGCAGTCTTCTTATATTGAGGTTTAAGCTGGTATGTATATTTATATATTCCTAAGGGTGATGGTAACTCTACTAAGTATGTATACTAATTTATGGGATCTGTAATGTTGGTATATGTAGGGGGTAACTTAGTAAGTCTGGGGGTCCATAAGGGAACAAGAGGGAGGAACAGGTGTCCTTATATATCTGAGAAAGAGGAGGAGCCATAAGGCTGGAGGGAGGAACAACTAGGCTATGACATGTAGCTGGTGGGAAAAAGGAAGAACATGACAGATGAGTAGTGAGAAAGTGACTTATATGAAATAGTCAGGATAGTGACAGATGAGTAGTGGGAAGGTAGAATTTATGTACAGTAGATATGATGTAAGATGTTACTGAATAAAGCCTAGTCATGTGCAGTGTATGTTATGTAGTGTCTATGTATTTTATATAATATGTATTTTGTATCTTGGTTGTGTAATATATCTACTTATAATATGTACTAATTATTGTATTCTATAACTTGCTTTACACTGTAACTTGCTGGATTATTCTTGGTTTGCCTGTAACTCTTGAACCATGAGGAATTTGAGGGTGGTTGGAGTGAGTGACTAGGGTGATTATGCAATAATAATGGTGAATATGTGTAAGGTTTGGGATTTATATGTGTATATGTGTAAGTATTTGGGGTTTATGAATGATAAGTAATCTTTACAATATAGTAATGAAGTGGAATGGATCACCACATCCTCCCTCAACTTATTGTCTGACCCCAGACAATGCAGCCAAAAGAGAAAGGGCTGGAAAAAAAGTGATCCATGGAAGTCCAGAGTATTCCTGTCCAAGGTCCAAGTGATCCAATCCAGTATTAGTCCATGCCAGTGTTCAGTATGAGCCAATCCAGTATAATTTGATCCAAAGTCCAATGTCCATAGTATTCAGTATCCATGTATCCATTATCCATTGTATTAATCTTCTTGTAAAATATATATTATAGTCTTTAAAGTGGTTGAAATTCCTTCTAGTATGCCATCTTGCTGAATATGTTCTTCATGTAAAAGTATCCTTGAAATTCTTGATTTTATTTTAATTATAAGCTAGGTTCATTATTTATTAGACTCAAATACTAAGCCTTCATTGTACTTGTATACATGTATTTCTAATAAATGTTCATTCTAGCCTTCTTATTCTTATTCATATCTTCTTGAAATTCTTGGACACTAATAAATGCTTACTGATAATTCTTGAGGTGGTGGTATAGTAGGAGCAACAATTCTTCTTAGTCTGGTTATATATATCTTCTAATCTGAGTAATCCTTTGGCCTCTGGGTATTGGTGCTGATATGACTATGTCCTTTGGGGTATGGTAAAATATCTTGATGTTGGGTTAAGTGGTTTCTGATTTGGTTTGATTGGATGGAATTTTCATTGGGTGAAGGGTGGAAACTGAGAGGATGCTTGATTGTTCTTCCTGGGTTGAAATAAGTATATAAGATATATGTAGAATGAAAGGGAGCCTCTTTGTGATGTGATGTTGATGGGTGGAATGAGTAGAAAATATGTTGAGTTTGTGATGAGCTGATGATGAGGTGGAGTGAGTAGAAAAATATGTAGAATGTGTGTTTTGATGATGACTTCTTTTGATGTATGGTAGATGAGGATCAGTGTTCTGTTGAGAGGAGGGAAGAAGAAAAAAATCAAAAAAATCCTGGTAATTTTCCATTTGGCAGTGAAGTGCTCCTCCCCCAACTTATTGTCTGTCCCCAGACAATGGAGGGAAAAAGAAGAAGAAAAATGTTTTGACAGATTCTAATTTTTTTTACATATATGAATACTTGGGAGTTTTTTTTTTTTTTTTTTTTTATTTTATTTTATTTTATTTATTTTCCTTTCTCTTTTTTTTTTTTTTTTTTTATGTTGATATTCTATTGATTTATTTTGATATTTATATTTATATTTATTTATTTATTTATTTTTATTTTTATTTTATTTATCCATTTTTTTATATATTTTATTTATATGTATTGATTTTATTTTATTTGTTATTTTATTTTACTTCGTTTTTTTTTTTTTTTTTTTTATATGTATTTTGTATTTGGACAAAAAAGAAAAATTGACGCTGATAGAGACGCGTTCCCGGGTCGTACACCGGCGTCGAGAAAAAAATGTGAAAGAAAAGAAACGTCGCGTCGCAAGCACGTGACGACGTTTGAGTAATAAAAAAAAATAAGCGTAAAGGCCGTTCCCGGATCGTACACCGGCGTCGAAAAGTAGGCTGGATGGGAGTTGTTTGTCAATCTGGGTCGTTCACCAGCGTCGGAAAGTTGTAGTTGAGGCCCATCCTCCTGGTTCATACACCAGAGTCGAAAGTCGGTGGTTGTTTGTTTTTATTATTTAAGCAGCCGCATTCGGCTGCGGTTTTCTTTCTTCCAGTTATTTTTTTTTATTCATACCTAGGTATTTGTTTTATGTCTTCCCCTACCCGTCCAATTTCTGTAGCGTCGTCCGCTCCTTCGTCTACAAACAGCGACGACTCCCAATTCTCCGCTAGCTCTCCTGCCCCTCGGTCCGTTGCCCATGTTGAAATGTTTGGGCCATTTCTTCGTGATTCATTCTCCCTGGAGGAACTATCCGCCCTTCGCGGCACCGTATTGGACCATCTCCTCGAGTTTGCCCGCGCCGACCACGCCAATTCCCGGAATGCTGCCGTTAGTCGCCGCCAACTTTTTAGCCGCATTTATGATTCCTTCGATTCTGTAAGTTTCTGTCCTCTCTTTTTTTTTTTTTTTTTTTTTTTTTTTTTTTTTTTTTTATTGTACAGATAAATAAAAGAGAATTTTTTTAAGGTGACTTTTATGTGTATAATAATTTTTTTTTTTTTATTTGTGTTTATTTATTTATTTATTTTTTTTTGCTGATGGTTTTTTTTTTTTTTTTTTTTTTTTTTTTTTTTTTTTTTATTATATTTAAACATAGATTTTGATGCATACCATTATCCAGGAAAAGGAAGAACAGGATAGGGAAAATAGGGTAATTGCTGAGGGTATGTATTATTATTATTATTATTATTATTATTATTATTTTTTTATTTATTTAAATGGGAAATTCTCTGATAAAATAATGTTTTACTTGATTTGCAGCAAACCTTCTAGACAATTCAGTGCCATCCAATTCCTCTAGTGTGTAGGATCCTCCTGGATTCCTGGTTTTGATTTTGTAAGGTCCATTCCACTTATTTTGAAAGAGTTTCCCCCATT
The DNA here is from genome assembly GCA_007896445.1 of Puccinia hordei. Taxonomy (NCBI): domain Eukaryota; kingdom Fungi; phylum Basidiomycota; class Pucciniomycetes; order Pucciniales; family Pucciniaceae; genus Puccinia; species Puccinia hordei. The sequence goes on from RDRW01000292.1 coordinate 819,903, forward strand.
GGGAGTCTAAAGCTTTATTTTACACTAATACCAGTTCTCCCTTTTGTAGTGGCCCTCTGTCTTTCTTCTTTTTGTTCCAGTAGTCCACTGATTTTCCCCTGGTTTGTATAAGCTGTTGATGTGCCTTTTGAAGAATAGAATCCCTATTTTCCAGCTGATGAGCCCTTGCCAACAGAAGATCTTGAGTTGTTTTCACCTGGGCCCAATTTATTCCTATAAAAGTTTCAAGTTCTAAATCTATAGGTAAGATGGGTGGTTGGCCAAATACTAATTCATAAGGAGAAAACCCTGTGGTCCTTTTTGTTGATATCCTGTCTGAAAACAAAACCAATGGTAAATAGTTTCTCCACTTCTTTCCTTCCTGTCCACAGAGCTTGACTAGAGTATCCTTGATTGCTTGGTGGCCTCTTTCAATCATCCCATTAGCCTCAGGATAATAGGGTGTGGTTACTTTTATTTTTACTCCAGCTTCCAGGAGAGTTTGTTTAAAGTCTTGGCCAAATTCTGATCCTCCATCCACTGTGACTGACCAAGGAGCACCATATCTGTGGATCCAATTTTCCAAGAACCATTGAGAGATTTTCTTTGCTTGTATCCTTTCTAGGCCAACTGCTTCTACCCATCCAGACAGGTCATCTCTTGCTATTACCAGGTATTTCCATTTTCCAGCTTTAATATGAACTGTATCCAGGCTGACTCTTCCAAAAAGTGTTGATGCTCCTGTAGGATTCTTGGGTTCCATTGGTAGTACTGAGTTCCTCTTCTGACAAGCTTCACAGGATTGGACCCACTTGGTTACACCTCTTTTTAGTCCTGGCCACCAAAATCTGAGTCCTGGTCCTTCTATAAGTTTCTGATACTCCTCTGTGGCCCAAAGATTCATGGAGGGAATGGAGGATGGAGATTTGAGCTGTAGGGTGAGTGACCACTATCTGGGAAAAGGGTTTGTTATTTCTATGAAGTATATTATTGGAGAGGAAGAATGAGGTTGATTTGTGTAAAATTTGTTTGAATTCCAGTTTGCTGCATCCAGGTGGTTTGTTCATGGTTGAAAGATATTCCTGCAGATGTTTCCAAATTCCTTGTTGAAGATTACCTGCCTCCTCCCCCAACTTAGCTGATGTCCCCAGAAGCAATCCAACAGAAGAATGTTTTAGTCCAAATCCAGGATGGGGTTTGATCCAATCTTCATCTTCATCAAAGCTCTGGCAATCTTCTTCTCCTGGGTCCAAAGGTCTTCTTGAGAGTGAATCAGGTAATGTAAAAGTTTTTCCAGGTGTGTGTACTAAATCAAAGGAAAATAACTGAATAAAAGCAATCCATCTGTTCATAGGGGCATTGGGAAGTGAAGGGTTGTTGATCATCCCAATAAGACATTGTGCATCCACTCTAAGCTGGAAATGTTGGCCCCATAGTCTGGTCTGAAGTTTCTTGAGGATTTTGGTGACACCACATAGCTCTAACTTGGATTGTGAGTATTCTGACTCTCTTTTTGAAAATACCACTGATTCATAGATAACAGGCCTGTCTAGTCCATTGGAATCTTCTTGGGTGAGTATAGCTCCTGCTGCAATATAACTGGAGTCCACTGATAATTTGATGAGTCCTGCTTCAGGTCCATAGTCCAATTTACTGAGGGTGATGTCTTTTCCAATAATTCTCTTCAGTTCTTCAAATGATGCCTGGCAATCTTCAGTCCATTCCCATATTGAATCTTTCCTAGTAAGTTTTCTGAGAGGTGCAGTGATAGTGGAGTAATTTTTGATAAACATTCTAACATAAACACAAATACCCAGGAATCCTCTGACTTCTGTTGGTGTGGTAGGGACTGGCCATGTTTCAATTTTGTTGAGCTTCTTTGTTGATATTTTCCTTCCTTCTTTGCAGACAACATGTCCAACCAGATCCAGGGCAGGGACACAACAGGCAAATTTCTTTCCAGATATGGTGAGTCCAGCTTCTTCAATCCTATATAGAATCCTTTCCAGAGTAATGGCATATTCATAGATAAACTTTCTGATTTGGGGGTTTTCCTTGAGTTTTTCTCCATTGTAGTCTGAAATAGGTCCCTTGATTCCTCCATCATCAATAAATATACCCATATGCTGAGGTAATTCATCCTGGAGGATCCACATCATCTGGGCTTGATATACTGCAACTGAATTGGTGGCTCCTTGGGGCAATCTGGTGAGTTGAAATCTTCCTAGTGGGGTTTCAAAGGTGGTTAATGGTCTTGATTCCTTGGCTAACTCCCTTTCATCATATCCCCCCATAATATCTCCTAGTCCATAGCATGCCCTTCCAGTAAAGGATTCAATGAGTTCTTCTGGGGATGGTGGTAAGCCTGCATCTTTGATGGTGATTTTGTTAAGTTTCTGAAGATCATGGACTATTCTGAGTTTTCCATCTTGTTTTTTTACGCAGAATATAGGGCTGGAATAGCTGGAAAAAGATTGTTCATAAAGGCCAGTTCTGAGTCTTTCTCTTATTAATTCTATGACTTGAGGTTTGATTGGTGCAGGGATTGGAATAGGTTTTTGCTGCCAAGGTTCATGAGGAATGACTGGGATGATATAGGGTTGTCCATAGGTATGTCTGAGTAGTCCTCTTTCTTCCTCCACAAAGGCCAAGGAATTTTGTCTGAGAGTAATTACCCATACTAATAAGAGATATTCTTGTTCTGATAGCCATCCAGAGGGTCCAAAGTTGATGAGGTCCAGCCTTTCTTGAGTGATTTTGTGGGTTGGTTTGAATTGTGGAGGAAAAGGAGTAAGTGGAGTGGAGTAGGGATTCCTGGAGAGTTGGGGTCTTGACAGAGGTGGGTTAAGAGAAAGGGGCATAGGTTGGTTTACAGGTTTGATTTTTTTTAGAGTTGATTTGTATTTTGCTAAAAGAGTGACTGGTGTTTTATATTTTTTTTGTTGGTTTGCCAGGTCCCCATCTGTCAGGGAGAAGAGTTGGAGTCCAGGCCCTGGTCTAAAAAATCCCTGGTAGCTGAGTTGACTGGTAGAGTAGTTTCCCACTTTTGGTTGCTAGGCAGAATGATGGGTACCAAATAAGTTTGTCCAGAAGAGTCCATAATAGAAAGTGATTCCCCTTGAGCTCCATTGTACTTGATTGTAGCTGATACATCCATTAAGAAAGGCTTCCCAATAATTAGTTGAACAGGTCCTTCAGCCACCCAGAAATGTACTATCCTGGATACCTTTCCAATGGTTACTTCCACTTCCTCAGCAATTCCTGGTATATTGGTATGGTGGCCTCCAATTCCCTTAAGTCTCATAGATTTAGCAGTGAGTACCAATCCTAGTTGGTGAGCCAGCCCTGCAGGTATGATATTGACCATTGACCCAGTATCCAAAAGAGCTTGGTGAGTCTGTCCATTTATGTTGAGATTTACATATCCAAGGGGGCATGAATAGTGAGTGGTCTGGTCCAGTGGTCCTTCCTCATCTTCTCTCCTTATGGTGTTAGCTGACTTAGTGGGTTCCAAAGGCAGCCTTCTGTTTGAGATCCTCTTTTTGAAAGCATCAGTGACACCGCTAGAGATAGCAAATATTTCTCCATAGGCCAACTCCATTTTTCCTTCAGTAAGCATCCTTTTGGCAATATCTTCTTCTGCTCCTGGGTAATCCTTGGCCAAAGTCTTCTCTAGGTAGGTTTTCTTTGATGGTTTTTCCTTGGGTGGAGTGATGGTTTCTTGTGTTTCTGAGTCCTGGAATCTGACATGAGGGTCTGGTTTTGGGTTCTGATTCTGTATCCTGCCTGAGGGAACTGGGGTCCTGGCCATATGTAGTAAGTCTTCTGTATCCATGTCCATAATGTTGTCTTTTTCTTTCCTGATCCTTTTGTCTGCCATTTTGGGTTCTTCTGGGTCCTTGGTTCCTCTGGTTCTCTTTCCAAGGTCTGCTTCATAGATGGCGGATGGTTCAAGGTTTATTGCTTCTTCCAGTTGTCCAAAGGAGGATGATACATTGGGTTGGTCCTTGGGGAAGGCCTCTACTACAGATTTGATTGGTCTCCTGGGGTCCCATGGAATCATAGTTTTGTCTGGAAGTCTGAAATCTCTGCCATCTCTGATTACTGATCCTTTGGTAACATCTTCTTCTAGGGTCTTACATCTGGTGGTACTGTGGGTGTTTTCAAAGCAATAGTAGCACTTTAAAGTATAGGGCCTGGGAGCTGAATTGAATCCTGGGGCTGGTCCAACTAGATGAGGAGGGGCTGATCTTCCAGCAGTAAGGGATGCAAGTTGTTTGGTGATATCTTCTAATTTCTGATCTGTAGTCCTGGCTTCCAGAGGCTTAGTGGTCCATGGCTTGGTAGTGGAAACAGGGTTAAAGGTATTTACTGGAGGACTTGGTTTGGAGATGGTACTGATTGGATTCAGGGTAGGGTTCTCTGGTTCCATTAGGCTCTTTTCCAAGACTGTAGCTGACTGAACCTCTCTGTGTATGTAGGTGAACAAAACCTGGGTGCTGGGAAGAATATGGCCTCCATCCTTGAGTGAAACCATCTTGTTGTCCCTGAGAAGTTCCTTGGTGATGGATATGGCTAGAGTTGGTTTGAGGGCTTTGAGCAGCAATTTTCTGAAATCCTCCAAGCTGGTGTAGTATCCTAGTCTGACCAAGTAGTGGGTAATAGTTTCAAATTTGGTCCTAAAGCATTTGAATTCCTGTAAGGTGCTGATTCCTCCAGTTTGTGTAGACATATTTACCAAGTTCCTCAAGTCTTCTTCAGTGTACTTGACCAAGGGTAGAGAGGATCCAAACCTAGTAAGTAGTTGCTCCTTCAAGGTCTCCCAGTCTGAGTCCTCATAGCCAGTCATCTCTTCTACCTCATCCTGGAGGTCTGATCCTCTTAGAAAGAAAATAATCTGTTTGCATAGTTCATGGGGAGAGGCACCATCAGCTGACCCAGCAATCTCATACCTTTTTATAAATTTATCCACAGGTATGTTTGATCCATCAAAGAAGAGGTTCCTGTCCATTGGTTTAATCTTGACTGCTCTATTGGAAGGCATAGAGTATCTGGGCATCCTGGGTTCCTTATCCAAAAAGTGAGTGAATGGAGTTTCTGAATGTTGATGAGAAGCTACTGGAGAATGAGGGTGTGGTGCAAGTTGGTCTTCAGAAGTTGCTGATGAGTTGTTGTTGTCTCTGTATTGTCCAGGATTGGGGATGTTGCCAACATTGTTCCTGGAAGGCCTGGCTGGGTTGGGGTGGGAAGTCTGTCCTACATTGGTATTAATTGGTTGGCTGACTGGAGGGTAGATACTGGGGGCTGAGTAGAATCCTGGAAATCCTTGTTGAGACATGACTGGTAAGAGGTTGGTTGATGATTTATGGGTAGTGAATGTGGATATGTATAAGTCTTTTGAAGTGGTTTGTGAGGAGATAAGTTGATTAATGTCTTTATATTTTTATGTTTTTGTAGATGTTGAAGTTGTGGAGAATAGAGAAGGGGAAGGTGAGGTAGTCATGAGACTGGGAAGTATAGCTGTTACTAAAACTGAAGATATCTGAAGGAAAATCAGGCCACTGTTGGGACACCACTTGTGGAACTACTCAAGGGACAGAATAGAGCTTGGAAGGGATATGTATAACTACACTAGTACTAATGTAGGTTATGACAAAGGTGCTGATATAAGAGCTGCCTTCCTGACTAATGCTAAGGGGATGAGTGTAACACTAAGAATAAAATAAAAGGTGTGGCTAATTTATATCTACTCTTAGAAGACTAATACTAATGTGCTTGTTTACCACACACACCAGGTGAGAGGGTTGGATAAGGGGGGATGAGTTGTATAAAGTATATATATAAAGTATAATGTGGGGCAGGGTTGGTAGCTATGGAGTCAAAGTGGGTCAAGCAAGAGAGGGGCAGTCTTCTTATATTGAGGTTTAAGCTGGTATGTATATTTATATATTCCTAAGGGTGATGGTAACTCTACTAAGTATGTATACTAATTTATGGGATCTGTAATGTTGGTATATGTAGGGGGTAACTTAGTAAGTCTGGGGGTCCATAAGGGAACAAGAGGGAGGAACAGGTGTCCTTATATATCTGAGAAAGAGGAGGAGCCATAAGGCTGGAGGGAGGAACAACTAGGCTATGACATGTAGCTGGTGGGAAAAAGGAAGAACATGACAGATGAGTAGTGAGAAAGTGACTTATATGAAATAGTCAGGATAGTGACAGATGAGTAGTGGGAAGGTAGAATTTATGTACAGTAGATATGATGTAAGATGTTACTGAATAAAGCCTAGTCATGTGCAGTGTATGTTATGTAGTGTCTATGTATTTTATATAATATGTATTTTGTATCTTGGTTGTGTAATATATCTACTTATAATATGTACTAATTATTGTATTCTATAACTTGCTTTACACTGTAACTTGCTGGATTATTCTTGGTTTGCCTGTAACTCTTGAACCATGAGGAATTTGAGGGTGGTTGGAGTGAGTGACTAGGGTTATAATGGGGTGTAGAATCTGATTATGCAATAATAATGGTGAATATGTGTAAGGTTTGGGATTTATATGTGTATATGTGTAAGTATTTGGGGTTTATGAATGAAAAGTAATCTTTACAATATAGTAATGAAGTGGAATGGATCACCACACCGGTGGAAAGCAGAAAATCTTCTTGCTCCAGATGGCTGGAAGTTTAACTTGTGGACAAAAACCTAGCTGAAATTGGTTAAGTGCATTTCTCAAATGGTGAATTTTTTGTTTAAAGCTGTATGAACCTAACTGTTGAGAAGATTGGGAGATTGGTCAGAGAGGAAAAAAGCTACTAACTACAGGAGAATGAAAGATGGTCTCAGGGATCAGGTGCAGAGAACAGAACAGTTTTGATTACAGTTTTGATTTTGAGGCATTGTTAACAGACATACCAGAGGAGAATTGGTTGGATGCTCTGGAATTCTATGCGACCACAGAGAGTAAATGTTTTTGGCATGGGGCAGCAGAAAACTATCTCAAGATTTTCCCTGAGAAGAGAAGTGGTGGCTTGCCAAGCAGGGGTGTTGGAGGGAAAATTCCTCAGGACCAACCAAGGGGGTCACAGGACACAAGCAGCATTTTTTGGATTGCTTTACACTTTGCCACCATTTTCTTTAAGTTCAAATGCCCCCCCAAATCATTTTCAAGTACAGGCAAAACAAAATTCCAACTTATATTGACCCAGTACAACAAATTCACCCAGGAAAAACAACCAGAAGGCCAAGCATCTGTATTGAAAGGGGGGGAATCTTTTTTGATTTGGGTTCTACCCATCATTTCACGGGGTTGAATGGTTTCCTGCACAATTCCAGAGTGTTTTCTAAACCTCTAACACTATTGGTAGCTACCACCAAGCACTAACACTGCCAGCATAATTGCCTAGGTTGAGTTCATCCCAGTTAAACTAGGATTCAAACAACCAATTTAAAGTAGGTTGACCTCAACCAATGAAATATAAAACCAAGGGGGGTCCCTTGGATTTATATTTCATCAGTTGATTTCAACCAAGTTTAAATTGGTTGAGTGCATCCCAGTTTAACTGGGACAACTTCATCCTAGGCAATTATGCTGGCAGTGTAATCCAATATAACTGGAGTCAGTAGCCTCAAATTCTACTTCCAAAGCAGATATTTGATAGTACTCTGTGGGGTCCTTTACTGTGAGAATGCCAGATCTAGCTTGATATCAATGGCTGCACTCAGAAAAGGTAATTCTTCTGTTCATTAGGATAATGACAGGAATGTTTTTGATATTAATAACCATCAGGGGCAGTATACCTTCAGTTTTGTTTTGGACAAACAAAGGAACAAATTGATTTTATCCTCTTCACTTGTACTGGTAGATGACTGTTTGGAACCCATGCCTTGTCCAGTTGAATTCTTTCAAACCTTATCTCTTGGCAATAAATTTGTGGATCCTATCCATGCTCAACCGGATGACTCAAACCAACTTAATTTGACTGATTTGACAAACTTTGTGGATTTACACTCTTCTCTTAAAGATAGTTCTGTGTTTTATTTCAAATCAAAAATCCTCTCCCCAATTTCTTTATAAACATTTCTGGGTTGTATTGCTCCTCTATATAATACTATATCATAATTGAGTAGTAACAGCTTGGTGAATATAAAACAAGTTTTCAATACAGTGTCAGAAAAATTTGATGTAGATGTGCTGTTCAAGGATCCTGTCATAAGGGGCAACAGAGTAAAAAATTTGTGCAGCAATAAAAGGGGCAAGTTTCCTAATAATGTTGGCAGAATTCCTGCAACATAAAGGAATAGCTACGAAATGTGCACTACCTTATCACTAATATCAGCATGGTATGATAAAGCTGTTCAATAAGACAGTGGAGGCTATGGGGCACATGGCACTGATTGAAAGTACTCTTCCAGATAATTGTTGGAACTATGATTTCATGCAGGCTGGAATTTTTTTTAATTGTTTGCCAAATAAATGTAGTGGAAAGCTGATTCCCTACAAGGCACTGTTTGGTAATGAACCTGATTTTGAATTTTTTGAGGCTTTTGGCAGTTGAGCATACAAACATGCACCAGTAGCACTGCCAGCATAATTGCCTAGGATGAAGTCATCCTAGTTAAACTGGGATGCACTCAACCAATTTAAACTTGGTTGAAATCAACTGATGAAATACAAATCCAAGGGACCCCCCTTGGTTTTATATTTCATTGGTTGAGGTCAACCTATTTTAAATTGGTTGTTTTCATCCTAGTTTAACTGGGATGAACTCAACCTAGGCAATTATGCTGGTAGTGTAGACAACAGGCTGAAATTGGATTCCAGAGCATTCAAAGGGCAGGTTGGTTCTAAAATGGAAACCAGAAAGCAATGGATGTTCTACATCCCAATGGAGAACAGTTTTTTCTTCCCTGAAATGGTTTGTTTTATCTGCCAATCTTATGTTGGGTATCAAAGTGTTACACAAACCAAATGTTATTTTTTTCTCAACTTCATTACATCAATTCTCTACTGGATCTCTATGGGATGACTGCTTGTTTTTTGGTGTTGAATATACTTTATACCAATACTCATCTTGGGCCATCTACCATTGAGAAACAAGATTTCTTCAAATAGCTAGGGGTCAACTGTAGAAGTGCGGTTGGTAATTTATCTCTCTACCGCTGCTCACCCAGACATTGCCTATGTGTCCAGCAGACTTTCTTAGTTCCTGGAATCAACTGGCATCAATCACTGTGAGTCCTTCACCCATGTCTTGCAATATCTGCCTGGCACCTGTTTATGCTTTGGTTTATCATTTGAATTCTCAGCAGCCTTTAAAAGGCTTCACTGATTCTGACTGAGTTAATTGCATTGAAACTAGAAGATCAATCACTGCCTACGTCTCTCTCTTGAACAATCATCTCATCTCTTGGAAAAAGAAGAAGCACCCTGTAGTCTTGCTTTTGTCTTGTGTAGCAGAGTATAGGGCACTGACTGATTTCTCATGTGAACTTCTATGGCTCTGTAAATTCTTCCAAGAGGTCTCTATCTCCTCTTCAACAGCCCCCATGGTCTCACATGAAGACAACCAAGGGTGAATTGGGGTTGCAAACTTTGAAGACAATAAAAATGCAAAGAAAATGAAACATGTCAAAATTGAACTGCACTTCATTCACAATGTAATAAAGAATAACAAGATAACTCTTTGATATACACCAACTAGTCAGATTTTGGCAGATTTCCTTACCAAATCTGTACCTTGAAAAGCTTTTACAAAGTCTCTAGAAGCTTTAGGGCTACTTTGTCTAGAAGGAAGGGGGGGGGGGGGGGGTTGAGATCTGAATGAACTGAATACTTATCCCTCTGAGACTTTTTGCGCAAATGCATGTGCTCTTCATGTCCTAATCCCAGTCAAAACTTAAAACTTGAATGAGTATTTAATGAATCTTGATCCTCTTATGTCATCATCAATCTTAGTCAATGACAATTATTCTCTTGCTTGGAACATCAATATTTATCCGGCTCTTCCCTGCTCTATCCCCTTCTGGATCATCACATAAACTTCTTTGCTCTGGAGAAAATCCTTTCTCAGGAAATGGAAAACTTACATAGTTTTCATCTTGAATATATCTACCTCAGTCACTTGACTTCATCATTGTCATCATCTCCTTTCTATCTTGTGTGCTTTTTGCCAATCCCTTCATATTCCTTCTTATTGACTTCCTGTTGTTTTATTTATCTATCCTCAATTTTCCTTTAACTTAAACCTTCTACATCTCTCATTCCCTTCTTATTGACTTCTTCTTCCTACATCTCACTTTTGTAAGAATTCCAAATATAGTAGGTAATGATTGATTCAACCCCTCCATCACCAATTATATTTATAAATAATAATTTCTCCTTATTAGTTATTTGTTCTATTTTTCCTTCCTTGTTCAGTTTTCAATAGTTTTTCATATTCTATTGTTTTTCTTGGTGTTAGGTAAAAATTTTTGTTCTTTATATTAGGGGGTATCAAATATGACCAAATCCACAATTATCTAATCAACTGGTTTTGAAAATCCACCATTTTTAAAAACCATTGAGATGTATATAAAATGGTTCAGAATTCTCAAAAGTGAAATTTTGTGGAAAAAACTAATTCACTGGTTTTAATTGTGGATTTGGTCATATTTGATACCCCCTATTATTGTATTTCTGCTTCATTTTACTGACTCAGAAATACATCTTTAGTTTGTTGATTCACACCACCCACTATTTGATGCCAAGGCTTATTCTGTGTGACTTGTTTCTGAAAAAAATGGTTGCACAATTGATCAATGTGAAGCTGGAAAGGGCTGAATTGTTCCCAATTGCCTCATAGGGATGGTGATTTGTGAAGATCTGCTGGTGTGTTCACCTGAAAAATCACTCATGTTTCCGTTTTGATTGTGAATTTTTACTGGTTGCACTGCCAGCATAATTGCCTAGGTTGAGTTCATCCCAGTTAAACTAGGATGCAAACAACCAATTCAAAGTAGGTTGACCTCAACCAATGAAATATAAAACCAAGGGGGGTCCCTTGGATTTATATTTCATCAGTTGATTTCAACCAAGTTTAAATTGGTTGAGTGCATCCCAGTTTAACTGGGATGACTTCATCCTAGGAAATTATGCTGGCAGTGTTGACTTGACTCAGACATGGTTGATGACAGGATTTGAAAGTTAAAGCTGATGCTGAATTGAGGATTTTAAAAATAAAAGTATCCAGTTGGATTTTGGCTGAACATAAAAAGTGTACTGGAAAATGGAATAATGTATCCTCTTCAATCAGCCCTGATGAAAAAACAAATATGTATACACTCCATTTGTGTTACCCCTTTATACACATTTATCTCCATATTTATAATCTCATCAACATAAAGAATGGGGATTCCATGTAAACGTGTGCAATTAAATCAATTTGTGTAGATTGATATTCACAAATTAGGATTTTTTATCTATTTCAAGATACTGGATTTATCATTCATAGGCATACAACATGCATGGATTGAGGCTTCATAGAACTTTAAACTAAAAAAAAATGTTCTGTTTTATAAAAAAGAAAAGGAAAATCCAGTCCCTATGCAATCCCCATCCACAAACACAGTCTATTGGTGGCTGTCTCTGGGCTTGCCCAATTTCAACAAGTGAAAAATAAAAATCCAATATCTTTGTCCTGTTGTCAGTTAAAATTATCTATGTACATCCACCTAGCCTGCTTGCTCATTCATATTGATTGATTGAAATTCATTGCAAAACACTGTAAGCCCTGCTCCTCACAGGTTTATACAAACATGTCACAAGATTACATAATCATTTTTCTGTCTTGTATTTAGTCTTGCCCTTTCCCTTTACCTAGACAGCAGAGATCTTTCTCTCCTGTTTAGGTAAGTACCATTTCCTCCTCCCTTCTCTTCTCAATCCCTTTCCTCTTTTCCTTCATGTATATATACTGATAGAGAGATATTTCTCTCCCATCTAGACACAATACATCCCAAATTTGTACTAGAATTTCTCCTCTGTCTCTCAAATACAATGCTTCATTACATAAAGAAATAGTGAAGGGTCTCAACCCTTACAAACACCAACATATATAATGGTAAGGGAAGAGACCATAAATTGGTCGTTGGTCAACTCCTTGACTACACCAACACATCCACCATCTCAACCATCACCAGAGCTAACCTCAAACCAACCTGCAATACCCCTTGTGTTTATTTCTCCATCCTTTCCCACACTCCCATCAATGCTATCAACTTCTGCAAGGGTAGTCCGTGGCCTTGCCCTCACACCAGAAAATTAATTTTATATTTGCCCTTCCCAGTATAGTCTTTTTTAGTCCAAAATCATTCTTCTGTTTTTTCTACCCATCATTCACTCAATCTCATTGATTTTTCCCTCTTCTTTTTTTAAAAAACAAAAAAAAAACTCAATCCCTCCTAATATTATCTGCCCCCTCCTCATTAACCTTAAAGCAACTGCTGATAGAAGTTTGTCCTGTCAAGCTGAAACTTCAGTCTAACATCTCCTGGGCTAGATCTCTGACACTTTCTTTGATTTGTGTCAGCAGACAGCTACCATGCTACAACTCATGGGCTCAGCTCACTGTGGCCCAAAATTACCATATCCATCAAAATTTGAATGATCCTCAGCTTCAATCAACATTTAAGATTCCTTTTGTGTGTCACCTAACTAAGGTGGACATTCAACCTCATCTTTGAAAATTACTCAAATCATCCAAGCCAAAGCTATGGGTGTTGATAGGCGCACGCCAACGCCAACCTGCACACCATTTTATTTTGGTGTGCAGGTCCCACACACCTATTTTTTGGCTTGCGGGGCCTACACGCCAAAAAAAAGGGTGTTTGGGAGCGCACGCAAAAATAAATTGGCGTTCAGGGCCCACACGCCAAAAATTGGTGTGCGGGATATGTATCACGTAATCGAACACGTGGACTGGTTTGATTACGTGAGCAAGTCCCCACACTCCAATTTTTGGTGTGTGGGGAACCTTGTTGGCTGGCCAGGAGGATTTCCTCCTGGCTGACGAGGTTGCATAACACTGTCAGACAGGAGGAACTACTCCCGGCTGATGAGGTTATACAAACTCTTTGGCCAGGAGGAAGGCCTCCTGGCTGACAAGGTTGTATAAGTTTTGGTGTGTGGGGAACCTTGTTGGCCGGCCGGGAGGAACTCCTCCTGTCCAAGAGTTCCTCCTGACTGACAAGGTTGTATATGTGGGACCTGCACACCAAAAATTGGTGTGCGCTCCCACACGCCCTTTTTTTTGGCGTGTAGGCCCCACACACCAAAAAAAAAGGTGTGTGGGGCCCGCATGCCAAAATAAAATGGCATGTGGGTTGGCGTTGGTGTGCGCCTATCAACACCCCAAAACTATGGACTACCATTCCCAGCAATTCTTATCAAATATACCTTTCCCAGACTAAATTCAATGCTCACCTCAACTCAACTCTAATCTTGGCACTTAAACATTTCCCTAGCCTTGCATTTCAATCCATCCATTCCATCTTAGGCATTTAAACTTTGATTCAAAGACATCCACTTGAAAACTCATCCTTGACTATCATGTGCTTTTCATTTCACTAGTTCATCTTCAAACATCTTTGTTACTGATAGTCTTCAAAAATCATTGAACCTCTCATCTTGAGTACATACTCTATCATTTGTCTTTGATGCATCTTCTACACATCTTTGATAATTGTAGCCACTTCTTTTATTATAAATGCTCTTGTATTTTTCATCAATCTCTCTTTCCTTGGTTAATTAAGATATCATTTTTTTTACACTTAAAACTGACTTATTCAGCTTGACTTCATCCTGGAAAAATGAGTACTCAGTGATCCCATTCCCTCTGAGTTCACCCATCTTCACCTTTGAAGTGATCCTCAAACTTATCTTCAAATAAATCTGAAAATAAAATTGGGGCTTTCATCAAAGGGTGTTGATAAACGCACGCCAACGCCAACCCGCACGCCAATTTTTTTTGGCGTGCGACACGCCATTTTTTTTTGGCGTGTAGGGTCTACACGCCAAAAAAAAAGGGCGTGTGAGACCCACACGCCAAAAATGGCGCGTGGTTCCCACACGCCATTTTTTTTTTGGCGTGTGGGCCCCGCACGCCAAATAAAATTGGCGTGTGGGCCCCGCACGCCAATTGTTTGGCGTGCGGGTCCCCCCTCGCTCACATAATCGAGTGGGAGGGCCCACTCGATTACGTGAGCGAGGCCGGCTGACGAGGTTATACAACCTCGTCAGCCGGGAGGACTTCCTCCCGGCACGAGGCTGTATAACCTCGTCAGCCGGGAGGACTTCCTCCCGGCTGACAAGGCTATACAACCTCGTCAGCCAGGAGGAAGTCCTCCTGGCCGACGAGGCTGTATAACCTCGTTGGCCGGGAGGACGTCCTCCTGGCCAACGAGGTTATACAACCTCGTCGGCCAGGAGGAAGTCCTCCCGGCCGGCGAGGCTATACAACCTCGTCAGCCAGGAGGAAGTCCTCCTGGCTGACGAGGTTATACAACCTCGTCAGCCAGGAGGAAATCCTCCTGGCCGACGAGGTTGTATAGCCTCGTCGGCCGGGAGGAAGTCCTCCCGGCCGACAAGGCTATACAACCTTGTCGGCCAGGAGGACTTCCTCCTGGCTGACAAGGTTGTATAACCTTGTCAGCCGGCCTCTCTCACGTAATCGAGTGGTCCCTCCCACTCGATTATGTGAGCGAGGGGGGACCCGCACGCCAAACAATTGGCGTGTGGGACCCGCACACCAATTTTATTTGGCGTGCGGGGCCCACACGCCAAAAAAAAATGGCGTGTGGGAACCACACGCCATTTTTGGCGTGCAGGTCTCACACGCCAATTTATTTCGGCGTGTAGACCCTACACGCCAAAAAAAAATGGCGTGTAGGCCCTGCACGCCAAAAAAAATTGGCGTGCGGGTTGGCGTTGGCGTGCGCGCTTGGCGTGCGTTTATCAACACCCTTCATCAAACTCTTTTCTTTATTACCCACTGATACTTGACTACTGTAACTATCAGTGAGTCAAGTTTCTCTCTTGTCTTATTATCCTTCTGTACCAGTCTATAGAATTCTTGTTGGACTTTGGGGTTGTTCTAGAACAACCAGCCCCTCCAGATGGAGGTGTGGTTATCTCCCTCAAGCTTAGAAATCTGAGTAGAGTGGCTTCTAGTGTAACAGATATTACTAGAAGTGTTTTGAATTGAAAACCAACACTTGATCAGATTCATGTTTGATTCACTTAAGAGACTTGCCCTGAAATTTGGGAGCCTGATCTTGTTTCCTGAGATTGGAGTTATCTTTTGATTTTTTTCCCTTCTCTTCTCCTTTTCCAACCTTGGAGTTATAGAAATTGCATTGATGAATAGAATACTCCAAAACTATACACAGTTCCTATCCCTATCCCCACCTTTCACTTGCAGTCTCACCCCCATCTTCAGTATATCCTTTTCAATATACAGCTGAACCATCCCAGTGTACTGTGGTATTGATTAGTATGGGTTATTGGACAGAGAAAAGGATAACCTACAATTCGGGGCATTTATTTTTCATGCTTATGTTCACTTGTGGAAATTCCAGCTTGATTAAAATCCATGCTACCCCCTGGGATGGGGGTTGACCAATGGCAAGGGACTGAGCAGATGTGGTCATACCTTTTTCCATTGGTCATTCAACTGAGATTTGCCACCCAAAACCACTGTCTTGGAGCTATAGCGCAGAGATTACAGTATCACAACCATTATGGTATTCTCAACTTGGGTGAATAAAACTTTAGTACAGTCACCACGTATGTTTTCTCAGCGCCTGTTTACAAGTGCCTTCATCCAACTCATGCTGAGGTTTGGTCTGATCCTTGTTAGATAATGGTTTGAAGTTGGTTTGAAGTTGGTCTGATCTTGGTTCAAAAACCAAGGTGATGTGATCCACAATCTCTACTGATGTTACCTGGAATCATGACATATGTTTTGTCTAATTTAACTGTATAATTTACGCCATAAACATTTTCAAAACCAGCCCAACTTTATGATCAGGTGGACTTGGATCATCAGCTTGTCCATCTGTTTGGGCTCTATCTATCCACTGTACAAAATTTAGGTGGTTGTACCCTCCTTTGCTGGAGAAGGTAGGCCAGTCTGTCTTAGCTATTGCATTTTTAAGATGTTTTTTCAATTCTGAATTGCTCTGATCTTCTGACTGACCAGAGTAGTAAGGCTTGTTTTCAGATTGGTCTGTACTTGGAGCTTTTTGGGCAGCTTTGTCTCCTGTTGCTTTCAATTATTCTACTCTCATTGACAGATTTGATATCTCCTCTCTTAGTCTTGCTCCTTCAGATTGGTATTGGCTCATCATCCTGTCTACTTTATCATTTAGCTTAAGGAAATCTAATCTTTGGTTCTCACTTTGCTCTTCTAGTTTCTGTTTGATTTCCCTAAACTCCTTCTGTTTTAATTTTTCATCATTTACATTCAACTTATTTATGATTTTGAATTCTAGAGCTGCAAATTAATCACTCAATTTAGTCATTATGCATATTTACCAAGGGTCCCTCTTCCATACTAACCTTCTTCAGTTTGTTGTTTTCCTTGATGCTATGTTTGATTTGGACCACTCGGGCACTAAGACCTTGAAGCTCTGCTATCAACTTAGTATCTGTATGATTTATGCTCAATATTTTAGATGTGGATAACTTGCAGGATTCTTAAATAAATTCTTTCAAGTTACTGTCCATCATTGCTAAAAGTCTTTTGGGCTCCACATTTGAATTTTCCTCTATCAGAGGTCCCTCTATGATCTTCATTCTGACATTCAATTGATCAATATTGTCCTTCAAACTGATGATAGACACTGGCAAGCTGTGATACCGTTTAGGGCAAATTTAACAGATTTAAAATTTTCTGTAATAAGATCAGCAACTAAATGCAAATTGTTAGACATAGTTAGATTGAGATCCTTTTGCATGGCTTGGAAAGTGCCAAAAAAATATTCTTTAGCCATAAATATGTTATTAGTGTTTCCATCTACTACTTTCTCTATTTCCGTGAACATCCTTGATAGTATCCCGCTAGCCTCTACTAGGGTCAGTGGTTCCAATTCCCTCCGTTTTAAGCTCACAATAGGTCAATTGCTTGATACCCCCCTTGGATGGCTCTGCCCACTCTGAGAAACTTCTTGTAGTTCTGATGGCGGTGCATTCTTGTGTTTTAGTCTGGCGGGTTCTGCCTTGCTGTTCCCTGGGCTTCTCTTGATTCTCTTGCTTCTGGTTGCTTATTGGCTGCCAGTCAGGCATATTCTTGATGCCAATTCTGACCTTGGTTTTGGTTTGTCTGCAAGCAGTTGGTCTGGCGTATAGTGTGAGGGTTCCAGCCCTCTGTTAATCAGAGAAGAGTACCTCGGCTGATCAGGTGTTCCAGGCTGTTGTGAGTTGTCACGGCTTGGTCTCTCAATATATCCATTGATTCTTGGTTCTACCCTGCTTGAGCCTCCAGGTACGCCCTTCTGAAAATCAGATGGGTCTGCAACAGAAGTTCTGTTGTTGGATTCAAGGGCCTTCTTACTTCCTCCTCATTTAATTTGGTCTGGCAGAAGAAGCATGGGTTTTGCAGACCTAGTAGTCAAAGATTGGGAGCCCCTTATGGGAAAACTTATATACAGGGGGTGCAGCACTGAAACTGAGCGCGCAGCGTGGTCTCAGCGGCAGACTGAGGAAGGGGGTACATACCAAATGTCACAGGACATTTCGCGGGGAACGCACAAGGGCGTAGAATGCAACATTCTATAGTTGGCGCAGGCGATTGGTCAAGCGGACAAGGGCCACTTCAGTATGCGCAACGTAGGTAGGACTGGGTGGAGCCATGGGGTTTGGGGTACCCGGCCCGCAAGCAGAGCGGGGGCAGAAGGAGCGGAGGTGGGTGCAGGGGAAACAGACAACTTCAGGGGTCAACGGGGTATAGTAGTTGGGGGCGTTGATAAACGCACGCCAACGCCAACCCGCACGCCAATATTTTTTGGCGTGCGGGGCCTACACGCCATTTTTTTTTGGCGTGTAGGGTCTACACGCCAAAAAAAAAGGGCGTGTGAGACCCACACGCCAAAAATGGTGTGTGGTTCCCACACGCCAAAAATGGCGTGTGGTTCCCACACGCCAAAAATGGTGTGTGGTTCCCACACGCCATTTTTTTTTGGCGTGTGGGCCCCGCACGCCAAATAAAATTGGCGTGTGGGCCCCGCACGCCAATTGTTTGGCGTGCGGGTCCCCCCTCGCTCACATAATCGAATGGGAGGGCCCATTCGATTACGTGAGCGAGGCCCCTCCCGGCCGGCGAGGCTATACAACCTCGTCGGCCAGGAGGAAGTCCTCCTGGCTGACGAGGTTGTATAACCTCGTCAGCCGGGAGGAAGTCCTCCTGGCCGACGAGGCTATACAACCTTGTCGGCCAGGAGGACTTTCTCTTGGCCAACGAGGTTGTATAGCCTTGTTGGCTGGGAGGACTTCCTCCTGGCCGACGAGGTTATACAGCCTCGTGCCGGGAGGAAGTCCTCCCGGCTGACGAGGTTGTATAACCTCGTCAGCCGGGAATGGCCTCGCTCACGTAATCGAATGGGCCCTCCCATTTGATTATGTGAGCGAGGGGGGACCCGCACGCCAAACAATTGGCGTGTGGGACCCGCACGCCAATTGTTTGGCGTGCGCTCCCACACGCCAATTTTATTTGGCGTGCGGGGCCCACACGCCATTTTTGGAGTGCGGGTCTCACACGCCAATTTATTTTGGCGTGTAGACCCTACATGCCAAAAAAAATTGGCGTGTAGGCCCCGCACACCAAAAAAAATTGGCGTGCGGGTTGGTGTTGGCGTGCGCGCTTGGCGTGCGTTTATCAACGCCCAGTAGTCGGGGGCAAGCTGCGGTGAGATGCAGAACTAGGGACAGGCAAGTAGGGTTGCAGGGACGGCACCGGGGATTGCGGGAAATGACTGGGGGATGTTGTATAAATAGAGTGTTTTATTAGAGGGGGGCGGGGGATCTTATCTTATCATCTTAGTAGATAGCTATCATCTTCAGTGCATATAAGAAATTTCTTTACTTCAAAACTCTCTTAGCAACTTTCAGCGTGTGTGGACAAGCGGAAATGTGAAGGGAATCATAAGGAAGACAAACGCAAGAGGAAAGGTCCCCTTGCTGAGTTTCAGGTGTTGCAGGGAATCTAGTTATTCATCTGCTAACAGCTGTTTATTCCGCAGAGGAAATCAAAGAACTACCGGAACCAACCAGGAAGAAGGGAAACCAAGGCGGAACATACCTTTTCTGTCATTGGGGTTGCCTTTATTTCCACACCGTTTGAGGCTCTGATTTCTTAGGTGGAGACATTTTTTTTGGGAAGAAGAAAAACAATTGAGAGCTAAACCGTTCCTGTGATCTCCATGCTAGAGTTGCTGTCTGATCCTGGCCTTCTGACAGTACATGTGTCTCCTACTATCATACCTTTTCTTGGGTCTTCTGTCAAATGTATATCTGCGGCTACAGTAGACAGACCTGTTCTGGTCAATCTCTGTTGAATATCAACAGTCAATGTTCCTCTGTTACTAGCTAACTCTCTTGACCTGATGTCTCTGATCAATCACTGCCAGCATAATTGCCTAGGATGAAGTCATCCCAGTTAAACTGGGATGCGCTCAACCAATCTAAACTTGGTTGAAATCAACTGATGAAATATAAATCCAAGGGACCCCCCTTGGTTTTATATTTCATTGGTTGAGGTCAACCTACTTTAAATTGGTTGGTTGCATCCTAGTTTAACTGGGATGAACTCAACCTAGGCAATTATTCTGGCAGTGAATCAATATACTGCTGAACTTGCTTGAGGAATGGTTGAAGCTGGATCAATGACTGGTTTTTCTATTGGTCTAGCTAGTGTTGGTTCTATGTGGTTATGAGATTTGGAGTTGGGCTGCATATATTGGTTTGTAGTTGGTACTGGATTTTGGGCTGTATTCCCTGTACAACAAAAAAGCCTATCAAATAGATCTGAAACTCTGTTTTCTTGTGTTGCCTTGTTACTGTGACCTTGGGTTTTCTGCAACGTCTTGGGGTTACTCCTAGTTTCTGACCTAAAGAACTGATGCAGAGAATTCTGCCTAGACACAACTGTCAAGTGTAGAAAAATGAAGAATTATAGAATAAGAGTGAAGAAAACCAGTGAAATGGAGGTTGAACTGTATTGTTGTCTATCACACTTACCTTGAGATGACAACAGTTCCTGCTGTACTCTCAAATTATACAACTAGTAAAACAATAACAAAGTAGACTTTGTAAGCATGATGGAAGCTAAACAGGAGATAAGCTATGTGGTATGCAGGGATTATTGTCCTGTATACTTGAGATGGTTATGGATTTATGAATCCGAGCTGGGATAAAAACTAATAGTTGTATGAAAGCAATGATAGGATTTTTGAATCCGGGGTGGGATAAAAACTAATAGTTGTGTGAAAGAGATGATAGGATCTTGGAAACAAAACAATGAGGCCCCCAAATTTCTGGACACGTCTCTGAAGTGACAGTGTCTTTAATGAAACCTTAAAAGGTTAGGAGTGATAACCAGAGATATCTTACTGATATGAGTGGGGTCTTGACTCTGCTTCCTAGCTGGAGGAGGAAATTACCACACCTCTGTCTAGAGGGGCAGGTTGGAATCTGCAACACAAGTCTGCAGACTCCTAGTAAGATGTAAGAGAGGATGTTTAAAAAGGGAAGATAGGTTGAAATTACTAAGTGGTGGCAAAGTTGAGCTGAGTAAGTTGGGAAAATGAAAGATAAGGGAAAAGAATCCAGAAAGCCCCAGTTGTAGAATCTGAAGGTATCAGAAGCTACATTCTCACAGCACCCCTTCTCACTTCTTTGCTTTCATAAATATTATTTCTTCCTTTTTATTGTGCCGTGTTGCCTTTAGGTATTAATCTTTCTTCTTCAATTCTTCTCATGTTATTTATCATACTTTAAACTTATGAAATATCATCCTTTAGTTTGGTTATTCACAGGTACCACCTGGCAGGTTTTGATATATTGGTTCCACATACTGTACTGAGCTTGGGGAAAACATGGTGTATTCACCATTTGATAAATGGCCCACAGAGGTCTTCATTTGGTACAACCAGAAGCAAAATGTAACTGAAGGACTCTGAAGGTCCTTACAAAAAATGTTCTTGATGACTCAAATTTGTATTGCTGCCTGCTTGGATTCTCCAGAGACACAAAACCCAATGATGTCTTGAACAAATCCATATAAGATCTCATTTTCAACTGTTGAAACCACACAGTTGTTTGGCTTGAGTTTTCCCACTCTAAGGCAGGGGTTATACATCACAGTTGGCTTGATCAAAACCGCTGGTTGTAAGATACAGCTGTTGGGATGGTGATGACCTACAATAAGAAAATCAATGTTAGGATAACCCAGCAAAATGGTGAGGAAGAATGTGTAGGTTAAATTGTAGAGTTTACCATCCCCATCCACCATGCACTGGAAGAAAATTGAGGCCCAGCTCTTCCAATTTACATATCACTTCCATTCATTGTGGGGGGGGGGCATTTTCAGTGGTATGTGGGTACCATCAATGGCTCCTACCACATCTGGGATCCCGTGAAAAGTGAGAAAGGAATCTTTGATCTTTTTCCATTGGTCCAAGTTGTCCAGAGCAGGACAGCTGAGTCAAAAACACTAGATCAGATTGAAGCCAAATTCTGATGGTCTGTTGATAGTTGCCAGATAGAAAAAGGCCAAATAACCAACTAACAGATTGTTTCCTGAGGACACAAAGTACCAACATTACAAACCTTTTTGAAGCTTTATCTGCCGTCTCTTTACCAATATTGAAGACATGTGATATGTTGACGTAGGAAGCGCTGTTTCCAAGCCAATACATTCCAAACACCACCTGGGCTTCCACACAATGCACCTTGATCCAGCAGGTCCTGCTGGAACTGGTCTGTCAATTCACTGGAGAGCCACCAAAAGTCTTTTCTAACAACATCTGGAAGGACTCAATAAACCAGATGGGAGAAATGTGATTTTTGTTCCATGGCTCCCAGAAATTTGGCCTCTTGAATGCCAAGCGGGGTATCCATATGTATCAAGAGAATTTGGCCCTTGCAAGTTGTGATACCAATGCCATATTGCGTAGATTTCATATTGGCAGGGGTCAATTGGAGGGGGGATCATTGAGGTGGGATGGTTGCTTGTGGTTTCAGATGCTCTGTACAGCCTTGCAATGGACCAAAATATAAGGTGCGGGGCTGGGACTCTATAATAATTGGTACCCTCACTCAAATGTTTTCAGAAGTTTTTTTTGTACAGCCCAATTTGTTACCCTTTTCTTTCAAAAAATTTCAAGAAAATTTCAATCAAAATCTCAAAAGTGGTTTATAATTGGGGCCTAAGTAATGTTACATTAAAATTAGCATCCATAAAAATAACACTCTAGAAATATGGCAGATTTTCCAAAACCTATGTGTAACATAATGTATGAAACAAAATGATGAGCAAAACTGCCACCATATTTGGCTAGGTTGATGTACAACCAAGTTTAGATTGGTTGAGTACATCCTAGTTTAACTAGGATACTCTCAACCTAGCTAAATATGCTGGCAGTGCAAATGCTCAGAAGATTCTTCTGAAACATCAGATCAATTTGATGAAACACTCAAACACTTCAAATCACACTGAATTGTGGTTATTCACTCACAACCCAGCCAAATACAGCTAAAACACAACCACAAACTGGCCAATCAGCTATACAACCCACAGCTCAGCCATTACCTGAAGACATGGGTGCTATGTTACAAGGTTTGGTTTTATGAACTAGGTTATGATTAACCCAGTAAATTATACCAAAATCAAGGAAACCCACACCCAAGCAGAGACACTCCTCCCACACTAAAAGCAAGCCAATGCACCTGCTCTTAGGGCATCTCCACTGTGGTTGCTATATGGGGTTGCTATGCTAAATATAGCAACCCAAACCCCTTATAGCAACACCACCGCGGTTGCTATATCAGCAATCTACACACCTTCGTTGCTATAGCAGTTCCACATCTGGAACTGCTGTAGCAACCCAATAGCAACCCATCGGCCTATCACACAGCAAAAAAGTGTGATATCTGTGTTAGAGTGAAATAGAGATAGCTGAGAGACAAGGATCAGATCTTTGAGCCAGGAGAGAAGGATGGTACGGGTGATGGAGCTTTACCTGAGAGACAAGGATCAGATCTTTGAGCCAGGAGAGAAGGATGGTACGGGTGATGGAGCTTTACCTAAAGTGACAGAGAACAGAATAGAAAAAGATAGAGAGTTACTTGATAAGAGATAAAAAGGAAAAAAAGAACAAGTGTGTTACAAACCTGAGAGACAAGGATCAGATCTTTGAGCCAGGAGAGAAGGATGGTACGGGTGATGGAGCTTTACCTAAAGTGACAGAGAACAGAATAGAAAAAGATAGAGAAAAGAAGAAGAGGAAAACATGACATGAGAGTTGATAAAGTACATTAATTATCTAAGCCCAGTAGTCCACCAATTAAACCCCCTTTCCATCTCTTTTATTCTAATACACCCCCTCACTTGTTACTTTTTGATACACCCGGCATTCCCCATTATTAATTTCATGTGATCCCTCAGTTTGTTGCCAGTCAAGTTTTTCGTCAGTGCATCTGCAATCAGCTTCAAAGTGTGAACATATTCGGGAGTTAGTTCCTTGTCCAAGACTAAATCTCGTAAGAAATACAGCTTGAAGGGTAGACCCCTCGATCCATGGTGGTATACTTTGTTTTTGCATATGTTGATACAGTTGATGCTGTCGGTGTTCATCTTCAGGACGGGTTCTAATTGAGTAATCTCGGTAATTATGTTTCTCGTCCAAAGTAAATCAAGGGCGTTTTCCGTCATGGCAAAGAACTCGGCGACCGTTGAAGAAACAGCCGTAGGTCGTTGTATTTGGCATCGCCAACCTACTATACCATGAAAATAGACTAGAGACGCGGAGAAGGATCGTTTCTTGTTTCCTCCTCCCCAATCGGCATCCGTAAATCCAACGAGTTTGTTTTGAGACTGGTTTAATTGATTCCCTCCAAGATTGTGGGTTAACGCCTTCGTTCCATGTAGATAGTTTAATACATGTATAGCAGCATTGAAATGTTCTTCCGCCGGATCTTCAAGGAATTGAGAGAGGAAACTTGCAGCAAAAGCGAGGTCCGGCCTAGTGCATTGTACAAGCCACTGAATCTTCCCCATGAGTTGTCGGTAATTGAAAGGGGGAGTGAACAACGAGCTTTTTGACAGGTCTTTGAGACCTAGCCAGTTGTTGGGAAGTGGTGAGACGGCATGTTTTGGGCTTAAGATTTTGTAATCGGTTAATAGTTGCAAGATGTACTTGTCTTGAATTGGTTCGACGTGTTGATCAACTTGCGTGATTCTAATTCCAAGAGCATACTTGATAATGCCAAGATCTTCCATCTCAAAGTGCTTGTTTATGTTAGTTTTGAACTCTTCTATCCATGAGCCGCCGAAAATGATATCGTCGACGTGAACATATAGGAAGAAAGGACGAGTTTTATCAACCGAGTAATACAAACAAGGATCGCTTTTAGTATTAGTCAAGCCGATATCTTTGAGGGCTTTGGAGAAAACTGAGTTCCAGCATCTGGGTGACTGCTTGAGTCCGTAGAGTGCTTTCTTGAGCTTGAGTATCTTGTTGTGGGGGTTATTGACGCCATCCGGAAATTTGATGTATAGTTCTTCTTCCGGCACCCCGTTCAGGAATGCGCACCGTACGTCCATCTGATTTACTTCAAAACCGAGTCTACAGCACATGGTTAACAAGATTCGCAAGGAGGTAAGACTCCCGGTGTGGTGATCCATTCCACATCATTACCATATTTTCAATAGCTAATTAATCACTTATAAATCCTAAACCATACATATATTCACTATTATTATTTCATAATCAGGTTCTACATCCCATTTTAACCCTAGTCACTCACTACAACTACCCCCAAATTCCTCATAGTTCAAGAGTTACAGGCAAACTCAGAATAATACAGCAAGTTATAGTATAAAGCAAGGTATAGAATACAATAAGTACATATTATAAGTAGATATATTTCACAACCAAGATACATGATACATATTACACATTATATACTACATAACATCTTACATCATATACATAAACTCTACCTTTCACTACTCATCTGTTACTGTCATGACCATTTCATATGTGTCACTGTCTATTCTACTTCAACTGTCATATTTTCCTTTCCCACCAGCTACATGTCATAGCCTGGTTGTTTCCTTTCTCTAGCCTGATGGCTCATCTTCTCTCTCAGATATATAAGGACACCTGTTCCTCCCTCTTGTTCCATTATGGACCCCCTGACTTACTAAATTACCCTCTACATATACCAACATTACAGATCCCATATAATTAGTATACATAACTTAGTAGAGTTACCATCACTCTTAGAAATATATAAATATAAATACCAGCTTGAACCTCAATATAAGAAGACTGTCCCCTGTCTTGCTTGACCCACTTTGACTCCATAGTTGCCAACCCTGCCCCACATTATACTTTATACTATATACTTTCTACCACTCACACCCCTCTTCCATTCCTCCCACCTTATAGGTGTAGTAGCAAAGCTCATCAGTACTAGTCATCTAAGAATAGATAGAAATTAGCCACACCTTTATTTTATTCTTAGTGTTACACTCATCCCCATAGCATTAGTCAGGAAGGCAGCTTTACCCCAGCACCCTTGGTATAACTTACATTAATACTAGTGTAGTCATCCATTTCCCTTCCAAGCTCTATTCTGCCCTTTGAGTAGTCCCACAAGTGGTGTCCCAACAGTGGCCTGACTTCTTCAGATATCTTTAGTCCTAGTAACACTATACTATCAGCTTCATCACTACTTCACCTTCCCCTTCTCTCTTCTCCATATCTTCAAACATCTACAAAACATAAAATACATATACATTAGTCAACTTATATCTTCATAAACTTATCAAAAGGACTTATACATATCCACATTCACTACCCATACCTTAATACACTCTTTACACATACACTCAACATCTACATACCTATACCACTTCCATCTGTCAACCTACCTCTTACTAGCCATGTCTCAACAAGGATTCCCAGGATTCTACTCAGCCCCCAGTATCTACCCTCCAGTCAGCCAACCAATCAATACCAATGTAGGACAGACCTTTAACCCCAATCCAGCCAGGCCTTCCAGGATCAACATTGGAAACATCCCTAATACTGCAAGATACAGGGACAACAACCAATCAGCAGACACTTCAGAAGACCCGCATGGACAATACCCCCAGTCTCCAGTACCCTCTCAACACCATTCAGAAACACCAGTCACTCACTTTTTGGAAAGAGAACCAGTCATGCCCAAGTACACAGGACCATCCAACAAGACAATCAAGATCAAGCCCCTGGATAAGGATCTATTCTTTGATGGAACCAATATGCCTGTGGAAACGTTTATTAAGAGGTATGAGAATGCAGGATCAGCTGATGGTGCTTCTGCTCAGGACTTGGCTAGACAGATTATATCTTTTATCAGATGAATGGATCTTAAGGATGAAGTGGAAGAAATGACAGGCCATGAGGATTTAGACTGGGAAACCCTGAAGAAACAGCTACTCAACAGATTTGGATCCTCTCTCCCCTTGGTCAAATACACTAGACAGGACCTGAAGAATCTGGTTAACACTGCCATACAGACTGGAGGACTCAAGACTTTGGAAGCCATCAAGACCTTTAGGACCAAATTTGAAGCAATCACTCACTACTTGGTAAGAATGGGGTACAGTACTAACCTTGAAGAATTTGGAGAACTTTTCCTAGAAGCCCTCAGCCCAGAATTGGAGTCAGCAGTAACCAGAGAGCTCATCAGGGACAACAAGATGCTTGCCTCTAAGGATGGAGGAGACATACTTCCAGATATCAGTACCCTAGTCACCTACATCCACAGGGAAGTTCAATCAACATCAGTCATGGACAGAAGAAAACTTTGGAGACAAGAACCCTCTGGAAATATGGATAATTCACCTTCACCCTCCAGTAGACCAGCTCCCTATATCAAACCTACCACTACTTCTGGTCCCAGCTCTACAGAAAAACAATTGGAAGTCATCACCAAGCAGCTTGCAGCCCTCACTGTTGGAAGATCAGCCCCACCTCACCTAGTTGGACCTGCCCCAGGATTTAATTCAGCTCCAAGGACTTATACTCTAAAGTGTTACTATTGCTTTGACAACACCCATGGAATGACCAGATGTAGGACCCTAGAAGAAGATATGACCAAAGGATCAGTAACCAGGGATGGCAGGGACTTCAGACTTCCAGACAAATCTATGATCCCATGGGACCCCAGGAGACCAATCAAAGATGTAGTAGAGGCTTTCCCCAAGGACCAACCCATTGTATCATCCTCCTTTGGCCAACTAGAAGAAGCAATCATCCCTGAAGAATCCACCATCTATGAAGCAGACCTTGGAAAGAGAACTAGAGGAACCAAGGATCCAGAAGAACCCAAAATGTCAGACAAAAGAATCAGGAAAGAAAAGGACAACATTATGGACATGGATACAGAAGACTTACTACATATGGCCAGGACCCCAGTTCCATCAGGCAGGATACAGAATCAGAACCCAACAACAGACCCCCATGTCAGATTCCAGGACTCTGAAACACAAGAAATCATCACTCCACCCAAGGAAAAACCATCAAAGAAAACCTACCTAGAGAAGACTTTGGCCAAGGATTACCCAGGAGCAGAAGAAGATATTGCCAAAAGGATGCTTACTGAAGGAAAAATGGAGTTGGCCTATGGAGAAATATTTGCTATCTCTAGCGGTGTCACTGATGCTTTCAAAAAGAGGATCTCTAACAGAAGGCTGCCTTTGGAACCCACTAAGTCAGCTAACACCATAAGGAGAGAAGATGAGGAAGGACCACTGGACCAGACCACTCAGTATTCATGCCCCCTTGGATATGTAAATCTCAACATAAACGGACAGACTCACCAAGCTCTTTTGGATACTGGGTCAATGGTCAATATCATACCTGCAGGGCTGGCTCACCAACTAGGATTGGTACTCACTGCTAAATCTATGAGACTTAAGGGAATTGGAGGCCACCATACCAATATACCAGGAATTGCTGAGGAAGTGGAAGTAACCATTGGAAAGGTATCCAGGATAGTACATTTCTGGGTGGCTGAAGGACCTGTTCAACTAATTATTGGGAAGCCTTTCTTAATGGATGTATCAGCTACAATCAAGTACAATGGAGCTCAAGGGGAATCACTTTCTATTATGGACTCTTCTGGACAAACTTATTTGGTACCCATCATTCTGCCTAGCAACCAAAAGTGGGAAACTACTCTACCAGTCAACTCAGCTACCAGGGATTTTTTAGACCAGGGCCTGGACTCCAACTCTTCTCTCTGACAGATGGGGACCTGGCAAACCAACAAAAAAAATATAAAACACCAGTCACTCTTTTAGCAAAATACAAATCAACTCTAAAAAAAATCAAACCTGTAAACCAACCTATGCCCCTTTCTCTTAATCCACCTCTGTCAAGACCCCAACTCTCCAGGAATCCCTACTCCACTCCACTTACTCCTTTTCCTCCACAATTCAAACCAACCCACAAAATCACTCAAGAAAGGCTGGACCTCATCAACTTTGGACCCTCTGGATGGCTATCAGAACAAGAATATCTCTTATTAGTATGGGTAATTACTCTCAGACAAAATTCCTTGGCCTTTGTGGAGGAAGAAAGAGGACTACTCAGACATACCTATGGACAACCCTATATCATCCCAGTCATTCCTCATGAACCTTGGCAGCAAAAACCTATTCCAATCCCTGCACCAATCAAACCTCAAGTCATAGAATTAATAAGAGAAAGACTCAGAACTGGCCTTTATGAACAATCTTTTTCCAGCTATTCCAGCCCTATATTCTGCGTAAAAAAACAAGATGGAAAACTCAGAATAGTCCATGATCTTCAGAAACTTAACAAAATCACCATCAAAGATGCAGGCTTACCACCATCCCCAGAAGAACTCATTGAATCCTTTACTGGAAGGGCATGCTATGGACTAGGAGATATTATGGGGGGATATGATGAAAGGGAGTTAGCCAAGGAATCAAGACCATTAACCACCTTTGAAACCCCACTAGGAAGATTTCAACTCACCAGATTGCCCCAAGGAGCCACCAATTCAGTTGCAGTATATCAAGCCCAGATGATGTGGATCCTCCAGGATGAATTACCTCAGCATATGGGTATATTTATTGATGATGGAGGAATCAAGGGACCTATTTCAGACTACAATGGAGAAAAACTCAAGGAAAACCCCCAAATCAGAAAGTTTATCTATGAATATGCCATTACTCTGGAAAGGATTCTATATAGGATTGAAGAAGCTGGACTCACCATATCTGGAAAGAAATTTGCCTGTTGTGTCCCTGCCCTGGATCTGGTTGGACATGTTGTCTGCAAAGAAGGAAGGAAAATATCAACAAAGAAGCTCAACAAAATTGAAACATGGCCAGTCCCTACCACACCAACAGAAGTCAGAGGATTCCTGGTTATTTGTGTTTATGTTAGAATGTTTATCAAAAATTACTCCACTATCACTGCACCTCTCAGAAAGCTTACTAGGAAAGATTCAATATGGGAATGGACTGAAGATTGCCAGGCATCATTTGAAGAACTGAAGAGAATTATTGGAAAAGACATCACCCTCAGTAAATTGGACTATGGACCTGAAGCAGGACTCATCAAATTATCAGTGGACTCCAGTTATATTGCAGCAGGAGCTATACTCACCCAAGAAGATTCCAATGGACTAGACAGGCCTGTTATCTATGAATCAGTGGTATTTTCAAAAAGAGAGTCAGAATACTCACAATCCAAGTTAGAGCTATGTGGTGTCACCAAAATCCTCAAGAAACTTCAGACCAGACTATGGGGCCAACATTTCCAGCTTAGAGTGGATGCACAATGTCTTATTGGGATGATCAACAACCCTTCACTTCCCAATGCCCCTATGAACAGATGGATTGCTTTTATTCAGTTATTTTCCTTTGATTTAGTACACACACCTGGAAAAACTTTTACATTACCTGATTCACTCTCAAGAAGACCTTTGGACCCAGGAGAAGAAGATTGCCAGAGCTTTGATGAAGATGAAGATTGGATCAAACCCCATCCTGGATTTGGACTGAAACATGCTTCTGTTGGATTGCTTCTGGGGACATCAGCTAAGTTGGGGGAGGAGGCAGGTAATCTTCAACAAGGAATTTGGAAACATCTGCAGGAATATCTTTCAACCATGAACAAACCACCTGGATGCAGCAAACTGGAATTCAAACAAATTTTACACAAATCAACCTCATTCTTCCTCTCCAATAATATACTTCATAGAAATAACAAACCCTTTTCCCAGATAGTGGTCACTCACCCTACAGCTCAAATCTCCATCCTCCATTCCCTCCATGAATCTTTGGGCCACAGAGGAGTATCAGAAACTTATAGAAGGACCAGGCTCAGATTTTGGTGGCCAGGACTAAAAAGAGGTGTAACCAAGTGGGTCCAATCCTGTGAAGCTTGTCAGAAGAGGAACTCAGTACTACCAATGGAACCCAAGAATCCTACAGGAGCATCAACACTTTTTGGAAGAGTCAGCCTGGATACAGTTCATATTAAAGCTGGAAAATGGAAATACCTGGTAATAGCAAGAGATGACCTGTCTGGATGGGTAGAAGCAGTTGGCCTAGAAAGGATACAAGCAAAGAAAATCTCTCAATGGTTCTTCGAAAATTGGATCCACAGATATGGTGCTCCTTGGTCAGTCACTGTGGATGGAGGATCAGAATTTGGTCAGGACTTTAAACAAACTCTCCTGGAAGCTGGAATAAAAGTAAAAGTAACCACACCCTATTATCCTGAGGCCAATGGAATGATTGAAAGAGGCCATCAAGCAATCAAAGATACCTTGGTCAAGCTCTGTGGACAGGAAGGAAAGAAGTGGAGGAGTTATTTACCCTTGGTTTTATTTTCAGACAGGATTTCTACAAAAAGGACCACAGGATTCTCCCCTTATGAATTAGTATTTGGACAACCACCAATCTTACCCATAGACCTGGAATTGGAGACCTTTTCAGGAATAAATTGGGCCCAGGTAAAAACAACTCAGGATCTTCTTTTGGCAAGGACTCATCAATTGGAAAATAGGGATTCCATTCTTCAAAGGGCACACCAACAACTAATGAAGACCAGGGGACAATCTGTGGACTACTGGAATAAAAAGAAAAAGGATAGAGGACCACTAAAAATTGGAGATATGGTATTAGTCTACAATAAATCCCTGGATTCACAATGGGGAAAACTCTTTGAAAACAGATGGAATGGACCTTACAAAATCAAAAACAGGAACCCAGCAGGATCTTACACCCTGGAAGAATTGGATGGCACAGAATTATCTAGAAGGTTTGCTGCAAATCAAGTAAAAAAATATTTTGTCAGAAAATTACCCATTTAATATAAAAAAAAAAAAAAAAAAAAAAAAACATACCCTTTTCCCTGTTCTCTTGCTTTTCTTGGATAATGGTGTGCATCATTATCTGAAAATAAAAAAAAATAATAAAAAACAAAAAAAATTAAAAAAAAAAATAATAAAAAAATTATTAAAAAAAATCAGATCTTATCCTTTTCAGTTTTTTTTTGAGTATTGAAGCATACATACAGAGTCGAAGGCATCCTGGAGTCGGCTGTAAAGTTGGTACCAAGAGGCTGCCGCAGCCCGGGGATTGCAGTGGTTCGACCGGGCAAATTCAGTCAAATGATCGTTAACAGTATCATGGAGCGCCGCCAGCTCCTCTAAAGAAAAGGAGTCGCGGACGAAGGGGCCAAACGACTCCACATTGGCAACAAGTGGCCGGACGGAGGTACTGGAACTTGGAGAGGAAGATGTGTTGCTATTCGTCGAAGAAGACAAAGAAGAAATGGATAATGGACGACTCGGGGAGGACATAGTAAAAAAAAAGGGGATATAATTGTATAGGAAAGAAGGGGAAGAAAGTAAAACAAGGGAAAAACAAGCTGGTTAAATAAAGAAATTTACAGAAACGACGCTGGTGGACGAACCAGAACAGCAATGATTGGCATACACTATATGACGCCGGTGTACAATCCGGAAACGCGTATTTTTCCCTTCACTACTACCACATAGCGATAACCTCCCTAACCGTATCGACTCTGGTGGACGAACCAGGACGACACGGTTATCCTAAGTACTTTCGACGCCGGTGCTCAACCCGGGCATAGTTTTTTTTCTTAAAAAGAATCTCGATTCTCAGACTACAGTCTGGAGGGGAGATTCTGGAGTCTTTTCAATTCTGGTGACCGACCCAGCTTTCTCGTTTTTTGAGTTATTTTTTCTTTTTCTTTTTTTTTTTTTTTTTCTCGCTTTTTTCCTTTTTTTTCTTTCTTTTTTTACTCCGTACTCAGATAACTAGCGGCCTCGTTTGGGCTCCGCCAAATCCCTCCGCATACACTATCGACGCCGGTGCACGAACCGGAACGCCGCATACATATCAATCCCCGCTCAGACATCGAACCCGACATCACTTTTTTTCTTTTCCTTCAAACATATCAAAATTAATAATAAAATAATAATAAAAAATAAAATAATAAAAAATAATAAAAAATAAAAAATAAAAAAAATAAAAAATAAATAAAATAAAATAAAATAAAAAAAAAAAAAAAATAAGGATTCAAATACATGATAAAATTATTCAGTAAAAAAAAAATAATAAAAAATAAAACTAGTAAAATTAAATCAGATACATAATAAAGTAAAATAAAAAAAAATCAAATCAAATAATTCATCATCCATCCAACCTGTCATTCTCTCACAATTATTTTCCCTCCATTGTCTGGGGACAGACAATAAGTTGGGGGAGGAGCATTGCACTACCAAAGGGAAAATCACCAGGAATTTTTTGTTTTTTCCTTTCCCTCCTCACCTGATTCTCATCCCACCAGACATCAAATAAATCATCATCCCATCACACATTCTACATATTTTCTACACATTACAACTCCTCATCATCAATCACATACTCTACATCTCTTCTACTCATTACACATCTTCATCATCCCATCACACTCTACATATTTTCTGCATCCCAACTCATCACCATCTCATCACCAATTCTAGACATTTTCTACACACCTCATCATCACATTCTACACATTTTCTACACATTACAACTCCTCATCATCAATCAAATACTCTACATCTCTTCTACTCATTACACATCTTCATCATCCCATCACACTCTACATATTTTCTGCATCCCAACTCATCATCATCCAATCACAAATTCTACATATCTTCTACTCATTACACATTATTATCATCTCACCACCAACTCTATATATATTCTTCTCATTCCACCCATCAACATCACATCACACAGAGGTTCCCTTCTTTTTTTCATTCTACATAAAGTCTTCCACTCATTCCAACCCATCAAGAACCATCAGCCAGTCTCTCAGTTTCCACCATTCACCCATTTAAAATTGCATCCAACCAAATCAGAAACCACCTAAACCAATACCAGGATATTTTACCATACCCCAGAGGACATAGTCATATCAGCACCAACACCCAGAGGCCAAAGGATTACTCAGATTATAAGACATATAAAACCAGACTAGAAGAATTAATTTTCCCACTACATCACCATCTCAAGAATTATCAGTAAGCATCTATTAGTTTCCAAGGATTTCAAGATTAAATAAATAAAAGTAAGATTGCTAGAGGGAAAATTTATTAGAGATACAAGTCAAATGAAGGCTTAGTATTTGAGTCTAATAAATAATGAACCTAGATTATAATTAAATTAAATATTTCAAAGAAACTAATACATGAAGAAAATATTCAGCAAGATGGCATACTAGTAGGAATTTCAACCCTTTAAAGACTATAATATATATTTTAAAAGAAGATTAATACAAATGATAATGGATACATGGATACTGAATACTATGGACACTGGACTTTGGATCAAATTATACTGGATTAGCTTATACTGGACACTGGCTTGGACTTACACTGGATTGGATTACTTGGACCTTGGACAGGAATACTCTGAACTCCATGGATCACTTTTTTTCCAGCCTTTTTCTTCTCTGGCTGCATTGTCTGGGGTCAGACAATAAGTTGAGGGAGGATGTGGTGATCCATTCCACATCATTACCATATTGTCAATAGCTAATTAATCACTTATAAATCGTAAACCATACATATATTCACTATTATTATTTCATAATCAGGTTCTACATCCCATTTTAACCCTAGTCACTCACTACAACTACCCCCAAATTCCTCATAGTTCAAGAGTTACAGGCAAACTCAGAATAATACAGCAAGTTATAGTATAAAGCAAGGTATAGAATACAATAAGTACATATTATAAGTAGATATATTTCACAACCAAGACACATAATACATATTACACATTATATACTACATAACATCTTACATCATATACATAAACTCTACCTTTCACTACTCATCTGTTACTGTCATGACCATTTCATATGTGTCACTGTCTATTCTACTTCAACTGTCATATTTTCCTTTCCCACCAGCTACATGTCATAGCCTGGTTGTTTCCTTTCTCTAGCCTGATGGCTCATCTTCTCTCTCAGATATATAAGGACACCTGTTCCTCCCTCTTGTTCCATTATGGACCCCCTGACTTACTAAATTACCCTCTACATATACCAACATTACAGATCCCATATAATTAGTATACATAACTTAGTAGAGTTACCATCACTCTTAGAAATATATAAATATAAATACCAGCTTGAACCTCAATATAAGAAGACTGTCCCCTGTCTTGCTTGACCCACTTTGACTCCATAGTTGCCAACCCTGCCCCACATTATACTTTATACTATATACTTTCTACCACTCACACCCCTCTTCCATTCCTCCCACCTTATAGGTGTAGTAGCAAAGCTCATCAGTACTAGTCATCTAAGAATAGATAGAAATTAGCCACACCTTTATTTTATTCTTAGTGTTACACTCATCCCCATAGCATTAGTCAGGAAGGCAGCTTTACCCCAGCACCCTTGGTATAACTTACATTAATACTAGTGTAGTCATCCATTTCCCTTCCAAGCTCTATTCTGCCCTTTGAGTAGTCCCACACCGGTTGGTGAAAAAACTGAATTGTAATCGATTCCTTCTCGTTGGTTGAAACCAGGGACACATAGGCGGGCCTTGTACTTTGTTAGGTTGCCATCGGCGTCAGTTTTCTTTTTGAATACCCACACGGTACCAAGAGGCCGTTTGTCTGGGGATGGGTCGATTTCTTCCCAGACTTCATGTCGATCTATATTGTTTAGCTCAGTCGTCACGGCAGATTGCCAATTGTTTTGATCCGAGCATCCCATGGCTTGTGAGTACGAGCGGGGATCATCTGTTTGAACAAACGCTGCATCGGCATGAAGATTTGGACGCCTGCTATGAGTGAGAATGTTTTGGCTGTCGATGTCACCGATGATTTCGTTTGAGGAACATCTTTCAACAGGTGGTGGAAGTGATACCTCTTCAGTGTCAATAACATCGTGTTCACCGTTGGAGACATCATCAATTTCTAGGAAGGTCGGGGGAGGTACTTCACTGGTTTGCGCAGTATTGACGGGTCTAGTTTGGATGAACTGATGAGATACTGGTTCATCTATTGTTTCAGGAAATATGAATTCATTATCAGAAGATGATGACTCAGATAGGTATGGGAAAACGGAGTCGTGAAACACTGCATGATGAGATCTGATTACGTTACCTGTCACCAGCTCCACCATCCTGTAGTTACTCTGCCCATTGTCGTATCCCAGGAAAGCTCCTTCCACGCCGCGATCACCAAATTTCCCCAACGGAAGATTTAACTTCATGATGAATTTACATCCAAACGGATGTAGTTTCTGATGACCAGGATCAGATTTGTTCCATCTCGAATGAGGGGTGGAGAAATCAATTGAAACTTTGGGAGTAATATTTTCAAGATAGGTGGCGAGAGAGGTAGCTTCAGCCCAGTAAGTACCAGGAAGATTTGATTGTTTCAGAAGACATCTCGCTTTGGTGATTGTGTTTTGATTGCCCCTTTCGGAAAAAGGGTTCTCTTGAGGGTGATACGGAGCGGTGAACTTCTGTTGTATTCCCTTGGAGCAGAAATAATTGTCCAGATATTTGTTTTTGAACTCGCCTCCATTGTTGGAAACGATGAAAGTGACGTTCTCCTTGGATTGATTTTCAATTATTGAGATAAGTCGTTTGATTTCTCCTCCCACTTCGGACTTGTGTTTCAGGAAAGCCGTCCAAACGTAGTGTGAAAAACCGTCCATCACTCTCAAGATGAAGCGTTTTGCGGAGTTCAATGCTGGTGAGATAGGTCCGCATACGTCCATGTGAAGGTATTCAAGCTTGCGTTTAGCCAGAGGAAACTTTCCGACGAATGGTTGAGAATGGGCCTTACAGATGTCGCAGGGTGGACAAATAAAGTCAGGGATCGATAACAATGGATACATCTTTCTGAGATAGACAATCAATGGATGTCCAGATGCCCTGTGTAGATTCATTACTTGGTCACTATCTACAGATGTTGACAGAGCTCGAGGTGGAGTTGATTGATTTATTATAAAATTACCATTCGAGTAGGTGCCGGATAAAGTAATGGAATCATCCGAGTCGATGACATTGAATCTTTCGTTTCCGACAGGTACAATAGAGTGATTGTTCTTCAGGAACGTTGCCATGCTAATGAGGTTGAACTTAAGCTCCGGGACGAACAGGACATCTTTCAAGGTGAGCGTAGTGTCTGGGGAGTATATCACTATTGATCCTCGGCCTTCGGAGTAGATTTTCTTCCCGTTGGCCAGATAGATAGGCAAGGATTCACTGGAAAAATGAAGGAATCTGGATCAATCGTTCACCATGGACGTAGACGCTACGGAGTCAAGAATGAATTCGTCTTGTGACACTTGAAGAGCAGTGATTAGAGCTTTCTCCTTTGGACTGGAGGGTTGGTCTTGTTTAGGGTAACCGACAATTTCGAAACACTTGGATTCAGGATGGGCTGATAGCGGATTGTGTTTACCGTTGGAGCATCTGGGGTAAGAGAAATTTTTGGATTGTGAGGCGAATCTTGAGACAGCTAGAGCTTTATTTCCTTCGGATTGTCCGTTGTACCTTTGTAGGTAGTTTCAAATTTCCTCAATGGTGTTTTTGATGGTGGGAGAGGTCTTCTCAATCTCGCATTTCTTTATGAGCAATTCGCCAGTGACTTGTAACTCGATAGGTAAGTTGATTATATATCCAGAAGAACGGTCGGTTTAGTGTTTTTATCGTCTATAAGATTCATGAGTTGACGTGCGTTTTCTTGTAGGTCTTCGGCTTCTTTTTGAACCGTTGCAAAGTTAAACGACTGAGAAAAGATTTTGTTCAGATACGAGGTTTGATTTTGAATCGTTTTCGGTAAGAAATGATCGTTTAATGATTTCCAAAGGATACACGGGTTTTCTTCACTCTCGTCGATCAGGGTTCCGACTAGAATTGGATTGCAATTTATTGAGATTAACGCCATGGCGTCGGTGGATCGATATTGATTTAAACCATCTTGTTCGATTTGAACTTCAGTTGACTCAGTGCCTATGACTAGTTCCCAAAGATGTTTGAGTTGAAGGATTGATTTCATTCGGGTTCGCCATTCAATGAAATTGTCGCCGTTTAGTTTGTATTTCTCAGATAATTTGTAATTTGTTTTATCCATGTTGATTGAGAAATTGAGGGTTGGTTGGTTAAGATACTAGGCGATGATAGATTGTGTTCGGAAAGACCAGAGTCTATACCGGTCTCATAATCTGTTAGAGTGAAATAGAGATAGCTGAGAGACAAGGATCAGATCTTTGAGCCAGGAGAGAAGGATGGTACGGGTGATGGAGCTTTACCTGAGAGACAAGGATCAGATCTTTGAGCCAGGAGAGAAGGATGGTACGGGTGATGGAGCTTTACCTAAAGTGACAGAGAACAGAATAGAAAAAGATAGAGAGTTACTTGATAAGAGATAAAAAGGAAAAAAGAACAAGTGTGTTACAAACCTGAGAGACAAGGATCAGATCTTTGAGCCAGGAGAGAAGGATGGTACGGGTGATGGAGCTTTACCTAAAGTGACAGAGAACAGAATAGAAAAAGATAGAGAAAAGAAGAAGAGGAAAACATGACATGAGAGTTGATAAAGTGCATTAATTATCTAAGCCCAGTAGTCCACCAATTAAACCCCCTTTCTGTAAGGAGTGGAATCTCCTTCACTGTTGAAGTGGCTCAAGAGGCACAGAGGCTAAGTTCTATGACCAGGGACTGTATTTCAAGATGAGCAGGAGCTAGCTCAGAGAGATGTGTCAGTCTACAGGGATCTCTCTCTACAACTAATCAGTAGAAAGAGAGAAGGGAAAAGTGAAAGGGGAATTGGCTTACCTAGCTCAGAGAGATGTGTCAGTCTACAGGGATCTCTGCTGAGCTAGGGAAGGAATGGGATGAGACTAAGTATCAGGAGGATTATGTAATCTAGTGATGACTATGTGACAGTTTTGTGAGACCCCAAAGGAGGGGGCTTACAGTCTCCCCTCCTATAAAAAAAAGAAGAAAGGAAATTATAGTTGATGGGGAAAAGAAAGAAAGGTGGTCCATTGAAACGATCCTGTCAGATGAAACCTTCATTGTCTTTTGGTTAATCTTTCCTATTTCTGTACTTTTACATCCATCCCACCTTGCCAACACTGCACACTTGGTTCAATCAGAAATGGTGTCCGGTCTGTAAGTTGTCCAAAGGTCTTTTACCTAGGGACCGATAATGTTCAGGGGCCATTTACCCAAGAACCTGTATTTATCCGTTCGTTTTGGAGACCAATATTGAATATTTGTTGCATGTTGGCAGGTGGAGATAGACGATAAGTAATTTCTTCAGAAAGATGACGAGAGGAGGCAATTGTTCAGGGGGCAAGGGAGTTTCTGGAAGTGATGATAAAACCCTGGAGGCGACGATAGGGAGCTGGCAGTGATTAAGGAGTGGTTCTAGAAAAAATAGAGGGGTGGCGATGGGACCAGCAGTGAGGATCTGATACCAAGAGGGACAGGTACCGACGAGCAGGAGTTTGAAATAGACGAGGAGAGACTATTGCCGATGAGGAGGGCTGGTAAACACATAGGAGCTGGTGGCGATGACTTGGAGCTGAGGATCATGGCAACGAGATCGTTCCTTTGACAATAGAGTCCTTCCCACAATGAAGAGGTGTCTCCGACTGCGACAGGACTGGAGAGCTTGTTCCGACGATGGGATGATGGTTCCAACTATAGGGATCCAGTCCCGACAAATGTGATGTTGCTCCGACGATAGGGGGGTCTTTCCGACGGCAAGGAGGCTGTTCCAAGGGGCAGCAGGCTATTTCAATGGCGAGGATATTGAACGATATTGTTCCGACGGCGAGGAGGCTGTTCCAATGGCAAGGAGGCCATTCCGATATCAAGGAGGCCATTCCGACAGCAAGGAGGCTGTTTCAAAGGGCAGCAGGCTATTTTGACGGCAAGGAGATTGAAGGATATCGTTCGGACGGCGAGGAGGCTGTTCCAAAGGCAAGGAGGCCATTCTGATAGCAAGGAGGCCATTCCGACAGCAAGGAGGCTGTTTCAAAGGGCAGCAGGCTATTTTGACGGCAAGGATATTGAAGGATATCGTTCCGACGGCGAGGAGGGCAATAAAGGAAAGGATCTTGTTGGTTCGTAAAAAAAATCCGTTGATTTTTTTTTGTTGGGTGGTCTAGAAAAAAAAAGTGTAAGGAGTGGAATCTCCTTCACTGTTGAAGTGGCTCAAGAGGCACAGAGGCTAAGTTCTATGACCAGGGACTGTATTTCAAGATGAGCAGGAGCTAGCTCAGAGAGATGTGTCAGTCTACAGGGATCTCTCTCTACAACTAATCAGTAGAAAGAGAGAAGGGAAAAGTGAAAGGGGAATTGGCTTACCTAGCTCAGAGAGATGTGTCAGTCTACAGGGATCTCTGCTGAGCTAGGGAAGGAATGGGATGAGACTAAGTATCAGGAGGATTATGTAATCTAGTGATGACTATGTGACAGTTTTGTGAGACCCCAAAGGAGGGGGCTTACACTTTCCATCTCTTTTATTCTAATAATCTGGCCCCCCCGGTCACTTTAAACCACGCACAACCGGGAGGCTTCAGTGACACCCAAAACCTTTCACCTCCCCAAGCTGCGATATATCGTAGTTCGCGGTGTGTAGCAACCCAGCCTCGGGTTGCTACACCACGGCCACACCTCGATGACAGGTCAATCGTCTTCAAGACAATTTGCATGAAAAAAGCCGCCTCCAGGACGAATTCCTGTAGAATGTCGTCCTGAAGGCGCCTGTGATGGGAGACTTCAAATCCAAGGGTCATCAAGTCGCCTCGAAGACCCTTTGAGGTTTTCAAGGCGACTTGGATCCGTCTTGAAGGCGAATACACGCAAAAATGCGCCTTCAGGACGGATCGTTGGTTGACTTCCGGTCATCAGGTCGCCTTGAAGACCGTTTGAGGTTTTCGAGGCGACTTGTGATCCGTCATGAAGGCAAGCTCAAGTCGCCTCGAACCCCTCACGCAAGCGGAACCCCTCACACAAGCGTCACCGCTCCATCTCATGGATTCTGATCCATGAGATGGATTAGAACCATTGATCTCATGTGGGCTGATCCCATGAGATCAGAGGAAGATCTGCTGCTGGCTGAGACAGCAGCAGATCAATTGGTGGCCATCTCATGGATTCTGATCCATGAGATGGATTAGATCTGTTGATCTCATGCGGGCTGATCCCATGAGATCAAAGGAAGATCCGCTGCTGGCTGAGACAGCAGCAGATCAATTGGTGGCACTCACCAATCAGATACATGAGTATAAGACTGGGCAAGATCAAGCCTGCTAGGTCTGGTAACCACTGCCACTGCCTCTCTAAAAATGGCCATTGATTTCCGCACCAGCTCTCCTATTTTATCTGATGAGGATGGCAATGTCATGACTTCTGTAGGTCTCAAGTAATACCTGTTATGGTGGCATGGCTGATTCTTGGTGCCTGCTTTTACCAGGGACATACTGTTTTAGTTATAGTTTCCCTTAAGCTTTATGTTCCAAGCACAACAGACCCAACACGATGGACCCGTGTTGTCAGACAAGATGCGCTGGCGGTTCCTGCAGTGGTGGACGATACAACTTTGGATGAATTCATGTCGGCGGTGGCTGTGGAATGCGAACATGTGGCGCCTGGGACTGGCTCGTTACTTCTTGGATCACTCGATGGACCGATCTACGACCAGGACGTGTTCTGGAATGCAATTACACCTGGCTGTGAGGATTACGACATTGACGATGAACGGCTAATTCACTTTGATGAAAGCTTTCATCAATGGTTGAAGACAGCAATCATTATCCGCAGAAAATGGGTGTTGTTGAACATTACAATGTCAAACCCCTCAAGGGTAGCCCAGCAATAGATGTTAAAATGTAAATAATATTGTTTATTTACATGCAAAACATTAAAACCTCAGTTTTCTTGAAATGTCCATCTCCCATAAGTGGCCAGAAATTTTGTTGTTTACACACTAACTCTATTTGCTAGCCATAAGATTCTTGTTACAAAACAAATCACCTGTGTGACTGTGAGCTTGATGCACGATTGTAGCCATAATTTGGGAAATATGGCAAGCTTGATGCAGCTTGGGGGCTGTTGCTAGGGATGTAAGATG
The DNA here is from genome assembly GCA_007896445.1 of Puccinia hordei. NCBI lineage: Eukaryota > Fungi > Basidiomycota > Pucciniomycetes > Pucciniales > Pucciniaceae > Puccinia > Puccinia hordei. The sequence continues at coordinate 861,871 of RDRW01000292.1, forward strand.
ATCTGGAAGGAACATTAGGGCAGAAGTTTGGGGCCTGGGATGGGTGTGATGGTCTAGGATCTTGGTGAGACACGGATCTTGAGGCAACATTGGGGCTGTTTCTTGGGATGTAATCTGGCCTGAAGCTTGGGGCGTGGGATGGATGTGATGGGCTATGACCTTGGGGATACAGGGATCTTGATGCAACATGGGGGCTGTTGCTTGGGATGTAAGATGATGTGGAAGGAACACATGGGCTGAAGCTTGGGGCCTGGGATGGATGTGATGGGCTATGACCTTGGTGATACAGGGATCTTGATGCAACATGGGGGCTGTTGCTTGGGATGTAAGATGATGTGGAAGGAAAACATGGGCTGAAGCTTGGGGCCTGGGATGGATGTGATGGGCTATGACCTTGGGGATACAGGGATCTTGATGCAACATGGGGGCTGTTTCTTGGGATGTAAGATGATGTGGAAGGAACACATGGGCTGAAGCTTGGGGCCTGGGATGGATGTGATGGGCTATGACCTTGGTGATACAGGGATCTTGATGCAACATGGGGGCTGTTGCTTGGGATGTAAGATGATGTGGAAGGAACACATGGGCTGAAGCTTGGGGCCTGGGATGGATGTGATGGGCTATGACCTTGGGGATACAGGGATCTTGATGCAACATGGGGGCTGTTTCTTGGGATGTAAGATGATCTGGAAGGAACATATGGGCTGAAGCTTGGGGCTTGATATGCTGTTTCTGGCATGTTTTTCCTTTTCTTCTTTGAGATATTATTGTTCCAGATATTTTGACCAACACAAGCAGCTTCAGTCATGTCCTGATCTTGAATGCAATCAATTTCTAATTGAGAAATTGTACGGTGCAGACCAGGTTTATGATGTGAAAATGCATTCAAGAGATAGCTGTTATGAGTTGTGTGATTGATTTCACATGAAACTGGGGTGCCCTCTTGTCGTTTTCTTCTTGATCTATTTGATATCCCGGGCTGACATCCACCATCATAGCAGTTGTGTTGGAAATTGACAGAGCAGACAATTTTCTAATGTTTTTCAGGTAAAGAAACACTGAGTTTGAGCTGGAAAGTATTTTCTATGATAAATCATTTACTCACAGTTGCAGGAATGTAAGTAAAGTTTGGCTGTTTTTCCACAATCCGCATTAAAAAATCTTTTTGTAAGCCATTTAGTTTGCATGCTGCTATCTTCAAAATGTATACTTTGGGGCAGATGACTTCCCAAATGGAAAGTACAGATGATATTCCTGCATGGGGGTTTGGGTCATATACCTGGTATTTTGTTAATTTTTTTCAGTGTCTTATTTAATTTTGACATGTAAAATGTACCAATCAAATGGGTACTACTCACAATGACAAACATATCCTTCTGGATAGCTTCTTTATCATTGATGTTTAATATCCATACCTGGCGTATTTGGGAAGCTGGATAATACTGTTTCAATTGTTCAGGTACATTTTCAGTTTCATTTTCAGGTATTATGGATGATTTGACTGAGGGGTATTGTCCATGGGTATCCCCTTTTGGTGGGTTGAATCCCATGGCTTTTTGGATTGCTGGGTTTCCTGAAAAAATCCCTCTCACTTGTTTTGAAGCTTGGAAAAACTGTTGTTGATTGGTGTCAAACATGTAACCACCTGAAAGTATCAGGCGCATAATTTGGTAGTTACTGAAGCTGATTGCAATGTCATGTCCTGGACTCTGTCGATTGGTGTGAACCGCAGTGTGTCTGAGGCGACCATTGAAGCTCTCAAATTTCTCAGTTGCAAATAAAGTTGGTGGCCCAAAACGCCTGATTGATTCAGGGAGATGTAATAAAATATGGATTTTTGGCTTGTTGGCCCATTGTGCTGACATTCTGAGAATGTGATACATGAATACCTGAATATTTGTATTAAGTTCAGCAATATATTCATCCATGCTTTCTATATGGGTTTGGAAAATTAGACTTCCAATTGTGCATAGAGGAATCCATAATTTCTTTTGGCCTTCATCCATGAATGGAAAAAAAACAAATGGGGCCAACTGTACTAAAGTCCGGAAGTCTTTCCCAACAAAACTTTTCCAGTGGGTAATCATGTATTTGCCTTGAATTGGTGGGATATTTACGCCTTCCAAGTTAAATGAGTTGAAAAGAGCCTCCATCTTTGCAAGGTTTTTCTGTTTTTCCATGAAGTCCCTGACCAAATATTTCACAATTCCAAGTGAGAAAACATGGAGAATTTCAACAGGTGTGTCTTTGCATCCATCAAACTCTAACAGATGTGTAAATACATTGCCAAGTCGGTGAGGTTCAGCTTGTTCAATGGCCTCTATTCTTTGCCGGTCATGAGGATTGTTGCGTCTCAATTCAATCAGTTTATCTTGAATTTTGTCAACCAATCCAAACTCAATCATGTGTTTGTCATATTCTGCCTTGGATTTTGTTGTGAGTACATTCCATGCCTCATTTGTCTTATGAACAGTTTGATACCACCTGCGTGGAGGTGGTAAGCTTTTTATCCCAAAGAATCAATAAATGTAATCCATACTACTCCTTTCTTTAACTTCATCAACCCTCAAATGGCACATTCGGCATGGATTCTTGCAATTACCAGGAATTGGGGTATTTGTTACCTCGGCTGCCATGGGAGAGTCACCCAGATAGCAGAGAACCATACTCATGACCAAAACTTCATCATTGAGAGTTGAATCATATGCAAATATACCTTGAGTGGTCAAAGAGCTAATATATATATGTCAGTGAAATCTATCTTAATCTCATAATTCGCTTTAGACTGGACCTACTTCATCTCTTGGACAATTGAATCTCCCAATTCCAGTGGCCCTGCTACATTAGATGTAGAAACAAAATGGCAATTATACTCCATGTTGCTATGTGAGGGGGGTAGACCACTAAGAGTGAAATAATATGAGACATGTTTATTCCATCTCTTGGATTGGTTTCCTGATGTATCATCAGAGTATAGGGTAATAGGCACATGACGGATCACCTTTCCTTTGGCTTTTTTCCTCCAAGGGTTGGGTACAGGGATGGGAAAATGTTGGCCCAATTTGTTCACTTCAATAATTTGATGGCTGATTTTATCAATGAATCTCTTTTGTCCAATACTTGGCATTTCATAATAAGTCAGGTCATATTGGTCCACAGGTATAGTCTGAAGCTCAGGTGAATTGTATCTTATATGACTGGGTATCATGATTGCCAGATTGGGCTGGCCATTATCAAAATCTGTGTTGGGGTAATCATTCAACTTGGGTATAATACACTTGGCCTGTAAAGTATTTTCCACCTTGAAGAAGAAAATTGGTACAACAATGTTCTGTCCAGGGCCTTTTAGTGTGATGGGTTCAAAGATATAATAGTGCTTATGTCCAGTTTCAACCATTTGTACTCTTCCATTGCGGGATAAACATTCACGCCATTTTTGACTTTGATATAGGGAATGTATATTCTTCCCAAATGTCTCATGGGGATAGAACTCTAGATGTTCACTGACATAAGGATTTCCCAGCTCCTGAAACCACCAAAAAGTAAATTTTTCATCAATTACCATGCCAGATGTGTTGATTAGACAAAATGATGGTACTATGTACTCACATGACTGATGATATCCTTCAAGCTAAGGGAATAACACTTGTTATTCAAGACTGATACATTTTCAATAATATTTATGTTCAGCATCTTGCGGATTTTCTCCCTTCTCCTCCTGATTGTTTCCCAGTGTGGAATAATCACATGACAAAGCTGAAGTATCAAGTGTATCTGGTGATACATGGACCGTGACATTATATGATGCAAGTGACCCAGTATCAGGGCTGCAATGAGATACTATAAATTAACAAGAGTCAGAGAAATGCAACAGAATCTCAATCTCCAAATCAAAATTATATGAGGAATAGGTGTAGAGAAAACACATACCATTTTTCAGGAAATGGATACCATATCCCAGTTGGCTCCAAATCTTCATCATTTTCGGGTAAAATATTCTCTCCAGGTAAATTAAAGCTGTCAGCATCCAGGTCTTGAATCAAAGATGATAAGGGATCATCTATCAGCCAATCATTCCAGTTTAACTCCCTTTCTGGACCATCATCTGAACTATCCTCAGATCCACCAAAGCCATAACCAGATGTGTCATTCAAGTCCAATGGGGGGGAAGAGTCTTGGTGAGTATCATCTAAATCATTTTGAAAGTTCCAAGTCACATTTGGTATAACCACATCATCTACTCCACGCTCCAGCCCACCATATAAGGAAAGCCTGCTTGTTGTCATTGGTGAACCTCCACTTGTATCATGAGGATAAGCCCCTGCTGTATCTTCAGCCTTCTTTTGATCAATAATGAAAGCAGATTCCATCTCTTTGTGACTTGGTGTCTCCAGGTGTTGGTGAACATGCCTCAAGTCCATTGATTTTCCACCACAAGAAACACACATAAATCTTTCATGCCCATTAGGCTGCCACACAGATTGAAATCCTGAAAGGAAAAAACAAATGATATTAGTCATGGTAAATATGTAAAATCAAAGTCTTCCACTGACCCTTGATCTTCATAGTGATAAGATATTTTGAGTGATAACTATTTCAAAGATAATAATTGTTTATAGTGCAGAAAAAAGTAAATGGAAATCAGTGCTTGGTTAAAGAAGGGAATGGAGTGTCATTTGGTCTTGATTTAGCCCCCACTTATGTCCCCAAAATACAATTAAAATCAAATGAGAAAATACCAGTTTATGCTATTAGTTTCACACCAATAGGTTTTATAAACATAAAAATATTATACATGTTTTAGAATCCAGGCCTGCTTTCACACCAAGGTACTGCTTGTATTACAGGTTCCATGGACAAGGTTAAGTAACCTGTACTGGTTTCAGATTGCTGAATGCTGTGTTGTATGTACTTTTCACACAATGTGGCATGTTTCACTCCTGTGTGGCATGTTTCACTTGTGTGCTGAAATGTTACAGTATGGCACACATGTGACAGTGCCCCACAGCCCTCAGCCCGCGACCCGGACTGAAATCTGAAATGTTACAGCATGGCACACATGTGACAGTGCCCCACAGCCCTCAGCCCGTGACCCGGAGATATCAAAGACATCCCAAGTCCACCAGCCCCCTCAATCCTCCCTCCAACAACCGGTCAACGACTTCCTCCCCTTCCTCCCATCCATTGATGATCCCCACCTCCAGATCACCAACAAAACCAATCATCAACTAAGCTGCGTATCAGCCCTCAACAACGAAACATCCCAACAACTGGTCGGTCCCACCATCATGTGAGTCAATCGTTTTTTTCTTTAATGTTTTTCTGTTTGATAAAAAATACTAACGCCCAAACCCAACAAGCAGGACCATGTCGCAGGCCCCAGCATACCCCACTGGCCCCGGTCAAAACCGCCCTTGTCACATCCCAACCACCGGTGTACCCCCTCCAAACGCTGCCGCACAGCATTCAAACTATGCACCACCGACTCCTAACACCAATTGACACCGCCAGGGGCCACTCTCCTGGTCGGCGACTCCTAGCATGTACAGCCCAAATCTAGCCGACCAGCTCGCAGAGCCCCCCAGCGAGAGCTGGGAGGATTTAGGTCCTCAGCACCTGGGACCGACCACTGGACCGGATCGAGGTGAGTTCATTACCCCCCACCCACCTTTCCACCGCCCGATTCGAAATCTCCCATCAACACGTGCATCCGGCCCCCCTTCTTTATATCGCACCCCAGCTCGGCAACATTCCCAGCTTACAGGTAACCTTGAGCGCGAAGGTTCAGACATTCTTGAATTATCCGAAACGGGCTCCAGTGTTCCCCCCAGTCGAGCCTCTTCGTTATCATCGGCATCTAGCAGACGGCTCACCAGCCAATCGATTGCAGCCGTTCAAGCACGTCTTCAATCAATCAATGGCCAATTCCAGCTTAGCAACGAGATGATTCAGTGGGCCCAAGGCCTCATTGATGTAAGTATTTCATTTTTTTCACCAAAACTCCAATTAGCTAACCAGTATTCCTCAGATGCCTGAAGAGGAACTGAGGCTGATGACCATCCTCATCAGCCTCAACGGCCAGATTGCACGCAACATCCCTTTGAATGACAACCCCGCACCAGCTTCCAGGGAACTATTCCCCCCAACTTTTCGGGTATTCATTCGAAACAGCATCCGCAAGGTCTTATTGCAACCCGATGTGGAGGCTTACGCACGACGAACTGCGAAGAATTACACGATCGAGCGGACCCCCTTCTTGATGATCAAGGTAGGTAGCTTGTTCTTTATTTCCTTTGATCTCATATAAGAAAAATAGCCCCAACTAATGCCATGTTCTAGGCTCTGATTGAACAATCCAGCTCCGCTTTCAAGGCCGCGAACATGCCAAGCAACTACAATGAGGATACACACTACAAAACCGAGCTTGATCGACACGTGGCTACGGTTCTCAAGAGTGAGAAGAGCCTATTTTCAAACTCAATCCGAATTGGCTTCTTCAGTGGAGCCTCAGCAGTACCACCACCGAAGCTCAAGAAATTAATAGTCAATACTTATACCAACATGGACCCTTGGTTCAAGGACCTCACGCCCAGCCAGGTCCACAGCGACACTCGAATTACACAAGCACACCGGGCACAAATGGCCTACCTTAGGGCCATGATGAACATTAACTGACTTAACCGTGTTGCCAACCCCACTGGGAAAGTCAACTCGGCCTGGGAAGACATCGATGCTGATTTGGAGGTGCGTCGGCACCAATCAAGGGTACATCAGTCGGTCTTTGGACACCTCATCCTCGAGCTGGATGCTCGGCTCTGGAACGGCACATCTACCATTGACAATTGGACCGAGGCCGACCAACAACTTCCAACTTATGAGACCGTCTCAGCACGGCACTGCCAGCATAATTTCCTAGGATGAAGTCATCCCAGTTAAACTGGGATGCACTCAACCAATTTAAACTTGGTTGAAATCAACTGATGAAATATAAATCCAAGGGACCCCCCTTGGTTTTATATTTCATTGGTTGAGGTCAACCTACTTTAAATTGCTTGTTTGCATCCTAGTTGAACTGGGATGAACTCAACCTAGGCAATTATGCTTGCAGTGCGGGTTGCACTAGAGAATCAGAATGGCCAATCTTTGAACGATGACCGGGAGGGATAAGTTATCTACCCTGACCCTCCTCAACCTCATTCCTCTCTCTTGTCTGATATCCCTGACTCTCCACTTCCTTCTCACTGCTATCTACCCTTGATTTGTGCTTCCCTTTCCCTGACTTTCCACTTCCTTCTCCCTGCTATCTACCCTTCACTTATGCTTCCCTTGATCTCTCAATACAATATATTTAAAAAAAAAAGTAGTCCTGGTTGCCTAAGTCGAGTTGTTGTATTTCCCTTTTTTTCTCTCTCACTAAGTCTAAACTACATACATGCAATGTTACCAACCCGAGTGTCTACTATAAAAACCCGAGAGCAGCAACATCAGCCCAAACTGGTGGCAACATTCTGCCAAATGTTTCCACCGACCTCGCCAAGGTGGGTGGGCTGTGAGATTCCAAACCGCCCTCAAGACGACATATGGCCCGCACCCGTCTTGAAGTCGGTAGCAGACCGACTTCAACTTGGCTGCATAGTCGTCTCTGAGGCGGATTGCAATCCGCCTGGGAGACGACTTGGATTAGCAGACGTATTTGAGGCGCCTTGGCGGCGGCTTAAGCTCCCGTGGGATTGAACTACAGCTCAAGTCGCCTTCAAGGCGGTTGCGTATTCTGACAGCCGCATTGAATGGGAAAAAGGCGCCTTCGAGGCGTCAAAAAAAGACGCCCCGAAGGCGTCTGAGAGTGGCCGTGGTGTATGACTCCGGCGAGGTGCACCAGCACAGTCGCAATAGCAACCCGGATAGCACCCCGCGGTGGAGATGGCCTTAGGGCATCTCCACCAGGGTTGCTATACCGGGTTGCTATGCTAAATATAGCAACCCAACCCCGATATAGCAACTCCTTCTCTTCTTCACCGAGTTGAGGAACCGATACCGGGACGCTAACCTGAGCCGTTGTTGCCATCGCCGAACACGCCTTAGGTTAGTACTTGCAATATACTTCACCGAGTTGAGGAACCGATACCAGGATGCTAACCTGAGCCGTTGTTGCCATCGCCGAACACGCCTTAGAGCTGTTGCGGTTTTGCTCATCACATATGGTACCAGATTATTATTATTTTTTTTTTTTTTTTTTTTTTTTAAAGTGTAATTTGGCCATTGGCATTGCACACTATGAATATCATTTGTTTTGAACTACAAGTTTTTGTTTTAAGCTTGTAACAATTGTTTGAGCACTTGGTGTTATGAGGACCTAAGTTTCTGTGAGTACGCGGTAATCTAGACAATTTGATCTACTGTGTAGTGGTGGGGGTGTGATGTTTTTTTAACCTTCTCAGGTTGGTTTATAAATGGGTAACAGGTATTGAAATTGAAAGAGAGGGTTTTTGTGTGAAGGGGACAACTAATAAAGGGTTTGCAATTGAAGGGAGGTGTAGTTGTCCTGGGTTGGAAGGGGTAGCGGCCAGGGGTTGGGCTTGCCGGGATTCGAACACCGGACTCGTCACTCTCTCAGGAGTGAGATAATTTATTGCACAGGGGCGACACCGAGCTTCCGTGGGTGATGGTTACCGCTCACTATGTGCAAGTCGCCGATGTCGCGGCCGCGACATTGCGCGCGCGTGGGAGCCGCGCAAACTTGAGCTTGGATATGTCACCGCGATGTGGCTTTGGAAAATCACAGCCATGGGGTGATGACATTTCATGCATGCATTCGTATTCATACATAATACCTCAAGCAAGTCATCTGCCAATCAAATACTCAACTCATGCGTGTTATGTAAGCTGAGTAGCCCACATGATACCTTGAGGCTTGAACATTACTTAACCAGAGCAGCTCCTTCCACCCTTCTGTCTGCTCAGTGCCTGCACTTCTATCTTTCTACCTCATCAGTTGATTCTCAAGTCAAACCTGACTGTACCTATCCCGATACCCATAAACCCAAAACTCAAGCAAAAAATGTCTTTCCATTACAACAACAGCCACAATGTCCACCATCTCCAACAAAGTCTTGCCGAACGTGATGCTGCTATGGAACAAATGCTTGAGAAGATTGCTCGACTCGAAGTTTTAGTTGCAAACGGCTCTGGGACCGGTAAATCAGGTGCTCGATCCAAGAAGTCCCCCCCTGTCAAAACACCCCCAGCCAAACCCATGAAGAAAACCTCAACGCCAAACAAGTCCCAACGAACTCCGACAAACCAGCGTGCAAGGTCCAGTACACCAGCCTCTGGCTCAAACAAAAAAAGCCCAATGCAAATGCTCTCCAGTGAGCAGCCTGCTGGCTTTGAACGCACTAAAGTGCGTCAAATTTTTCAACCATTTATTCTCCCTGTGTCATTCCCTTATTTGTATTTTTCTACCTTTTTAGGAAGCCTTCTATACTCACATCAAGCTCATGTGGGGTATGGTGACCGAGCGTGCGATCCCCACTCCTCCTGATCCAGAACTTTTGAAAGAATTCAACCAGCGATTCTCTGACGCCGCTCAAATTGAGGATGCTCTCACGACCCGTCAATCTACTGCTCTTATTGCCGCACAGGAGATCCAAATGCTCCGAGAAGCAAAGTCCGGACGAGTTAAGCTGAGTAGAGGTGTTATCCACATATCACAAGTGTTTCTTGAGTATATGTGGGCCACCATGGCCAAGCTTGGGATGCGAGTCTGGGCGCCTGATCTCGAGGCGCAGGCGGATTCTCTGTACAACGAAGCATGTCGAATGAGTGCAATTGTAACCTTCCGACAAGCCATAATCAACAAAATTTATGCCTACATGGGAGTCTCCGACAAACACATCACCGACATGGGGCTACTACAGCAAGTTTACGACCATTACGTTCACTACTACTTGGCTGGAATATATGTTAAAGAGAAGAAAGAGAAAGGCAAACATTCTCAAGACGAACTCAAAAAGGCTATCCAAGGATGTCGACAACGAGTAAGTTTTCTTCCTTCTGTGATTTAATGTGCCAACCCTGAGCTCATGGGAAACCTGCGAATAGCTCTGCAAGGAACGATACAAGTTTGCCATGAATCATAATTTCCCGAAGCGATATCTCACCATCCTGAAAGACATCAAATCTCACAGCGACGACGAGTATGACAAGAAGACTGATGCGTACCTGGTCAAATGCCTTCCCTATCGTTCTGAAGCCGCCAATGTCTTTATGCGTCGCCTTGATGAGGTCATGAAAAAGGCCTGCGTGAAACGAAATGCTCAGAAACGTCGTCGAATCCGAGTCAAGAATCCCGTCAATACTCTATTCCCCAAAGCCCCCGCTGGGCTTCCAATTGATTTTTTTGATTCTGAGTGGTTCAACGAGTTGTTGCCTGCTCAAAAGCTCAACGTAGCCGACAGCGACACTGTGGCTTTCTTACCTAACCCCATCTTGTCACTTTCTGGAAAATCCCATGCCGACGAAAAACTTACCAACAAGAAGTTTAACGAGAAACACTGGGACCGAGCTACCAAAAATTATGACTTAAGCTACTTAGAGGGTAACGAGGATGAAGAGGATGACTCCAGTGACAATGACGCGGGTGACAGTGACTACGGTGGGAGTATTGACTTAGAAAAGACATCTGGTGATGATGATGAGGACGACAGCGAGGATGACGATGAGGAGGATGACGAGGACAAAGAGGATGACGAGGACGAGGAGGATAGATATGCGAGTAAACATCATCGAAAATCAAAGGGCAAAGGTAAAGGAAAGGCTGTGGAGAGGGATGAAGATGAAGAAATGGATGAAGATGAAGAAATGGACGAGGCAGGGTTCATGGCACAGGCATACTCAAAGGATAAGTATTCGGGGGGCCTCTCGCTGAGCGAGTGGGACGCTTGGCAATAGATTTACCTTGACTAGTGAATATTATCCAGGGCCAAGTCTCACTTTTTGATCCTTTTTTCTCAAGTGGTTGTTATGTACATCATTGAGGGTTGTCTCATTGTTGGATTGCTTGTTATTCATTGCTTGTTTTCTCTTTAGTCTGATATTAAACATTTTCTTGGGCTAGCTTGTGATATCTTGGTTTGACTACATGGCTGTGTGTGCTCGGAATCAAGTTGTGATGTGAATTGGATTACAATGATTGCATGAAATAAGGAAGAGAACTATAGAGAACTACAGTTAGAAAGTGGGCATTGGCGGCTCATCGCTCTCACAGAGGGTCTGATTGGAAATAAGAAAGAGGATGGGGAATTGGAGAAGAGGGGATGGCGGAAGCGGGATAAAAGGTTACAATTCATCATCTATGTTCATCATATCATCTTCGGGTGGGTTAAGCAACTCATGCGTGATACTGCTCAAGGAGCGCACTAAACAAGACAATCGCCTGCACCCCATTGTCCATGCAGGTAACCGACGCACTGCTACTGGCCCAATGAGTTCACTTCCAGTGATCCACATCGACTGCCCCTGGACCACCTGCACAACACCGAGTTGTTCCATAGTACCTTGCAAGGGTGGTGGGCACTGAACTGGGCTGTATGTGACGACTTTGAATAGTTCACCATCCCACCCAGAACTCACTTTGATGATGCCGACCACCTCACCGTACAACCTTCCGCCCGTCCGACGAAACTCCACAAAATTGTTTGGGCTTTTTGTGGTCACTTTTTTGCCGCATGTTAACGTGAAGGAGGTCAATTTTATCGCGTACGTGCTCAGCACATCATGTTCCACAGTATTTTTGAAGTCGTCACACGATTTCAAATGCGGTCTTGATTGGCGGCAAAGTTCGAAGATGTCCGTGTAATCTGCATGGCCCATCACAAATCCATTCTGCTTCTTTGGCATCCTTGGTCCAAGTGCCTCCTCAGCTGCGTCAAGGTCCTTTTCAGCAGTCAATCGCTGTAGCTGGCAGAACTTCTTCATCACGGTTTGATTGACTTTGCCTGAATATCAAAAAACTTTGTAAGCAAATCAATCACATACCATTCCAAGGAAACAGCTCACCACTTGAATTCGTTTTGAATTTTTGAAGTATACCAATCAATCTCTCACCAGGGAACTCCGCCATTGCCGTCAGTGGACCCCACCAGCGTAGTTGAGCGGGTATATGCAATGCAAAGTGGTGGTTTGGCAGGACTTTCAGGTTTGGAAAGCAAACATTAGAGGTTTCGCAGTAGACTTTATAGTTTTTGTCAAAGTGGTCGCAATCGTTTTCGGTGATTCTTTTTAAACTGATGACATTGGTACATTGAACAAGTGCGCAGGTGTTCTTGATCAAGTCCCGGTTTTCTTGTAGCCTTCCTTCGAAGTCAGCCGAGTCAAAAATCAGGTCAATGAATGTCAAGGGCAAGTAAATGGCAAACAAAACGTGCCATTCACTTGCCTTGACTCTTCCATTCTTTGCCGATCCTACGCCTTTGGGCAACGCTGTGACCCCAGTTGGGACAACAACTTCCAAAAGTGAATTCAAAAGTTGTTTCTTCTTGACCGAACTCCAGAAGGCATTCTCGCGGGGTTCTTGGCTATTTGCTAGCAAGGCCTTAGTTGATTTTTGATCATCAAAATACCAACGAAAGCGAAAGTGGTGTTGTAGCACACCTTCGTACCAGTTATGCATTATTCCAAGAGAGATGTTCATTACCGGGTCCCAGTAAGGTAAGCGATTTAGTTCAGACCATCGAACGCCACATTTTTGGAACGCAGCAGTCCTCAACGCTTGAGTTGAAAGATTCTTCCATTGTTGCGCTTTTGTCAATGTCTCTTGCCGTTGCCGAAGAGGTCCGATTTCTAGTTTACTGCGGTCGGCGGTGCAAGATTTGCACCAGGAGCAATAGTGTTTTCCAGAGTGCGATGAGAACCCCCCCAGTTTACGAGTCGCCACAACATCACCAATTAGCACAGCAAGCTTCACAGTTACCTTTCGTCCATTTGAAAACTGATGTGTCCGAATCATGACACCATTATTGAGTTCCAATAGTTCATCAATTAGTGGTCGAAGTACGTTGCTGATTGTAACCATGTCGGGTTGGTTTGGTGATGGGATTAAGCCAGCAAGGTAGGTGTAACAAGGCTTTGATCGCACAGATGGAGGGAGATTCAGGCACGTGAGGGCTAAGACACCCATAGAGTGCTGTTTTCCAGAAAGTTTGTTACCTAGAGGATTGTACCAATCGGCGAATAAAGTAAAGGCAAGCTGAAGATGATGGGAGGTTGACAATTGTGTATTTGTTTGAGCACCACGATAAAGCTTTCTCCAGGCGTTTGATTGCTGATAATCAACAATGATTGGTCCAGATAGTTCCTGAGGCCATTCAGATATCCACGTTTCAACTTGACCTAAGTTAAGAAACCACTTGAGCCAATCCTTAAATGGCTGGGTGACAAACAAGCTGGTTTGGCTGGTGTGATGTGGTTTAGGAGCTGATGGTTTTTGAACACGCTGTACTGAGGCTCTTCCAACGGTGCACAAGGGGCTTATATTTGGGGTGCAAAACAAGTCTTCACCGCAAGCTTCTGAATTTTCTGTTTCTTGAAATCCGCATTCGGGTGGGGCGACTTCAATTTCGTAGAGCGAGTAGCACTTTGTACAACATACATATTCGTCAAGTTCAGGGTCCAAGCAGAGTTGTTTTGTGATTGTTCGTAAGTCAAGTGGAGCACGAGATTCGAAATCAACATCTGGCCTTAGTTGACGACATTTCTTGATGATGTAAAGTATGTATGTGACAGCAGTCCGGCACTTAGCATGACTAACCCCACAGAAAAGATGGAGCCAAGCAATGAAGCATAATACAAAGCCTAAAGGAAAAGAAATGCAAATTAGTATTGGATGTGGGAACAAGCATTCATGTCAGTGCATACGGAGTTCAATTGTATCCTCGTGTGGAAATTCTTCGTCAACTTGAGCGCCAGTTTGTGAGCAGTTTGGCTTTTGCGATTTGTTACGGTTGTTTGAATTTGAGATTTTTAAGTTGTTGAGTAATGTTGTTGGTGGGTCAAGTTCAGGTGGAAAAGCCTTGCGCATATGTCTTCTTTGGGTGCTTGAATGAAGAAACCGACCATTGCAATTGACTCCGTCTTCGTCAATGGATGTGACAAGAATGCACTCCGGACAGGTACACAGTACAGCGGGAGAAGCCATTGGCAAGTTTGTAGAACCAAAGGTGAACGGGTTGGATGAGGAGGTTGTATTGTGTGTTAAGACAACATTGCGGTAAAACTTTGATTGGCAGATGACTTGCTTGAGGTATTATGTATGAATACGAATGCATGCATGAAATGTCATCACCCCATGGCTGTGATTTTCCAAAGCCACATCGCGGTGACGTATCCAAGCTCAAGTTTGCGCGGCTCCCACGCGCGCGCAATGTCGCGGCCGCGACATCGGCGACTTGCACATAGTGGCTAGACCATCCAGGCCCTACAAATCTGAAAAAACTTGCTTTTTCAAAAGCGCAAAAAAAAAAATGTTTTTTTCCCTTGGGAAAAAACAGTTTTTGTATGGTACAGGCCCTTAACCTCCAAAAATAAGTTTTTGGGGTTCCCTTGATATTACTCCCCTCACGCACATACAGACCCACATGTCGGCCGATCTCCAGGAAATCTAGAACACCCCAGCGGCTCCGGATCAAGCCCGGCCTTGAAAAGGCCGAACTATACCGCCCAGCGATCATGCCACCACGCAACCCGCTGAGGCTACTATCCTCCTCCGTCCTCATCCAGCGTCCGAGCCGAACTGTCTTCCAGCGATGTCCGTTCTCCAGCGGTCGGTTTTATGCCCAGAAGGAGCACGCCAATCCAGCAGCCCCAGCCTCTCCCTCTCCCTCTCCCTCAGCTACCTCGGCACTTGATTACAAGCTTTCGCACCCTCGAAAGAGGGCTCCTCTTCCCTCAATAGACCCGCCCAGTTGGAGTGCCGAACAGGCCGTAACCAACATCCTGTAAGTTATCTCTAGTTCTTGATCCCACACCATAGCCGCTACTTTCTTACCCAGCGTGATCCTGTTATTTGCACAGATACAACACTCCACCGCCTTCTACCCAGCCGCTTGCTCGTCATGTTCTCAACTGTCTCGTTCAAAATGAGCCCGGCGTCCTTTCCCGGGTGTCCGGTATTCTAGCTGGAAGAGGGTTCAACATCGAGTCCCTCGTCGTATGTGCTACCGAAATCCGGGAGCTGTCTCGGTCAGTTAGCCTCTTGCCCATCCCATATTTGATTACTTCCAACTAACTTCGTTCCTCTGCCTTGAAACTCTTCTCCCAGAATGTGTATTGTCCTGAAGGGTCAAGACGCTGTCGTTGAGCAGGCACGCAGGCAGTTAGAAGATGTGGTAAGATCTTGCTCTGTGGTCGTGGTAATGATCATTGGTGGTTCATGCGACCATTTTTGTCTTACGTTGATTCGTCTAGGTGCCCGTCTGGGCGGTGCTCGATTACACGCACAACAAAACGATCGAGCGGGAGCTTTTGCTTGTCAAGGTTTCAATCCTGGGTCCCGAGTACTTCGAAGACCAGTTACACTCCAAGGCTGCCCCGGACAGCCCACAGTCATCCTTGGCTATGTCCGGCGAGACTACCTTGAACTCAGCTGAAAGTAGTTCAGTACAACAAGCTCGCCTGACTCCTTCTGAGGCCCTGCGACAGAAACATTTCCATCTCCAGGCGCTCACCAATCTGTCGAAGCATTTCGCAGCCAAGGTGGTCGATGTATCCAACGACGCTGTGATAATCGAGTTGAGCGCCAAGACGCCCAGGATCGACGCGTTCCTCAAGCTCGTCAGACCTTACGGTATCCTCGAAGCCGCTCGCACCGGGATGATGGTCATGCCCCGTTCGCCTATTGATAGTAATTGGCAAGGCATGGCCGATAGCGCCGAAACTGACGAGGTGGATGCTATCGATGTTGTAAGCCAATCCCCCCTACCATTATAAACCTTCAATTCCATCACCCATCACTTACTTTGGTTCCTTGACTTCTATTAGGGTTTATTGCCTCCTGGATGATAATATTTGTACTTTTTTCATTACATGTGTGTTTGTTTTTCTTGTTTTTGCAAGGCAGGCGGGAGGTTTGAATCTGCGGCCTAATCTCTTTGAGAAGCAAGTGAAGGCGGATAATAGAATACTTCCCGTCGATTATTACCTTGCAGATCTTGATTCAGAGCTGCAGAACACGTTTCTTTGCGGGCAAGTGGTTACAAAGGCTGTAGATCTGGAGGATCTGTAGATTTCGGAGCATATTGTTAGGATTCCGATCGGTACCCCGAACATTGCTTCACTGATCTGCTCTGCTTGTCTTGTGTCATTTTGTGACATCATTGCAATTTGGTAGCGGTTGTAGTGAAGTGGCAATGACGTTGAAGGACTTCCCTTTGGAAGCCTGTTCATCATCCAAAACTAGCCAGGTCTGGAAATTTGAATTAATGCCAGAATTACCTAGATTTCTTGTTCAGTCTTCAGTATCCCCCAGATTGACCAGTCAAGCTCCCTCACCTCTCCCTTGTTAGACTGTAAATCCTTAGAGGTGAAAAGTAGAAAACACCCCCAGGGGATATATTCACCATGTTCCAATCACACTACTCAGATGATACATCAGGAAACTAATCTAAGAAATGGAATAAACCTGTTTCATATTATTTCACTCTTAGTGGTCTTCCCCCATCACATAGAAGTATGGAGCATGATTGCCATTTTGTTTCTACATCTAATGTTTCTGGGCCTCTGGAATTGGGAGAGTAAATGTTCCAAGAGATGAGTTCCATCTATTCTAAACTGAAATCTGGAAGTATAACCCTTTTCACTGATATAATACAAATTAGCTCTTTGACAGGAGGAGTTATCTTTGCATATTGTTCCAGTCTCCAAGATGAATTTTTGATCATGGGTATGGTTTTTTGCTACCTGGGTGACTCACATATGGCTGCAGAGGTCAGAAATACACCCATTCCAATTTGGATCACATTTATCATTTCTTTGGGATTATAAACAGCTTACCAGCTCCATGGTGGTGTTGAAGTTTCAAACTAGGCACTCCTTGATACACATTGCTAAAAAATCAATTCAAGACTTCATACCAGAATTGGAGGCAATAAATCATCATCACCATCATGAAAGCATACATATCAAATGTGTCCAACATTAGGCAATGTGTAATTGGCTCAATGGTTAGACCATCATGCTGAGGTTGTGGGTTTGAGTACCACAGTACACAACCTCTCTTTTCACTTGATCCATAGGTTAGCATTCATGAATGATGCTCTAACCATTGAGCTAAGCACTCATTGCCTAATTTTGAACCGATTTGATATGTATGCTTGTGTGATGATGATTATGTATTTACTCCAATGCTGGTATGAAATCTTGTATGGATGTGTTAGCAATTCTTATCAAGCATTGCCTAGTTTTGCACTTCAAAATTCCCCTGTTCTTGTTACAAGTTGGCCAGCTAATGCTTCCAATCTTTCCAAGGACATTCTTTTAGCAGCATGGAACTGCCTGGCCTCATAATCAATTGAAAAAGTGAAAAGAGAGGTTTTGTGCTGTGGGACTTGAACCCAAAGCCTCTTAACTCATGAGCGATACTCTAACCATTGACACCACATGCAAACAGATTTCCATTTTGCATAATGGTCATCTAGGGAATTGAGCTGGGGTCCCCAGTTTTGAATTGTGACAGATGAGTGACATCTCCATTCCCTCCAACCAGACAAATAGACAGCTGTTGGATAGCTGTCCAGTATCTGTTTTGAAATCTCCATCATGTTTCTGCTGTTGGAAAATATGATTCAGTGAGTTGTCACTTCTTCAACTGATATAAATTACACCTTTTTGCATCATTATTCACTCAAATCTTTCAGAATCTTGCCATGAACATTTTTTGACCTAATTACAGACCATATGAATCAAACAAATACCCCACAAACACTTTTCTGTGATGGCAATACTGCCACCAATACCAACCCCTTTGCTCAATCCCCCCATCTCTAGGACTTTTTTCACACAATGAGCTAACAAATTACCCAACTACAATTGGAAATTGCTCATTCTTGTTCAGACAAGGCCAGTTCAAATTCTTTACCTGTTAATGATATGTCTCAAAAATTTAAGGGAAACCCAAGTTCAGCCCAGATAAAACCAACAGCCAAATAGTCAAAAAAGACCAATACTCAGCCAACAACTAAAAATGCACAATTGGTTGCCAAGAGAAACAAGAAACAGAAATCTCTTGTTGTTCTAAATCTGAACCCAACCCAGAAATGTCTGTGTGGGGCTTGAGCTTTTTCATTTCCAGGCTGTCTTTGGATATAGCCACCATGCCGTCGCAGGGGTAGCCGGCTTTGAGACAGTAACTCTCGGCCTCCACAAGACTGGAGAAGTAACTTTGGAATTGCACAGCCTCCTCGACTCCAGGCACTTCCCTCATCTTCTGGAACTTTTGCAAGATTCAATACACCACAACCTTCCTCTGCTTCCAAGAACAAGCCCAATCAACTGATCAAAAGAAAATTCACAGCTGATTTCAAAGATAAAAAGGTGTGTCTATTTTCATTAATTACAACTAAAACAAACTGACACTACATAATTTTAGGAATTCTTGTGTGTTCACATCAGACTCCTCTGGAGATGTCTGGAGATACAATCAGTTCCTCCTTCTGCCAACCCATAATACATCCAAAGTTTCCGCAGCAACTTCCCCACCATTAGCAAACTCAAAAAATTTATTGAGGACTCAAATGCTGCACAATTAATCACTCACGCCCATGTAAAGACCTTAAAATATGCATGTGCCAGAGAGGTTAAGGTTAGGAAAAACATTTTTCACATTGAAGAGACCTACCTGGATTAAATACATGCCTCTCTTTCCAAAGCTGGCATTTGCTGCTGGATTCCCAACCTTTAATTTGTTCAATACAGCTAACTGGATCACTGCCATGTCCATTTTTTTAGCAGTTTTCAGTTTCTGGCACATACAAATTCATGAACTCCAACCACACCTATAAGAAAAATGTCCTGTTTCTCACTTGGGCCTAAAAACACTATGTGCACCATGTGCTAAGCCTCAAGTATAAGCTGAATGCAAGAAGGCCAGAAAAACCAAAGAAATTGCTGCTTCTCTCAAACTATATACAAGAATTGTGCTTGGGTGAGTTGATTTCCTTGTTAAGGATTATTAACAAAGTTTCTGAAAACAGTTATCTGTCAGCCACTGAGTACATATCACAGTACCTGACATGTACCACGTAACTGCAAACATTATTAATAATTATTATCTCTAATAATAATTACTATTCTTATTAATTATTATTACTATTTATTATCATTATTTATTATAAATAACTCCACGTAATATTAATTATTATCCTTAATAATAATTAATATTCAGTAGTTATTATTATTATTATACCTTCATTATTATTACATTAATATTAATATTATTAAAGTACATTAATTACATTAATTAATATAAATACTTTAATAATATATTCATTAATAAACTCATGAATAATACTGGTTAAGCTATGTACTCCTGTTATACAAGATACATAACTTGTAGGCCTTTGCCCCCCTGTCACGTGAAATATCCAGAGTAACAGATATCACTCCTTTCCCTCTGATTACGCCCACATCCCTTAATATTGGAATATTTCACGTATAAGATATGTACCTTAATATCTTATTAATAAAAGAACTTATTAATATTATGATAATTAATACTTATAAGATGTGCCAATAATAAATGACATCATTATAAGATATTATCTCTAATAATATTAATAACAGATCATTGAATACAAATGTCATGATGTGATCCAATCACACTAAGGATTACTGATCAAAGATGTGTCCCATAACACAGCCTTAATAGAAATCACATCATAAACATTAACAGATCCTCCCAAAAGGATCTGTCTTGCCCCTGAAGTTCCACAGTACCTCCCAGGTCATGGAAGCGCTCACAGTTCCCCCTTGAGGAGCTCTTACAATATATAAACAGACTGTAAACAGTTGTTTATCCAGCAGAGAATATTTAGAACACCACAGCACAGTACATACCTTAGAGTTATTTACCTTGCTTAGTTCCCCATTCTCCAACAATCCCCCAATTCTGGATAATCTATAGTTTAATACTGTTATTACCTCAAGAATTGGCCACAACCTACCTTCAATAAGGTAGAAACCACGAACCCAAGTGAGTACCTCCTTGGATGCCTATTAATACTCTGTATTGATTTGGATGCGCCTAATTAGAGCAATTAGAGCAAGCCTCTCAGACAAGATTACTGATTGAGGAAGTACCTTTTTACAGGACTTAACTTTACCCAAACCACTTTTAATCATCAACCTACCTTAGTTACAACCAATAACCACGGTTAGTTCCACACCCAGGCTGACAATTGGGGGTCTGGCCTTTATTTATCCGTGATTTTTCACCCTCTTACCCTTAAAAAATCATCACTAACACCTCCTTACCTTTTTTATTTTTCGTGAACATGGCCCTTTAATAGATGCCAGAGATCATTTGTGACTTTAAGAAGAACTCAAACCTATTCCAACAAAGACATTACCAATTGGACAACCCTGACAATATTACCACGTCACAACTGGTTATCAAAACTGAAGTTATAGAAGGAGAAGACCAATTCTATAACTGTACCTGGACGAAAATAAAACAACTTAGACTCACCAACATTTATTCCCCTGACGGCACTTTAATTAATACTGAAGAATCTGACGTGTTGACTAAAGAAGAGCACACAAAAATTGTCAGAAAAGAACTTAAATCAGCTTTAGAAGAAAGGGATCCACCCTTTAATGACATATTTTGTGATATAATTTCCTCTAACAATACTTACGTGTCTGTTCCCCCCTTTTTTGATTGTGACCCTCCAGAAGTCCCTAGATATCTACTTAGAAACAGTAGAAGAAACAAAGATCCTAGATTGACTGCATTTAACTACAGGAAAAATATAAAATCATAAAAAATACAGCTTGTTTTTTTCTCTAATTCTTATCTATAAAATTATAAAATTGCAATAAAAACAAAGTCTGCTTCCTAAGTTTGAGTCTAAGAAAAATAAAAACACTACAAAAAATAAGAAAAACTCGAAATTATAAAATTATAAACATATAAAAAATTAAAAATCCAATATCTGGCTGAAGATATTAATCAGAAACAAGGAAAAAAGCGCCTTTTTTATAATAAAAACCCTTCAAAATTCTACGTTCTAGTAGATCCACTACTCATAGAAAAATTCTGAGTAGACCATTCGAACCGCAATAGTAGATTTACACTACTAAAATCCAGTTCCCTTGATCTCTAGAGCCTCCATTCCCACGGCACTAGTCATCAAATCCCTACAAATCCTCCTCGATCACGAATTACATAGTGGTAATACACATAGTAACCGCATATAGGTGGTAATACACACCGTAGTACATACCAGGTGTATATTACATAGTGTATCAGTGATCGGAAGATTGATCTTCTAGCTTGATCACGTGTTACATACTGTATTCCCCGGATATTCCAGGATCTACAGTATACATACGTGCGCCGACGCACTTCTGGAAGTTCCAGCATACATTCTATAGTGTAATACACGGATAAGACCCTTATATCCGATCATAACAATCGTCGACGTTAGACTTTCTCACTCAATACTTGAGGTATCAAAGTGTTGAGTACATCAAAATAACGAGAAAAATCAGCAGAATACAACTGTCTGATCTATTCCATTATTACACATCGAGAACAGTGTGTATTAGCCCCGTCGAGACTTTTTTATCTCACAAATCACGTTTCAGAGTCACTCCGTGATTTGTACATAGTAAAAGAGTGTACTATAACAAAATTAACAGTAAATTAGATCATTTTTGATCAAATTTAAATATTATCTCTCACCCTGAAAGGAAGAAAAATCCCCTTTCAGAAATATCTCACAAATCACGTTGAGTCTCTCCGTGATTTATCAAAAATAAAAATAAAAATTAGTGTAAACTAATTAAATCAACTGTAAAACAGATCATTTGATCAGTTTACATCTACCTTCTACCCCTGCAAGGAAGAATAATCCCCTTTCAGAACCATCTCACAAATCACGTTGAGTCTCTCCGTGAT
This sequence comes from Puccinia hordei, assembly GCA_007896445.1. NCBI lineage: Eukaryota > Fungi > Basidiomycota > Pucciniomycetes > Pucciniales > Pucciniaceae > Puccinia > Puccinia hordei. The sequence goes on from RDRW01000292.1 coordinate 884,042, forward strand.
TTGAACACATAAAAACAAATAAAAATAACAAATTTAACTGTTAAACAGATCAAATTGATCAGTTTACATATACTCTCTCAACCTGAAAGGAAGACTAATCCCCTCTCAGGCACATCTTACTAAAAATTTAGCTCATTTTTGTCATTTCCACCTGGAAATTTAGACATAAATACAGCCTCCTTCCAAGTCTTGTCATACTCACAACAAGCAACTTGATTTTACCGCATAAAAATCATAGTACAACTACTATTACTCTCAATAAAGTAACAAATTCACATTACTTTATACCTCTTTTCTCTATAAAACAACAAACCTTTAAGCCCTCTTCAAAGAAAAATTCTGAAGAGTAAGCAAACATCTTTAAATAAGTAAAAATATAACACATTTTTACTAATTTTCTTTTGTTTTAGTGTCCACCAACGTAGACAAGCTTACCCCTGAATTGGACATTTTGAGAGTGTCTGACAAGACCACTACAGCCCGTGACACCAGAGAAACCTCTGAGATTACCACTAACAGAGAAACCTCTGTTACTCCATCAGACAAGTCATCTGGTGAATTAAAATTTTAAACAAATTTTCCTTATAAAAATCTCCTACTAACAACTTTTTACGCATTTTTTACCATGACTCCTCCTTCCCTTAGAAATAGAGGTTACAATGGCCGCACCAGGGAGCCAGAGCCAAGACTTGGATTTCCACCAGCGTCAGTTTTGCCCCCTGGCAAACAAGAATCTTTAAATAAAATCATTTATAGAAGTAAAAAAACTGATAATCAGTCAATTTCTTCTGCTTCTAGTAACAGCAGAGGAAAAATTCGAAAGATTTTATTACAGGATGAAGGAGAACAAATATTGGTTAAAGGATGTAAAGAACAGGAGCAGCTTCAATGCAGTGAAAGCCCATCTAAATTACTGCCAGGAGGATTTCCGTCATATGGTCAGCCTCAAAGGGCTACCAGCAACCCTCTACCGCACCAAGGATTGGAATCCTCTTCATTTATCTCCAGGAATCCTTTTCTCTCCCCCCAATCCTTCCAACACTCCAATAAGAACCCAAAAACCCCGTGGTCCCAAGGGCAGAAATGTCAATTCCAGACATCCCAGGAACACAGGGAAGAATACCCAATGGAGAAACCAGATCTATTCAGAAATGGTACGCCTAGGGAGATCCCTCCAAGGGACTTATCAACATCTGGAGCAAGGCAAAATAGCCCGTCAAGAGCGCCAGATGGAAGAATCCCCATAACTTGTAACACTTCCCCATCATCTAGTCAGAAAATTAGAACACAAAGTTCCCCATGTGTAATAATTAATGACTCCAATAAGTCTACTTGTACTCCTGAACAACATCAACAAATTACCACATTCCAACATGTAGTAAATGCTATGAACAATAGTAACAAAGCTCTATCCAATGACTTACAAGAATTATGCCGTAAAATTATGAGAGCTACAGATGAGCAGGTGAACTCAGAAGATAGTACATTTAATCTTATTCAACAGATGTTGACTGAAATGGATACAAAAATTGATATGTTTCATGTAGAATTGGATGATCATTGTAAAACATTTAGTAAACAACTGTCTAATTCTATGACCAGAATTGATGACTGGGTTGAAGAGCAAAGTAATTCCAACCAAGATCTTGTTAAGAAAGTGGAACAATTGGAATTAAAAATTCAGAATTTACAATCAGATACTACTAATAAAGTAGATTCTCAATTTAGAACCTTTGAAGATGTAGTGAACAGAATTGAGAAACAGTTCACATGTGTTACGTCAGAAATGACCAAAAACAACTCAGATATCATGCACAAGTTGGAAGAACTCCTGACTAGAGATGCCCAACAAGAAGCAGACATGATACTATTAATGACATTGGAGATGACAGTCAATCTATTCCTCCAGTCATTACAACTCAATTGGCCAATTTAACCCCTTCACCTTTACAGAATACCCAAGTTGAACCAAGCAGGGATCAAACTGCTACGCCAACTCTCAATACTCAACAAATTAGAGTGGCCACATCCACCATTAATAGTTTGGATGAAGACAAGGCCATCCACAAATTAGTATTAGCAGGTCTGCCAAAGACTAATGAGTGGCTAACCTTTTCTGGAGTGGGAGAATATGACCACTTTAAATTTATTGATTGGATTGATAACTTGAAAGAAGATACTAATGCCCCTGATCAAATTATATGCTCAAAATTGAATTCAATTCTTACTGGAGTTGCAAATTCATGGTATAATTCTAGGAAAAAAGAAGTACCTGGCAATAAAAATTGGTTATTCTGGAAAAAGGAAATCATTAATAAATTTAGCACTCCTGAATGGAAGAGAAAAGTGAAAACCAACTTCAGAAGAAGCAGATTTGACATACTGAGTGATGTAGAACCATCTGATTGGGTTACACAACAAGTGAACAGAATTAAAGCCATTGAAAGAGATGTAGACAATGCCTCTATTAATGATAAATTACTTGGACAATTAGATCATAATACTGAGTACATGATGCGTAGAGTTCTACAAAGTGACAGTGATTTAACTGAATTCATCAATCAACTGGAAAGTCTTGTCAATGTTAAAAGAAAGGACAAGAAAGAAAAGTATAAATCTGTCAAAAGAGATAATTATAAAGATTCCAGGAAATCAGACCAGAAGGAAACCAAAGACACTTCTGAGAAAGAAATTACGTGTTTTGAATGTGGAAAGAAAGGACATAGATCCAATAAATGTCCCAATAAGAAATCTAGTAAGAAAGTACACTGCATTGAAAACATTGATGATAACTTGGTCCCCATTAATGATGGTTCCCAATCTAGTATAGAATCTTTACCAGATGATTCTGATTCTGATTCCATTGATTCTGACTCAGATATTCACAGTACTCATGCCATTGTTTCAAAAGATGAATTGATCATATCTAATATTTCTAAAATGGAAGATAAATTCAGACCTGTAAACATTAAGAAATTACACTTGTCAAATGAGATGCATTCTGGAAAAATACATAAGACTGGTGGTACTAATATCACTAATATAATATGTAACAAGTTTAAACTTAAATGTTTAATTGATGGAGGAGCCTTCTGCTCTATTATTGGTCCCAATTTATTAGATAAGATATTGCCTCAATGGAAGAAAGAATTAATCCCCATTAATTCTGAGAAATTCTACAGTTGTAACAGTAAATTGAAACCACTAGGTATTATCAAATTAGATATTATATTCCCCCATAACAAACAAAGTATTCAGATTACCGCTGAATTAATAGTTATGGAAGATTTTAAAATGAAATATATCATTTTAGGAAATGATTATATCATTAATTATGGAATAGATGTGATAAATTCTAATGGAAGATATTTTACCTTCAATGGCGACATTATGAACAAGTTTGAACTTGGAATAAGTGACAAAATGAACCTGGAGCAACTTGAATGTAATTCTATCAATAATTCTAACTTTGATAATACAATATTAGAAGCAAAGATTGCTGAGAATTTAGATGATGAGCAATTAAAGGAACTAAAGAACTTGCTACATAAAAAGAAACTTGCATTTGCCACTGCTGATGAACCCTTTGGAAGCATTAGAGGACATGAAGTAAGAATTAATCTTAATACTACTAGACCTTATCCTCCTGCTTTAAGGAAAGCTGCTTATCCTGCTTCCCCCAGAAGTAGAGAAGCTTTACAGCAGCATGTTACTGAATTAGTAAGAATGAATGTCTTACGCAAAGTGGGAGCAAATGAAAATGTAGAAGTTACTACCCCAGTTATTATTGCTTGGCATAATGGAAAATCAAGAATGGTTGGAGACTTTAGAGGTCTTAATAACTATACCATACCTGATAGATACCCCATGCCCAAAATCAGTGAAGCACTGACTCAGCTAAAAGATGCTAAATTCATAACTTGTATGGATGTACTCAAAGGTTTCCATCAGAATGTAATTCATGAAGACAGTAGATATTTGATGAGAATAATATTACATATGGGAATATATGAGTACCAAAGAATGCCTTTTGGAATTAAGAATGCCCCCTCTCACTTCCAAAGAATGATGGACATAGAATTCCACAAAGAATTACGTGAAGGCTGGCTTATTATCTACATTGATGACATCATTATTTTTAGTCAAGACTGGAAAGAACATTTGGAGAAACTTTCAATAGTTTTAGACAGAGTTACAAAAATGAATATGAAAATATCCATGAACAAATGTCAATTTGGTTTTAAGGAATTAAAAGCACTTGGACATATAGTTTCTGGACTTAGTATTGCTATTGACATGAATAAAGTGGCTGCAGTATTGCTTAAGCCCATGCCAACTAATGTCAAGGAATTACAATCATTTTTAGGTTTTGCTAGTTATTATAGGCAACACATTAAAGATTTTGCTAAAATTACTGGACCCCTGTACCAAATTACTAGTCCAAACACTGCATATGAGATGACGTCCCCCAGAGTAGATGCCTTTAATAAAATAAGAGAAATGTTAACATCTGCCCCTATATTATTAATGCCTGACCCTCACAAGCCTTACAAATTATATGTAGATGCAAGCATGGAAGGACTTGGAGCTGCTTTACATCAAGTACAAGATTTACAGGACATTCCCAAAGAAGGAGTAATATGTTATATTTCACGCACACTTAAGGACAGTGAGAAGAAATATGGTGCTAGCCAACTAGAATGCTTATGTCTAGTGTGGGCTTTAGACAAATTATATTACTACTTGGATGGTTGTGATTTTGAAGTTATTACTGATTGTAGTGCACTCAAAAGTTTACTCAGTATGAAAACTCCCAACAGACATATGTTAAGATGGCAAATTGCAATCCAAGAATGGAGAGGCAGTATGACTATTGTCCACAGAGCGGGAAATATACATAAAAATGCTGATGGTCTCAGTAGATGGTCTTTAGACAATCTACCAGAAAATCCTGCTTGGGATGGAGAAATAGCGGCAAAAATTATGTGCCTTTTTCCACTAATTAATGATACAAATAATCCTGCTTATGATGACCCTTCTGAAACCTATGACATTCTTGGACTTCATGTTACTGAAATGAAGGAAGAATTTTGGGATGAAATACGTGAAAGTTATAACCTGGACAAGAATTGCTCCACTCTTAAGGAAATTCTACAAAGTAAACATAAAAACCTGGACTTGATTAATTCTTTAGAAGAACCTTGGTCTACTGCCTTTAATGAAAACAGATTTTCACTTCTGGATGGATTGATATATCATAGGACCAAACATACTAGCGTAGTAGTTCTGGCTAAAAAGGAACATATTAATCTTTTTCTTAAAGAATGCCATGATAATATCACAGCAGGACATTTTTCCTTTGACAGAACTATAGAAAGAGTTAAACATATAGCTTGGTGGCCCCATTATAGAAATGCAACCAAGGAATATTGTGAATCTTGTGAAAGATGTCAAAAAGCAAATAAAGCTACTGGAAAAAGATATGGTTTACTACAGGAAATTGAAGAACCAACAGAAAGATGGTCTGTAATTAATATGGATTTTGTTACAGGATTACCTCCAGCTGGAATGAATAACTACAATTCTGTACTAGTAGTAGTTGACAGATTCTCTAAAAGAGCTAAATTCTTGCCATGTCATAAGGAAAATAATGCATTTGATGTAGCTCTACTATTCTGGCAAAAGATTATAGCTGATGTAGGATGTCCTAGATATATTATTACAGACAGAGATCCAAAATTTACATCTGAATTCTGGAAAGGTTTATATGATTTATGTGGCACTCAATTGAAGTTCTCTACAGCTTATCATCCTCAGACTGATGGATTAGCTGAAAGAATGATTCAAACCTTGGAAGATATGATTAGAAGATATTGTGCTTATGGTCTAGAATTTAAAGACAAAGATAATTACTCACATGACTGGTGTTCACTATTACCAGCATTAGAATTTGCTTATAATTCCAGTAAACACAGTAGTACTGACATTACTCCTTTTGAATTAGAAAGAGGATGGATACCTTGGTTCCCCAAAGAATTAGTTCTCTCTAAATCAGTAACAATTCACCCCAATGCCACTAATTTCCATCAAATGATGACTAAAACTGCAAATTACGCAGCAGAATGTATTAAGAAATCTTTTGAATATAATAAGAATAGATGGGACAAAACCCATAAGGTTCACCAATTTAAAGTTGGAGATCAAGTTCTTATTTCTACATTTAATTTTACTAATTTAACAGGACCCAAGAAACTCAGGGACTCCTATGTTGGACCTTATACAATTAAAGCTTTACATGGAGCAAATGCTGTAGAAGTTATATTAACTGGAGAATTAGAAAGGAAACACCCCACATTTCCAGTTAGTCTAATCAAACCATTTATTCCTAATAATGATGATAAATTTCCTCTAAGGAAAGATAACATTAGAGTTGTGATACCTCCAGTAGAGAAGGACCAACTCATTAAAGTGAAGAAAGTTATACAGCATAGAAAAATTAGAAAGAATAATGAAGATGTCAAACAGTACTTAGTCAGATATAGTGGATCCAAAGAGGATGAATGGCTTACAGCTGATCAGATCCCTGACTCAGAAAGAATTCTGAGACAATACAGAGTTGACAAAAGAAATCATTAAAAATTTTTAGTCAACCCTTTTTTAGAGGGAGGAAGTGTCAGCCACTGAGTACATATCACAGTACCTGACATGTACCACGTAACTGCAAACATTATTAATAATTATTATCTCTAATAATAATTACTATTCTTATTAATTATTATTACTATTTATTATCATTATTTATTATAAATAACTCCACGTAATATTAATTATTATCCTTAATAATAATTAATATTCAGTAGTTATTATTATTATTATACCTTCATTATTATTACATTAATATTAATATTATTAAAGTACATTAATTACATTAATTAATATAAATACTTTAATAATATATTCATTAATAAACTCATGAATAATACTGGTTAAGCTATGTACTCCTGTTATACAAGATACATAACTTGTAGGCCTTTGCCCCCCTGTCACGTGAAATATCCAGAGTAACAGATATCACTCCTTTCCCTCTGATTACGCCCACATCCCTTAATATTGGAATATTTCACGTATAAGATATGTACCTTAATATCTTATTAATAAAAGAACTTATTAATATTATGATAATTAATACTTATAAGATGTGCCAATAATAAATGACATCATTATAAGATATTATCTCTAATAATATTAATAACAGATCATTGAATACAAATGTCATGATGTGATCCAATCACACTAAGGATTACTGATCAAAGATGTGTCCCATAACACAGCCTTAATAGAAATCACATCATAAACATTAACAGATCCTCCCAAAAGGATCTGTCTTGCCCCTGAAGTTCCACAGTACCTCCCAGGTCATGGAAGCGCTCACAGTTCCCCCTTGAGGAGCTCTTACAATATATAAACAGACTGTAAACAGTTGTTTATCCAGCAGAGAATATTTAGAACACCACAGCACAGTACATACCTTAGAGTTATTTACCTTGCTTAGTTCCCCATTCTCCAACAATCCCCCAATTCTGGATAATCTATAGTTTAATACTGTTATTACCTCAAGAATTGGCCACAACCTACCTTCAATAAGGTAGAAACCACGAACCCAAGTGAGTACCTCCTTGGATGCCTATTAATACTCTGTATTGATTTGGATGCGCCTAATTAGAGCAATTAGAGCAAGCCTCTCAGACAAGATTACTGATTGAGGAAGTACCTTTTTACAGGACTTAACTTTACCCAAACCACTTTTAATCATCAACCTACCTTAGTTACAACCAATAACCACGGTTAGTTCCACACCCAGGCTGACATTATCCTTGTTTGAATTTAGCTACAAGAAGCCTGTTTCAAATTTGAAGTTCTAAAAAAATTACCACAACCAATACAAAGACCTTCTTCAACACTTAAATTCACAGAGCAAAAATTAGTGGGATCCCAAACACAACTGCTTTATGCCATAAAAACTCTTGACTATTCTTCCAATGCGGCCAAAATATTCATGTGTTGATTAGAAATGTCCATGAAAGCTGCTGCTGCAGAAACTTGTAAAAATTCTTTGGGAAGATTCAGGAAGCTACCTACTGAACCAATACCATCACAATTTTCCAAGACCTCTGTGGGCCTACGGGCCTACCCTTGGATCTCTATAGCTGGAAGTGGGTTTGGGAACTACCCACTGAACAAAAACACCCCATAACTGATCTCACCCAGGTTGCATTGCTTGAAGAACCACAAAACTCACTCTTCCCCAAGAATAATCCCAACTATGATAAAGACAAAAACCTTTCCAATCCTCAGTTTAGAAAACAAAATATGGAAACAGTGATAAAGTTTCATTGATTGAACAATATGATCAAAGAAGAAGAGGAAGTGGAGCTTCCTGATGGCAAAGACAGGAAGGAAGTTGAAGGTGGAGTAATTGATCTAGAATCTGAAATCCCCAATTATGTATCCAAGGTGTACCTATCTGATGGTGATTGGGGAAATAATTATCAATCTGAAGATGATGAAGACTACAATAAAAATTATTCCAGGCATGACGGTGTGGGAGAACTTATATACCAGGGGTGCAGCACGGAAGCTGAGCCCGCAGTCGCGGGCTCAGCGGCAGGCTGAGGCTGAGGTAAGGGGGTACTTACCAAATGTCATCGGACATTCCGCAGGGAAAAGCACGGGGCGCAGCATGTGACATTCTATAGTTGGCGCGGGCGATTGGTCAAGCGGACGAAGGCCGCTTCAGTATGCGCGACGTAATGGACCGGGCGGAACCACGGGGTTTGGGGCGCCAGGCCGCAAGCGGAGCGGGGGCAGAAGAAGCGGAGTCGTGCGCAGGGGAGCGACAGACGGCTGCGGGGGTCAACGGGGTATAGTAGTTGGGGACAGGCTGCGGCGTGATGCGGGATTGAGGACACAGGCAAGTAGGGCTCCAGGGACAGTACCGGGGAATGCGGGACATGATTGGGGGGGACTGTTGTAGAAATAGAGGGTTGTACCAGGGCTGCGGGGGGGATCTTATCTTATCTTATCATTGGAGTAGATAGCTATCAACTACAGCGCATATAAGAAAATCTCATGGTTTAGAGCTCTCTCGGCGATTATTCAGCGTGTGCGGACAAGCGTAACTGTGTAGGGCAACATCAGGACAACAAACGCAAGAGGAACGGTCCCCTTGCTGAGTATAAGGTGTTGCAGGGAAACCAGTTGACTATCCGCTGCAAGTGTTTATCCCGCAGAGGAAATCAAAGAACCACCGGAACCAACCAGGAAGAAGGGCAACCTACCATTTCTGTCACCGAGGTTGCCTTTATTTCCACATATTGGGGGTCTGGCCGGGAAATTCTTTCTGTTTCCCAACCTGCGGACAGTTCAAGACATCTGTCTTTTTCTTTATTTTTTTTATATATCGTTTATCATTGTTTGAGGATGAGTGGTTCTGACACTTATCTTCCTACGACTGCGTCGGGCGGAGCGTCTTCCTCCAAGTTCACCCTCCCTCCCGCCAAGTTCGTCCCTCCCCCTCCAAAGGGGGGAGGTCTGGGTACCTACGGCATCACGTTGGAGGTCAACATGGACGATGGAACGGAGGAGAATCGGAAGGGGAAGCAGGTGGCTGGTGAAGTGCCGGTAGGAGTGAGGAGGCGAGGGTTGGCGTTGGACCCACCGACGGGCGTTGTGGAACTACTCAATGGACAGAATAGAGCTTGGAAGGGATATGTATAACTACACTAGTACTAAGGTAGGTTATGACAAAGGTGCTGATATAAGAGCTGCCTTCCTGACTAATGCTAAGGGGATGAGGGAAACACTAAGAATAAAATAAAAGGTGTGGCTAATTTATATCTACTCTTAGAAGACTAATACTAATGTGCTTGTTTACTACACACACCAGGTGAGAGGAATGGATAAAAGGGGGGTTTGTGATGTATGGAAAGTATATGTAATAATTGGGTATAAGTATTTGTGGTGTGAGGAAAGGTTTTATAACTCTTGAGTCAAGATGGACCAAACAAGAGAGGGGGATAATCTTATGAGAAATGGTTTATAACTCTTGAGTCAAGATGGACCAAACAAGAGAGGGGGATAATCTTATGAGAAATGGTTTATAACTCTTGAGTCAAGATGGACCAAACAAGAGAGGGGGATAATCTTCTTGTATGTAGTTTTAGCTGAGTAACTGAGCTGTACTGGTATTTATATGTATATTTATATTTATAAGGGTGATGGTAGCTCTACTAAGTTATGTATACTAATTATAGGATCTGTAAAGTTGGTACATGTAGGGGGTAATTTAGTAAGTCTGGGGGTCCATAAGGGAACAAAAGGGAGGAACATGAGTCCTTATATATGTGGGAAAGAAGATGAGCCATCAGGCTGGAGAAAGGAAACAACCAGGCTATGACATGTAGCTGGTGGGAAAGGAAAATATGACAGATGAAGTAGAATAGACAGTGACACATATGAAATGGTCATGACAGTGACAGATGAGTAGTGGAAAGGTAGAGTTTATGTATATGATGTAATATGTTATGTAGTATATAATGTGTAATATTTATTATGTATTTTGGTTGTGAAAATATATCTAATTATAATATGTACTTATTGTATTCTATACCTTGCTTTATACTATAATTTGCTTGTATTATTCTGAGTTTGCCTGTAACTCTTGAACTATGAGGAATTTGGGGGTAGTTGTAGTGGGTGACTAGGGTTAAAATGGGGTGTAGAATCTGATTATGAAATGATAACAGTGATTATATGTAAGGTTTGGGATTTATGAGTATTTATTTGTAAGTGAATGTGATTTATTAGTGGTAAATAGTCTTGGAAATTATAGTAATGATGTGGAATGGATCACCACAGCGTCAAGATTTGGCCGCGGGATTTTCCCGCAGTCCGATTCAGTGTCAATGCGGTTGATCGATTTTTGAGTTGTTTCAAATTGGCGGCGGAAACCGAAGGGGCGTCGGACGGCGACAAGGTTCGTCAAATCGTCAACTTCATTCAGTCCGAAGAAGAGTTGCGCAATGTGGAGGAGATGGAGGGGTACGAGGCGAAGAACTGGGAGCGTCTGAGGGAGGAGATGTTGGAGAAGTGGGGTCCGTGTCAGCAATGGTATCAAGAGGCGGATTTGGAGAATCTCGCGTCAAGCAAGGCGGCATTGGGTGGGGTCAACGATCGAAGGGCTTTCGATGAGTACGTCACTTCCTTTGATCGCATCGTGAAGTACCTTAACCGCAATGAGGTGATCATTGGGGAACCGGCGTTGGTCAAGCGGAGCTTCCTCAAGGGGCTCGCCACGCCGGTTCAAGAGCGGGTGCAGCGGAGGCTGTACAATCAGAACCTCATTCGGCGGTCGAGGGATGGAGGAACCCTGTTGCCCGATTTGGCGTCGCTTAGGGGAGCGGTCCGGGCGGTGTGGAAATAACGGCGACCTCAGTGACAGAAATGGTAGGTTGCCCTTCTTCCTGGTTGGTTCCGGTGTTTCTTTGATTTCCTCTGCGGGATAAACACTCTCAGCGGAAAGTCAACTGGTTTCCCTGCAACACCTTATACTCAGCAAGGGGACCGTTCCTCTTGCGTTCGTCGTCCTGATCTTGCCCTACGCAGTTACGCTTGTCCGCACACGCTGAATAATCGCCGGGAGAGCTCTGAACAATGAGATTTTCTTATATGCGCTGTAGTTGATAGCTATCTACTCCGATGATAAGATAAGATAAGATCCCGCAACCCTGGTACAACACTCTATTTATACAACAGTCCCCCCCCCGATCATGTCTGCAATCCCCGGTACTGTCCCTGGAGCCCTACTTGCCTGTCTCCTCAATCCCGCATTGCACCGCAGCCTGTCCCCAACTGCTATACCCCGTTGACCCCCGCAGCCGTCTGTTGCTCCCCTGCGCACGACTCCGCTTCTTCTGCCCCCGCTCCGCTTGCGGCCTGGCGCCCCAAACCCTGTGGTTCCGCACGGTCCATTACGTCGCGCATACTGGAGCGGCCTTTGTCCGCTCGACCGATCGCCCACGCCAACTATAGAATGTCACATGCTGCGCCCCGTGCTTTTCCCCGCGGAATGTCCAATGACATTTGGTAAGTACCCCCTTACCTCAGCCTCAGTCTGCCGCTGAGCCCGCGACTGCGGGCTCAGCTTCAGTGCTGCACCCCTGGTATATAAGTTCTCCCACAGCGGAGTTCAACATGATGGAGTTGGTGGCCGAGAATTCGGGAGTGGCAATCTCGAGCGGAATCGGGCCGGTGATCTCTTCCCGGAACACGGCGCCGGTGGCGCCCGCTGAAGTGGCGGAGTTGGCTGACACCTTGAAGGAGCTTCGTTTGTTCATGCAGAAGACAGTTCAACGGGAGTTGCAGCCTCAAGTGTCGGCACCGGCCGACGGTCAGCGGAGCGGTCCTCCGCACGCGGGGCCTCCGGGGCTTCATTGCACTTATTGCGGGTTGACTACCCATTATAAGTCTTGATGTCAAGAGTTGACGGACGACTTAAATGGTAGGCGGGTGAGGATCTATAACAGTGATTATTTCCTCCCTAGATCACGTGAACCAATCGAGGCGGCCGTGCCGCGCAACGTGGTCCGCGCAGCGGCGGCAGGGCAGGGGGAGACGGCGGAAGGCCCAAAGGCGGAGGTCAAATCCTCGGGGCGTTGATAAACGCACGCCAACGCCAACCCGCACGCCATTTTTTTTTGGTGTGCGGGGCCTACACGCCATTTTTTTTTGGCGTGTAGGGTCTACACGCCAAAATAAATTTGCATGTGAGACCCGCACACCAAAAATGGCGTGTGGTTCCCACACACCATTTTTTTTTGGCGTGTGGGCCCCGCACGCCAAATAAAATTGGCGTGTGGGCCCCGCACGCCAATTGTTTGGCATGCGCTCCCACACGCCAAGCAATTGGCGTGTGGGAGCGCACGCCAAACAATTGGTGTGCGGGTCCCACACGCCAATTGTTTGGCGTGCGGGTCCCACACGCCAATTGTTTGGCGTGCGCGTCCCACACGCCAATTGTTTGGCGTGCGGGTCCCCCCTCGCTCACATAATCAAGTGGGAGGGCCCACTCAATTACATGAGCAAGGCCGGCTGACAAGGTTATACAACCTCGTCAGCCGGGAGGACTTCCTCCCGGCACGAGGCTGTATAACCTCGTCAGCCGGGAGGACTTCCTCCCGGCTGACGAGGCTATACAACCTTGTCAGCCAGGAGGAAGTCCTCCTGGCCGACGAGGTTGTATAGCCTTGTCAGCCGGGAGGGGCCTCGCTCACGTAATCGAGTGGGCCCTCCCACTCGATTATGTGAGCGAGGGGGGACTCGCACGCCAAACAACTGGCGTGCGGGGCCCACACGCCAATTCTATTTGGCGTGCGGGGCCCACACGCCAAAAAAAAATGGTGTGTGGGAACCACACGCCATTTTTGGCGCGTGGGTCTCACACGCCCTTTTTTTTTGGCGTGTAGACCCTACACGCCAAAACAAAAAAGGCGTGTAGGCCCCGCACGCCAAAAAAAATTGGCGTGCGCCGTTGGCGTGCGTTTATCATCACCCAAATCCTCAATGGGTATAGTTGTCGGGACGTCTGGATGGACTCCCCCGGCTGTCCAATCAGAGGTGTGGGCCATCCATTCTGATGAGGTGACGGCCCGCTACGGCGGGTACGACCGCATGGATGTGGATCCTCCAAAGAAGGGCAAGGCAAAGAAAGTTTCGCAGCCTGGAGGAGTGGCAGTGCCCACCGGGAAGAAGAAGGCGGCGGAGTTGGCCAAGCGCGCTCTGAACGGGGATGGCCCACTGACTCTTTCCATCAAAGAAGTGGCTTTGGTTTCCCCTCTAATGGCAGAAGAGCTCATAGCGTCTCTTAAGGAAAGTGCGGGCCTCAAGGCGGAAGGTAATCCGGTGGCCTTTGACGTGAGTTCAGCGGAGGCCGAACATTCGTGCCGACACCATCCGGAGGAGTTTCCGTTGGACTCCATCTCCTGCCCCCTCGGTTATGTTCAGATGACCATTGGGGACCAGCAAGTATGGGCAATGATTGACAGCGGGTTGATGGTCAACCTTTTGCCGGCGGAGGTGGCGCAAGACTCGGATCTTGTTACCCAACAAGCCAACATTGGCTTGCAAGGAATCGGCGGCCATGAGTGCGAGGTGGCGGGTGTGGTGGAGAGTGAGTGGGTTGAGGTGGCGAAGACCAGGCGGAGGGTCTCATTCTTGGTGGTGAGGTCCGCCAAAGTTATCCTTGGACGGCCGTTTTTGTTCGCCTTCCGAGCCGGCCTTTGGTTCGATTCAGTCCGCAAGGAGGAGGTCCTTTCGGTGGCGGACTCCCAAGGGCGACGGTTCGCGACGACGATCTGTCGGCCATCAAGCGGACAATGGGAGACCCGGCTGGGGCCGGATGTGGGGGAGGACGAGTGCCAAGGGAGGGAGAAGCAGGAGGCTTCCCCTTGGCACGGGGTTTTTAGTTGTTGGCCGGTCAATCCGCACGATGTCAGCTCTAGCATCGCGCGGACGGTCGACTCCTAAAGAGCAGGAAGGAATAGGGGATGATGGGGCGGAGGCAAAAGACCCAAAAGTAAGTCCTCCCAATTGTGCACCTCCGAGGGTATCTAATACCATTCGTAAAACCCTACCAAGTGCCACGTACGTGAGCAAATTCCTTTTGTCTGGTCATAGGCGGAAATCCTGGGAAGTCGGTCCGCACTCGGAGCCGGAGGTTTGGAGAGAGGGAATGGAGGAGGAAAGCGATGGAGCGGGGGCAACCAGTCTAGAAGTAAGTCCTCCCAATTGTGCACCGCCAAGGGTTTCTACTACCTTTCGAAAAACCCTACCGAGTGCCACGTACGTGAGCAATTCCGTTTCGTCAGGCCATAGGCGGAGTTATCGGGAAGTCGGTCCGCAAGAGGAAGTGGAGGTGTGGAGTGAGGGGATGGAGGAGGAACACGATGGAGCGGAGGCAAAAGGTGTAGAAGTAAGTCCTCCCAATTGTGCACCATCAAGGGTTTCTACTACCTCTTCAAAAACCCTACCAAGTGCCACATATGTGAGGGATCCTTTTCCGTCCGATCATAGGCGGGAGTCTCGGGAGTTCGGTCCGCATCAAGTGACAGAGGTTTGGGAGGAGGATGGGGAGGGTTCGGAGAAGGCAATGGCGGAAGGTTCTTTTGGGGCGGGGGCAAATAGTGCAGAAGTAAGTCCTCCCAATTGTGCACCGCCAAGGGTATCTACTACGTTTTGAGAAACCCTACCTTGTGCCACGGTCGTGAGCGAATCAAGAGTCTTTCGTTTCCCAGTCCGCAGGATCTCAGCGGAAGAAGGCGTTGTTCTACAGAGGGTGGAATCGTGCGGGGCAAAGTATAAGCCGGTGGCGCGGAAGGTTAGGCCGCGGAATGAGCCAATGCCTCAAAGCTTGAACTCACCGTTGAAACCCATCCAGTGGGGGAGAGACCCCTATCTTACCCCACTTTGGGTGCGGCCTCCGGAATTCGTGCCGACAGAGCGTATCACGGATGAACGGATGGTGAGTCTCAACTTTGGACCTCCGGGGTGGGTGAGCCAGGAGGAGTGCAAGCTCTTAGCCCAGGTCGTCACTTCGCGGGCAAAGGCTTTGGCGTTTTCCCCTGAAGAGTGCGGGCTGTTGGACAGGGGAATAGGGGAGCCTTATCGGATTCTGGTGATACCCCACAAACCGTGGCAGATCAAGCCACTTCCGGTTCCGGCGACCATTTGCGATACCTTCACGGAGTTGGTACGGGAGCGGGTGCGGACGGGGTTGTATGAGCAGTCTTGCTCAAGCTACTCCAGCCCAATTTTTCCGGTGCTGAAACAGGATGGGACGAGTTTGAGGATTGTTCATGATCTTCAGAGACTGAATTCCGTTATTCTGGACGCAGGGCTTCCTCCGCGCGTCAATGAGTTCGTTGAGTCCATGGCGGGACGGGTTTGTTATGGGTTGGTTGATGTCATGGGCGGGTACAATCAGCGGGAATTGCACCCCGAGTCGCGGCCACTCACGGCTTTCGAGACACGGTTGGGGCGTATGCAGCTGACTCGTCTCCCGCAGGGAGCCACCAACTCGGTAGCGGTTTACCAAGCGCAGATGGCGTGGATCCTCCAGGACAACTTACCTCATCTTGTCCAGATCTTCATTGATGACGCAGGTATCAAGGGACCGAAGTTGGATTACGGAGGGATGGTCTTGGTGGACAACCCGTGCATCAGGCGTTTTATTTGGGAGTATGTGGTCCCTTTGGAGCGGATCTTGTTCCGAATTGAGACCGCGGGCCTTACGGTTTCAGGGAAGAAGTTTGCGGTCTGCGTTCCGGCTTTGGAGGTCCTCGGTCATGAAGTCTCAGTTGGCGGAAGGAGCATCACTCGGGCTAAGTTGAACAAAGTCTTGGAGTGGCCAGTTCCGAAAACCGTAACTCATATCCTTCAGTTTTTAGGGTTGTGTAGTTATGTGCGGATGTTTATCGAGCGGTTTGCGGAGATCGGAATCCGGATGAGGTGGCTCACTCGCAAGGGGACCGAGTGGAAGTGGACCGAGGAATGCGATTGCGCGTTCACTCGGCTGAAGGAGATCGTCGGTAGGGAGATCACGCTCAAGGATATCAATTACGGGAAGGATGGGATTCGGTTGGCGGTTGACTCCAGTGAATTCGGTGCGGGAGGCGTGCTGACGCAAGAGGAGGACGGGAAAGATCGGCCGGTTCTTTACGAGTCGATCACCTTCACGGAAACCAAGTCGCAATACTCCCAGCCGAAGCTTGAGCTGTGTGGGGTCACCAAGGTGGTGCGGAAGCTGCAACACGTGTTGTGGGGGGTGTTCTTTGAACTCCTAGTTGATGCGGAAGCACTGGCGAGGATGATCAATTCTCCTACTCTCCCTAATGCTCCAATGACTCAATGGGTGGCTTACCTTCAATTGTTTTCTTTCAAAGTGGTTCATGTCCCGGGGAAGGCGTTCAAAAGGCCTGATGCATTGTCGCGAGTGGCGGAAGAGGAGGGAGCGGGGCGGTTCCGCTCAGCAGAGGCGTTGGACGTGGAAGAACGGCTGATGAAAGCGGGCGCAACGACAGTTGGCATCGAACTTCCTCTTTGCCAGAGCGGGAAGTACGAGCTGGTGGGAACCTACCTAAGTGCCCTCAATTTCCCTGATGATACTTCAACCGAATTGAAAGCGTGGGTTCGTCGGAATAGCGTCAACTTCTTTGTGCGGGAAGGTCAACTTTGGCGTTGGCGGTCTCCCATACCGCTGGTGGTGGCAACTTGTCGAGCGAGCCAGGAAGTCATCCTTTGGAGCCTCCACGAGGAGTTGGGGCATCGGGGCGAGGTGGAGACGCGTGCCCGCGTTCGGCAGCGTTTCTGGTGGCCTGGTATGGTGAAGACAGTCCGTGACTGGGTCCGGAGCTGTGAGGTGTGTCAGCGTTGGAGCTCGGCGCTCCCCAAGGAGGTGGGAATCCCGACAGGGGAGGATTCGTTGTTCAGTCGGATTTCCTTGGATGTTGTCCACATCAAGGCGGGCAAGTACGCCTACTTACTCGTCGCAAGGGATGATCTGTCGGGGTGGGTAGAGGCCATCACTTTGGTCAAGCTGTTGGCGGACAAGGTTGGCCAATTCCTGGAGGAGTTCTGGTTCTCGCGGTTCGGATGTGTGCGTCTGGTCACGGTGGATGGGGGTGCGGAATTCCGAGGAAGTCTGATGAAGCTTGTTCAGTCATGCGGGGCAAAGTTTGGCAGGTTCACGGAGTATTATCCGGAAGGCGCGGGGATTATTGAGCGGGGACATCAGCCAATCAAGAACACTCTGGTCAAGATGTGCGGAGAAGACAGCCGGAAGTGGCATCAATTCCTTCCGGCAGTCCTTTTCGCGGATCCGATCTCAACCAAGCGGGGCACTGGTTATTCAGCGTACAAAATCCTGTATGGGCGACAGCCTGTGTTGCCGGTCAATATCGAGATGCTCACTTATCTTGCTATTGACTGGTGGAAGGTGAAAACTTCGGAAGAATTGTTGGAAGCACAGGCGGAACAACTCCTCCGACGAGAGGAAGTTGTTGAGAAGGCGGCGAAGCGATTGCGGGAATCTCGGGTGAAGTCGGTCCGCTATTGGGATGAGCGTTGCGCGCACCGGTTGCGGGACCCGTTACGGAAGGGCGATCTTGTCCTTCTGTACAATCGGAGCTTGGAAACCCAGTGGGGGAAGCTGTTCGCAAACCGATGGAACGGACCTTATCGCGTGGTCAGCAAATTTCCGGGGGGAAGTTATCATTTGGAAGAATTGGACGGAACCCCGTTGAAGCGGAAGGCGGCGGCATCCCACGTGAAGCGGTTCTATGCTTGGGGATCAACGTCGTGTGACAAAACCCTTGTTTCAGGATCTGAGGACGAAAATGATGAAGACTTGGATTTGGAGCCAACTCCTTTGGAGCAAACCGCCGATGAGTCGGGTCGAGCGGATTCTCCCGGCGCCGAGGAAGAGGCGGCCGGTGAGCGTTCCTTGCGGCGAAGTGCGAGGAACAAACCACTGAGGACAGCGGCCAAAAGCGGGGGGAGGATGGGGGCCATAGGCCAAGCCTTAATTGGTGAGGGGGTGTGCTAGCTGGTCTACAGCCAGATAAACTAGCCACCCCAGGATGTCAGTCAACCTAAAGCGGGATGTATTTGTGTTTTGTGACTGGGTTTACTGGTTTCCTTTGTTATATATTCAGGACGGCGAGGGGTACGGGGAATTGTGCGGATATTCCATCTGGGGCGGTCCAGGTACCTCGGTGTGGTTTCTCTTTCTCTCAGGATTGCGGCATGGTATTTTCCTCAAGTCATCAATTTCCTCAAGTTATCAGTTTCTTCAAGTTTTTCTCAAAGTTTCAATCTCAGTTTCAGGATTTAGTATCTCAATTTTTGGGTGTAAAAAAAAAAAAAAAAAAAAAAAAAAAAAAAAAAAGAAGGGATGGCAAAGTGGTCCGGAGTCTTGGAGGAATCTTTGCGGCGGCGCCGTTTCTGACGGGATTGAGGTCCGGAACGAGAACAAGGCTGGGGACGAGGACCGTTTCTGCGGGACAGGGAGCATTGGCGATGGGACCGAGCGCAGGCCGTGCAGGCAGCTCCAGGCGCGGGTTGGAAGCAGAGAGAAGAGAGGGAAGCGTGGCTGGACTGTGCGGCGCAACAATCACAGGGGGGTCGGGGATGGGGCATGGTGAGTATGGGAAAGGGAGGTGGGTATGGGGGAGTGTACGATCAAAGGTATGGGAAGGTAGTGGGTAGTGTGGGAATCGCTGAGGACAGGATTCAAAAGCGAGGGGGATGTGGGAGAACTTGTATACCAGGGGTGCAGCACTGAAGCTGAGCACGCAGTCGCGGGCTCAGCGGCAGGCTGAGGCTGAGGTAAGGGGGTACTTACCAAATGTCATCGGACATTCCGCAGGGAAAAGCACGGGGCGCAGCATGTGACATTCTATAGTTGGCGCGGGCGATTGGTCAAGCGGACGAAGGCCGCTTCAGTATGCGCGACGTAATGGACCGGGCGGAACCACGGGGTTCGGGGCGCCAGGCCGCAAGCGGAGCGGGGGCAGAAGAAGCGGAGTCGTGCGCAGGGAGCGACAGACGGCTGCGGGGGTCAACGGGGTATAGTAGTTGGGGACAGGCTGCGGCGTGATGCAGGATTGAGGAGACAGGCAAGTAGGGCTCCAGGGACAGTACCGGGGAATGCGGGACATGATCAGGGGGGACTGTTGTATAAATAGAGGGTTGTACCAGGGCTGCGGGGGGGATCTTATCTTATCTTATCATCGGTGTAGATAGCTATCAACTACAGCACATATAAGAAAATCTCATGGTTTAGAGCTCTCTTGGCGATTATTCAGCGTGTGCGGACAAGCTTAACTGTGTAGGGCAACATCAGGACAACAAACGCAAGAGGAATGGTTCCCTTGCTGAGTATAAGGTGTTGCAGGGAAACCAGTTGACTATCCGCTGACATTGTTTATCCCGCAGAGGAAATCAAAGAACCACCGGAACCAACCAGGAAGAAGGGCAACCTACCATTTCTCTCACCGAGGTCGCCTTTATTTCCACAACGGCAAAGGAGTGGCTAAGATGACAACAAACACAAGGAAGATTCTTGATAAAAATTTCTTCTTTATCCCCTTATCATTACCCACCCCTCATATCTTGGTCTTGTATGTCCTGTAGTTTTACTTGATCTGTTTTTTGGATGAAAAATTAGTTCAATCAAGAAATGTAACTATATCCATTCACTGTATACCAAGCATCTGTTGGATTTCCCCTCAAATGAGTGTCATGATGAGATCTTTTGCAATGAGTATTGGTTTGAGTTCTAGTGTGCTGGAACAATCCTTAATTCCTCAACTCTGGGAGGAATATTCAAAGAGGTGCAAGGACAGCATCAAATATGCCAAGGTTGCATTGTGCAAGAATGAAAAAAAAAAATCATAGTGAATTTCTCATGAAATACTATATGTGAGGTTTTGCAAAGAAACAAGAGCAACATAGGGATATGAATGTATAGTGAGAAAAAATTTACAAGGGCTGAAAGTAACTGCATTGATCAACTATGAATTTTGAGGTAGGTCATGCAGTTTATGTCAGGACATGTCTCTAAAGTGAAGGCATCTTGACTGAAACCTTACAAGGTTAGAATTGATAAGCAGAGATATCTAACTGATATGAGTGGGGTCTTGACTATGCTTACTAGCTGGAGGAGGAAATTAACACACCTCTTTCTAGAGGGGCAGGTTGGACTCTGCACCCAAATTCTATGGACTCCTAGTAGGATGCAAGAGAGGACATGTAAAAAGGGAAGATAGTTTGCACTTACCAATTGGCAGCAAATTCAAGCTGAGTCACCAGGAAAAAAAAGTTGGAACCTCCATGGAGGTGCCTTTGCTTATCTCTTACCCAACCTCAACATATCAACACTGTATCTTGACTGTATCCCCCACTTTGACAGAATGTATCAATGAGGTATCTTGTTTTCACATGACTGCTCCAAAGTTGAAGTATTTACATATATTTAAATTTTTTCAAATGGTCAGTAAATTCCCAATGAACTTCATGAAATAACAATTCCAGATGAAACTCTTCATCTTAATCCATTATATGAATGGATCAAACAATTAAACACAAAACGTTTCTTACAGATAAATGAATTCAAAATGCATCCTAATAACATACTATTTGATTCAGGTTATTTTTAACACTTCCAAGCAAAAATTTCAATGATAATATACATATATATTCTCCTTTATCAAGAAGTTTGTTTTTATTTAAGAATATGTTCACATTTTAACCCTGATTTATGAAGATACATACCCTGCTCTTATTTTTGATTGCTGTTCTATTATCACTTTTCTAGAACCCTTGGAATATGTGCATATTTTTTAGTATAGGCTTTGAATTATCTCAATGATGATCAGTTAATATATCTGGGAGAATCTTGATGATGTGTAATTTTGGCATAATTAGATTACTTACACCATTCAGAAATTATTATTATCATTCATGAGGGTATGTTTCAGTCAGAAATAAAAACAGTCCTCATTTATAGGTTTTGGATTATTATTTTTGATGAGGATCAGTGAATTCAAATCGGTATATCTGGGAGAATCCTGAACATGTAATTTTGACATCATGGTATTACCAATCACTTACACCTTCCAGGAATTATTAGGAGGTATCAAATATGACCAAATCCACCATTATCTAATCAACTGGTTTTGAAAATCCACCATTTTTAAAAACCATGGGAATCTATACAAAACAGTTCAGAATCCTTGAAAGCGAAAGTTTGTTATAAAACCTAATTCACTGGTTTTAATTGTGGATTTGGTCATATTTGATACCCCCTATTATGATCTTTCATGAGCATGAATTTTATTTAACCATAAAAACAGTCCTCATGGAATGTTGCTTTATTGATGAGTAATTATGGGTTTGTTATATTTATTATCTTTTTATTATGCTTTGGGTATCATTTAAATCAGATGTATCTGATTTTCTCAACCGGGAAATTTTTGTATATTCACTGATGATAATATAATTCAGGAAGTCTAACCCAGGAAAAAAAATTCCATGTAGGAAACACAGCCCAAAAAAATATTTTGAAGAGTGAAAAATAAGTATTTAATTATGTACATAAATTTGGGGTGGAAAGCAGTATTCATTCAGCTACTAAGAAAGAATAAACTAGACAGTAGATACTAACTTATCCTGACCATGTCTGTGAATCCCCAATATGAAAGGACTATTGATAAAATATATTTATTCAAAATTTAAATACATGTTCTAGTTCAAAGATGCTCTCAGAAGGAACCTTAAACTTACTTGGGATTCAAGGCATATGAAATATGGTTGAATACGGGGTATCAAATATGTCCAAATCCACCATTCTTTAATTGAATTGCTTCAAAAAATCCACCATTTACAAAACATTCTAGTACTTTCCCTACACATATTTTAAGGGCATTAATAAAAAAAACCCAGTTTTTCTGCTTTTACACCCGGTTTTCTGCGCAGCTGCGGCTGTGCGGTGCACCCGGTTTTCCGCGCAGGCACCCGGTTTTTTCTGATTTTTAATTTTTATGCAAATAGCATATGGAGGGCAGCATCTGATGCGCGTGACCTCCCCAATCATCCTGATTCAATATTTTATTTAAAACAAATAAAATAATTAAGTAAAACAAGTAAAATAAGCAAAATAAAATTATGGAGGGCGGCATTTGATGCACGCAACCTCCCCAATCATCCTCATTCAAAATTTTATTTAAAACAAATAAAGTAAATAAAGTAAATAAGTAAAACAAGTAAAATAAACAAAATAAAATAAAATAAAATAAATAGAATAAATGAAATGAATAAAATAAATAAATAAAATAAAAAGCAAGAGGTATAATTGCAAGTTAATAATTTATTAATAAATAATAAATGTAATAAACAACAAAGAGACATTAGTACAGACTAAGAATGCGCACACAAATAATAAGTATAAGAAAGAGAACTTTTTATAAACACTACTGATAACAACTAGAAAATGCTTAAAAATGGTGAATCTACGCCTGAATTACATTCCTGAACCCATATGTAATGTGTAATAATTACCTTACATGTAACACTCCAAAGAATCATACCATGTACCATACCTCTGTGTATCATTATATTTCCATTTCTTTGTCATGAAATCTGATAATGAGTTAATTTCATAATCAGTATGTGTTTCCAATGAATTATTCAACCTCTAAAGTGTATGAATCCATTTAAAAACTCCCCAACTATCTTGAGAGACAGGCGTGAAGGTATTTAGAAATTAATTCTGTCCAAAAATCATAAAACAGCAACCAGTGATTTTAAAAGTAAACTTTTGTCACATGAAATTCTACACCCCTTAAATTGCTTTAAAAAGATTTAAAACTTTGAGAAATCCTGAAAATTGAGCCGTGGGGATTTTTTTGAAAAAACCGACTGTACGGGCAAAAAAAATAGAAGACATTGTTTTTTGGAAAATAAAAAATACCATAAATTTCTACACCCCTGGTAGTATGTTAAACAGCTTTAAAATGTTGAAAAAAAAAAATCCGCCCGCAAAAAAATAATTAAAAAAACCGGGTGTAAAAGCGGAAAACCGGGTGTGCTGCGCAGCAAATTTGACGTTGCCGCTGCGTAAAACCGGGTGTAAACACGGAAAAACCGGATTTTTTTATTAATGCCCTCTTTTAAACACACTCAATAACAAAATAAAATTGGATAATTGCCTGGTTTGGCAGGCAGATTTGGGCATATTTAACCCCCTATTATATTTCATTTTTGAAGTTTCTAATACTGATTGGTTTTATTCCAAATGTAGGTTGATGAGAATGTGGAAGTGTTAACTAACAAAAGATGTGAGAAAAATGTATCATACCTGCTGATTCTAAAGTTAAAATCCAAGAGGAAACATGGAAAACAATAAATTCTAGTCAAATTATCACTTGTGATTTTTGGTCAAGATTTGCTAACAACTTAGCCTAAATTTGAATTAAAAAAAAATTGAATTTTATAGGGTGTACTAACAATGTGATTTGGACTTATTCAAACCTAATTATACTATAAAGGTATAATCATTTCTTATGAAAGAAATTCCAAAAGATAATTTTTTTGTAAGAATTATTTCATGATGATATCTCATGATCAAAGAAATATTGAACAATAGATACTTCAAATGAGGCAAGTGGATCTAGAAATTTCAATCCAGATGATGGAGTTTCTTGTAGCCTCAAATTTGACTAACTCTGATAAATATGACATTCTTGGATAGGAATTTCAGATTTGTTTCAAAAAGAATCACTCACAGGCCAAATGGAAATAGAAAAATTTAATGAAGTGAATTCATCTGTACAAAGACACTAATTTCAAGCACATGAACCAAGTGTAAATATTTCCCTCACATGGAAAAAAGTCTAAAAAAATGTGTATGCATGAAGACCAAATGCACTATTCATCTGATGTCAAATGATCACTGCTTGAAATATTTTGGGGATTAAACGGAATGATATGGAAACAAGAAAAAAGTAGTAAAGATGGTGAGGGGAAGAATGAAGATAAAATGAAGCAATTCACAACTGTCAGGTCAAAACTCATGCAGCTTGAGTTTAGTAACAGTCATTCCAACAAACTCCAAATCCTGGATAATAAACTGAATATATGGTTATTGTGAATTGATCATAGGCAATAGGATTAATTCTATATTTATCCTGGAAATTCCATGAAAAAAGAGCTTAAATTTGAGGGGACTTCAACTAATCATCCATAGGACCTGCATATTTAGTTCCCCAATGGTTAAAATTGGTCATTTTTAACTTGAAATTGTGTTTGGTTTTCTAATTATGGACTCTGATGGAATTTGAAGCCGGAAATTTCAGTAAAATGTTACAAAATTTCCAAAGTATGACTGAGTACCTCTATCCAAGTGCATTCTATGGATATTCCAAGTTACTAAGGAATCAGGGACTGCCTAATAGTGGTTTCTCTGTTCCATGCAAAATTGAGAGATTAAATTCCATGATCCATTGATTTGGTGGAAATAGTTACAATGGATAAAAGATATCCTCTAGTTCAAATCATGGCCTCAACGCTCATCTGGCTCATAAAATAAACCATGGCTTCAAATGATAAAACAGCTTCCTTGATAAATTGAACCCAATCTCTTGCTTGGTGTATATGGGATATGGTATCCATTTTAGTATCCTAAATAAGATGTAATTTAAGGTTGATAATTGGTGGTTTGTCTGGAGGATAATGGGAGTATTTAAGCAAGCCGCTTCAGGGGTGGTTTGATTATAAAATCTTTGAAGTTTGTGTATCTGTTGATAGAGAAGTCTGAAACTGGAAATTGCTTCTGAACAGTAACCTCCAAAGAGTACTTTAGAGCAGATGAATTGTGATAGAGGACGTGAAATACATGAGCTAAATTTCTTGGCCCAAAGAGCTAGTGTGCTTGAATTTCACGGCAATCATGGTTTCAAATGGATCAAATAAGAGGTTTATGATCCAAATGAACAACTCTAAATTTTTCATATGAAAATCAAAGCAACTGAGCATATACTTAATCAAATTTTTTCATCCAGCGCAATTAATCTGTTGATCAGATGTATAATTGATTTGTGGGATTTTGAATTCCTCTGTGATTGAATTTCCTGGGGATTTCACCTGTAAGGCTAAACTCTTTATGTTGAGTTTCAGTTACCAACTAAAGCCCGCCAACAGTGAAATATTCTGTAAATATCATATGATATCATCATTCCTTGAAATATATTAAGAGCTCAAAAAGACTGGATCATACATTAAATCACTCAGAGTGTGCCTCTTTTCCTAGTGGTTCTTCAAAGTTCAAAAGAGGTCAGAATCTTGATTTGTACTATAGTAGAGTTGGTGCTGGGGGAAGTTAAACCTCAAGTGGAAGTAATTGATCATCTAAGCTGAGTGAATTGAATGGATAGGTTTTTCAGGTGGTTTTCTGTGAACCAAAGTTGTAATTTATTACCCACATAACCCTTCAAAATTGATTCAAAAGCTTCTTGTCAGAGTTGATCATAATTTATGAAGCCTGAGAGGGATTTGCTTCAGGGAAAACAAGGTCTTTTTATTTCACCACACTGTCCCCACTTTTTATCCAACATATATAAATCCCTTGATGAAAGGGATAGCAGAGGGATACACATGTTTTGTGCCTGATGCCTGCCTATCTAAATCCACTCATATGTATCCAGTTTTGAAATATATCATACCGCAGGATTGAATTCATCGTTTTATCATATGGTCTGTACCAACTAAGTTTCTTGGGTGTGATCTCACCCGCCTCCCCTAAGGCTAGTGCAGTTACCACGTGAAAAGAGAAGCTCTCTCCTTGAAAATGTCCAATCAGTTATTTGAATGCAATATTTGAGCTGCCTTATACAAAAAATAATTGAAGTTTCATCAAACCAAATATGAATATTGTTGTCAGCTGGCAAGTAAATCATAGTCACCCATAGACTGGCCAACATATTATTTTACTACACCATCTGCAGTTTCCTTAAAGTTTCACCTTAATTTCACTCATTTCATTATTAACATACTTTACATATGCTTGTATTTAGTCAACCTCAGCAAGCCTCATATAAAGTTGTACCCTCTGAACTCTCTTGATCCCCAGACTTTCAGAAGAGAAGATAAATATAATAACCTACTTTTATTTACCATTCCTCTTGAGCTTGAAGATACATCTACACATCACTACTTCCAGCTTGCGTGACCCATTCATATCTACATATCACTGTCTGGATCCTCACGCCTGAACCTCTCAAACTTATCACCCGCTGGGTGTAAACTCTTGGACCAGATTCAACCCCATCTACGACTCGGAGCCGCTGGTCAATTCCAGCAAATTTCCATTGAGTGGATTTTAATCACCCCGGAGTAACCCACCGCTGACAATTGGCGACCATCCCTTATACCCGTACACCTGGAAAGCCCTGTGCGGACGGAACCCTTTCTAACCAAGGATTCAGCATTTTTTTTCTGTTTTTTTAAGAGTAGTGGAGTTGGTAGTTAAACTTACAGTCCAACTCCAAATAATAAATCAGTTGCTTCCTTTCCCCTTCAACTCCAAAAACAACATTCACCCTCCTAGTTCGTGGTCAGCTTAAACCACCATCGCCGATCTTGGACGTTCTTGGGCGGTAGACTCGATATACATACAAACTTCCACTCCTTTCTCTCGGTCATCACCCAACCATCATCAATCTCGCTTCCTTTAAGCAACACTTTTTATCCTCCTTTTCACATCGGTCCCATTTCCATCTTTCCTTAGACAACTTTCTGTCCGCACTCCTTTTCTTTTTCTGTTGAAGATCATCATGTCGCTCGAACTCGAAGTCAAAGCTATCAAGCATGAGCTCACAAATTTACAGAAGCAGTTCAAGGACCTCGAGCTACAATTGAAGAAAAGCAATTCACAATCAGCTTTGACTCAGGATCCTAGGAATGTCTTTGCTGATAATGATGGAGCAAGCACCATGAAAGATGCTGATAGAAGACAGTCGGCTCCAATCACTAGTCGCAGTCATGAAACAGTTCGGAGTCGTTCGTTTAAGGTGATGCGACATCTCATTAACCTTGTTGATACCTCACTCTTAGATCAGCAGCAACCGGTGCACCCAAAGCTTGATAAAACCCATACAAACAGTAAGAAGTTGGTCGACTCGAATGCAAAGCAGCCTAAACATACTTTGAAGCCGAATGAAGACAGTCAGAACCCTCGAAAACCAGCTTCTAAACAGACCCCAACAACTGACTCTCCGCGCATATCACCTTCTAAAACTTGGAAGAATTCTGTTAAAACACATGCAAAGCGATCTGAATCAACTTCCACGCTTCACACTGATGTTCCGAGTACTACTAAGCTAGCCGAGACTGTATCTCAACCATCAAAGAAGCCCTATGCGTCTACCATACCTACAATCTTTCATTCCAAACGTCCTTGCAAGAACGCTAACGCCATCAGCCACCCAGTTTTCAATGAGACGAAACTAGTTAGATCCCTCAGTACACCAACTCCAGACAAGACATCCATTACCGACACCGGTTCCTTGGCGAAACATATTGTACCAACACCAGATCAAGTACAAGATCTAGGCAACAAGGTTCGAGAGACAGAAACAACAGAACCATTCAAGTACACCAACCTTAAGATGTTTGCTGCTCGAGTTGCCCTGCTGAAGTATGACCCCAATCTATCGGATCTCTTACCAACTTCAAAAACCGACTATCAATTCATGGCTACATCAAGAACAGCTAAGATAAAAGACTTACCTGAGATTTCGGACCAACTGCGAAGAGAGAAACTACCTGGTATTTGGGAATGGAAAGAAGGTACTGCAACTGCTAGAATGTATAGATATCTGAAACCTGAGAAAGACACACCAATCAGTAACAGAAGATTCAAATTTGTTTGCTGGGCTTGGAAAGGTGATGTAGGACAACAACCCCCAAGAATAAAGGACCTAGATGATGATGTCTCACAAAATTGTCAAACTCTCCGCTGGTACTGGTTCAATGGTCTCTGGTTGCTTTATTACTTTGATTAAAATGATAGCTCTATTCTTTTTTTCATTGTTTTTTTTTAGTAGTATCAAATGTCAGCTGGCAAGTAAATCATAGTCACCCATAGACTGGCCAACATATTATTTTACTACACCATCTGCAGTTTCCTTAAAGTTTCACCTTAATTTCACTCATTTCATTATTAACATACTTTACATATGCTTGTATTTAGTCAACCTCAGCAAGCCTCATATAAAGTTGTACCCTCTGAACTCTCTTGATCCCCAGACTTTCAGAAGGGAAGATAATAACAACCTACTTTTATTTACCATTCCTCTTGAGCTTGAAGATACATCTACACATCACTACTTCCAGCTTGCGTGACCCATTCATATCTACATATCACTGTCTGGATCCTCACGCCTGAACCTCTCAAACTTATCACCGGCTGGGTGTAAACTCTTGGACCAGATTCAACCCCATCTACGACTCGGAGCCGCTGGTCAATTCCAGCAAATTTCCATTGAGTGGATTTTAATCACCCCGGAGTAACCCACCGCTGACAATTGTTGTGGGTGGTACTTTATGCAAGAAGCGTGCAGCTTGCATGTGGTTATTCAAGATCCTTTCATGCAGGTAAAGACCAGATGAAAACACTTGCAGTTGAGTTTAATTTTCACTAAGTGTTGGAATTTCATCATTCACATATCTCCTTGTTTTCTCTGTTCCCGTATCTATCACTCCTTTCACTTCCTGTAACTAAATTCTCTGCATAAAGATTGAATTTGCATGTAATCCACCATATTCTGTCCTACAATATGACCCGAAAGTTGTTGTAAATTTCAAACCTAATGTTTAGATAGAAATCAAAATATCTGTTTATTTATGTGCATTTCCTCAAGGTCAATAATTCTTGTTGGATGAGTTCTTTTCTGCCATGCAATCTAGCAGACTGGATTGTTTGTTTTCTCCTGACTCAGGTTTTAGTATCCAGAATTCCTGTCCACATCCTCTTTATTTCCCCTTGATAAATATCTTTTCAAAAAGGCCTGAAAGATCTGACATCACCACTTGTACTGTAGCATGAAAGTATAAGTATGAGCTGGGGCTTCATCTTTGTGATTAAGCCCGGGGGGCTTAAAGATTGTTGGACCAAAAAAATTTGAGGGTCAGGCCAAAAATGACAAGCTCAGTTAGTTTTTAAGCCCGGCGGGCTTATTCTAAATCAGAACAGCCTGGCAGTTTTATGGCTCACCAATTAACTAAGCTTTGGGAACCACGTAAAATCATAGAATCTGGACAATTTTTTTTGTTTGAATCCAGATTGATTGATATTAAGCCCGGCGGTCTTAAGGATGCTTGGACTAAAACAATTTGAGTTTAGGGCAACAAGGAAGCACAGGGGTTTTTTAAGACCAGCGGTGTGGTATTCCAAACCCTGTTTCAAGTATCAGGCAGGATTATATTCTTTCATTATCTTTCAGAAGCTAAAATAGTAGCAATATAATTGCATATATGAAATCTAGGGTAAATTTAATCTATAAGTCACCCATTTATGTTAGGGTTTGCATGGCTAAATCAAAATATATACAGTTAAAAAGAATTATAGTGAATAATAAGTACATAGTATATATATAGAAGTAGTATATAGTATAGTTTCTGGTCACAAGACACAGCACATGATCTGTGGCACAGCCTAAGTACATAACCTCACCAGCAGAAATAGCTCACTTTATGCAGTCCCTGCATCAAGGCAGTGCAGAACAAGAAACCCCACCAGCATCAATAGCTCACTTTATGCAGTCCCTGCATGAAGGCAGTGCAGAACAAGAAGCCCCACCAGCATAAATACCTCAATCAGACATTACACCAGCAAAAATCCCTCATATTTTACTATATAAGGAGGCCAGGATAGAGAGAAATCCCATCATACCACATCCCAGTTGGATCATACTCCCCAGCAACCAAGCAAGCAAACTAAATATAATTAACCATCCATATAAATAGTGTGATCTTAATCAGGTGATCCACAAAAAATCTTTCATACCAGTTTAAAAAATACACAACAGAAACAAAAAAGGATTATTGTGCTCTTTTAACTAAAGGTTAAGGAAGAGGGTACAACACATTGAATATTTCACATTATACCAAAACATCCATCTACTCACTTTTCTGACTACATCTAAAACATAAAAAAAACAAAATAAAATACTAAAAACATATAAATACTATTTCTCATCAATTCCATAGCTTGTATTACATTTACCAAACCTTCTGTAACAATCCATCCACTATCTACTTCCCTGATCCTTACATCAAGCTCATTGCTGATTATTTGTAAGTTGAAATTAGATCTTTGTCTGATAAGAGATTACTACATAAATAGTTCTCTTAAAGAAAACAAAAAGAAATTTATCAGCCACAACAATAAATAAAATTGTTGTATTAACTCTTGTAGTAAATAGAGGGGCAGGTCTTTCAAACCACCCTTAACAGTTGTAATAAATTCATACATACCTGAAATACTATAACTGCTATTTCCCCCTCACAGAACTACCCCCGTCCAAAAAGGAGTTCTCACAGCGGGCTTAATTTAAAAAAGATATTCCTGGCTGGCTTGTGCATCACTAGGTAAGTATGATTGGTTCCCACATAAAATCATAGAATACATCAAAAGTGTTTCATTTTAATCCATAATTCATTGATATTAAGCCCGGCGGGCTTAAGGATTCTTGAACTAAAACAATATTTCATGCACAAGAAAACAAGGAAAATGAAGGGTTCTGTTTAAGCCCAGCGGGCTTAATCTACAACAGAAAATCCTGGCCGGCTTATGAGTAATTGCGTAATTAAGGTTGGGGTTCAAAATAAGATCATAGAATATGGCAAAAGTGTTTGGTTTGAATCCAAAATTCATTGATTATTCATGGAAAAATAATGAGATTTTTCAAATCACATGAATCATTTCTAACCAAAGTTGATATTATCAAATGACGGATGGAAGCTGAAAAGGAAATCCATAACTACAAGAGCTGGGGAACACAATGGTCACTGGCTAATATTAAATTAATATATGGGTCTGCTTCAAGGTACTAGAAGTGATTATCAGAATGTGGAACCATTGGATTTTTCAAAGGATCAGGGGTATACCTTCTTGATGCGTTCAAAATTGCTATGGCTTCCTTTTTTTTTTCTTAACCTTTTGATTTATCCTTTTTTGTAGGAATAGATACAGGGGAAGGTATATTGTTCCATGTTCTTTCATTCATTTTGAAAATAGACATCACATATATGTTAAACAATGGTAACTTGGTATTACAAGATGACACCTTACCTTTGACCAAAGTGATACATCTTGTGATACAGATTCTTTTGAGGTTCTCTTCCTAGGAAATGAGGATCCTTAAGTCCTTTCATTTTTTATCAAAATTTTGCTCAAGTCTTTTTTATGCAAACCAGGTTCCAGTGTCAACCATTCTTTGATAATAATTAATCTTGGTTCTTAGTTGGAAAAAAAGAGTGTGATGATAGGAGGTTAGATCAGAAGGCTCCCAGAATTAAACAGTAGTAGATATGGTAGGAAATATATCATCAAGCCAATCATCAGTATTTTCAATTTTTTGCTCTTTCTCAGTAATTTTGCATAAATTACTGGAGGACTCAACATGGTTTATGAAAAGTATCTAAAGTCTAATCTAAGGATAATCTAGGATTCAGAGCAGTAAAACAGAAAAAGGATGGTATATATATTTCAACACCACCATGAAGTTATACAGGAGATTTGATACCCAAGAGGGCTTTTCCATGCGGGAAGCTTCCAAGTAATTGAATCAAGCTGTTTTTGTGGATGTTTAAAAATTATCATGTAATTGAATGGCCAAATTTCAGTAGGATCAATAAAATCTTTTCTCTTACAATTCTTTTTGGGAGTTGACAGGGATACATTAAAGCAGATTTGAAGAGAGCATGGAAAAATAAATTGATCCCCACCTGAAATATTGTTGTGTCTAAATTAAAATTATGTGTTAGGTTGAAATTTATTGAGACAGAAATGAGAGATAGAGTCTATATAAAATTAGGGCATTAATAAGAAAACCCGGTTTTTCCGCGTTTACACCCGGTTTTCTGCGCAGCTGCGGCTGCCCGGTGCACCCGGTTATCCGCGCAGGCATCCAGTTTTTTTTGATATTTAATTTTTATGCAAATAGCATATGGAGGGCGGCATTTGATGCGTGTGACCTCCCCAATCGTCCTCATTCAATATTTTATTTAAAACAAATAAAATATATAAGTAAAACAAGTAAAATAAAATTATGGAGGACGGCATTTGATGCGCGCAGCCTCCCCAATCATCCTCATTCAAAATTTTATTTAAAACAAATAAAATAAATAAGTAAAACAAGTAAAACAAGTAAAATAAGTAAAATAAACAAAATAAACAAAATAAAATAGTTAGAATAAATGAAATGAAATGAATAAAATAAATAAATAAAATAAAAAGCAAGAGGTATAATTGCAAGTTAATAATTTATTAATAAATAATAGATGTAATAAACAACAAAGAGACATTAGTACAGACTAAGAATGCGCACACAAATAATAAGTATAAGAAAGAGAAATTTTTATAAACACTACTGATAACAACTAGACAATTCTTAAAAATGGTGAATCTACGCCTGAATTGCATTCCTGAACCTATATGTAATGTGTAATAATTATCTTACATGTAACACTCCAAAGCATCATACAATGTACCTTGCCTCTGTGTATCATTACATTTCCATTTCTTTGTCATGAAATCTGATAACGAGTTGATTTTATAATCAGTATGTGCTTCCAATGAATTGTTCACCCTTTAAATTGTATGAATACATTTAAAAACTCCTCAAATATCTTGAAAGACAGGCGTGAAGGTGTTTAGAAATTAATTCTGTCCAAAAATCATAAAACAACAACCAGTGATTTTAAAAATAAACTGTTTGTCACATTAAATTCTACACCCCTTAAAGTGTTTTAAAAAGATTTAAAATTTTGAGAAATCCTGAAAATTGAGCCGTGGGGAGTTTTTTTGAAAAAACCGGGTGTATGGGCAAAAAAAAATAGAAGACATTGTTTTTTTGGAAAATAAAAAATACCATAAATTTCTGCACCCCTGGAAGTATATTGAACAATTTCGAAATGTTGAACAAAAATTAAAATCCGTCCGCAAAAAAAAAAAAAAAAAAAACCAGGTGTAAAAGCGGAAAACCAGGTGTGCTGCGCAACAAATTTGATGTTGCTGCTGCGTAAAACCGGGTGTAAACGCAGAAAACCCAGGTTTTTTTATTAATGCCCTAGAATTAATAGGACTTTAATTAAATGGTGATTCCCAAATGGATATATTTATATGTGAGGGAAAAAAATGATCCTACAACTGGAAAGTGTTTCCTGATTCCAACTAGGGCAGTCAATTTGATTTTAAGAAAATCTATATACCATATTTATGAATGTGAAATGTGGCACCAACATTAATGGAATAATCTTTTGTTGATTTTTCACAGAATTCAAGGCCCAATTTCCATAGGTTCTTTTTAAGCGTGTGTTCTTAGTTCAACTTGCACTTTCAATAATTACAAATAAGCTGATGAAGGAAAAAGAATTTTATATCACTGTTTTTCTGAACCTTGTGAATATGGAGGAAGTAAAAAAATTGGGGAAACCAACGCCATATTGGCTTCAAATTGAATAGATGATGGGTAAAAAAAAATTGTTGTTACCAATGCAAAGTTTCAAAATAGAAAAGGGGGATGGAAAAAGACTTGTTTTACTTTTCAACAGGAACAGTTGAATTTTTCAACTTAAATTTTGCAACAAATGGTGTTTAATGAATCATTTTGTTTACTTCAATTTGATTATCAAGATTGATTTTATTTCCAGGTTTAATCCCAAAATATCAAATTTATACAAAATGACATATTAGTTGTAGTTAAATGACTGTGCAATAATTGTACCAGAGTTGAACACCAAAAGGCTGTCATGTTAGCCATGTTGTAAAGAATAACTTTGAAATGTTGAATTTCACTTGATCAAGCCACTTGGTTTTTTTTTTGGATTTTGAAGCTTGTGCATATCAGAAATTCAGCTTCCAAGGTTTTGGCAGTGGTGGCGGTGGATCTCCTGGGGTAATGTATGCAATTTTAAAATATAACTGGCTTATTTCAGAGTTCTATGGTCCTGTTTTCCAAGAACTGTAGTAATAGATAAACCATGGTTGGATACAATTTTCATCCAAGCTCAAACTATAGTTTCTATCTCACAAATTATAATTCTTAATTTTGTTATGAGCTGTCATTTATTGAACAATGGTTGTAATAAAAAAAAGCAAAAGCCTCAGAAATTTCTACAAAATAAATTGGATATTTTGATATAATTTTGAAAACTCCTCTGATGTATCATTATACATTGGTGATACATAATATATAGGCATGGAGATATCATTGGTGCACACCAAGGATACATAGTAGATACAGGTGGAATACATCTGGGATATAGAGAAGTCACCTCCATAGAGGTTCCAACTTTTTTTTCCTGGTGAGTAAGTTGGGAAAATGAAAGATAAGGGAAAAGAATCCAGAAAGCCCCAGTTATAGAACTTGAGGGTATCAAATGCTACAAGGTGGATGGGCTTGGTAAAATCTGAACTGAAGATCCTCCATCTTGGAGAGATCATTGTACTTATATATTCTGTAGTATGAATTTCTACATGTCATCTATCTGCTGCTTGACTTGCTGCAGTAGTCATTTCTCTTTCACTTTGTGAAAGTCTGTTATGAGCCACTATCTCTAGTGGTTTGGTCAGTTGCTGCAGTCATTACTCTCAGCTAGCTGAAACTTTCCCCCCTTAAAAAGCACAGCTCTGATGAGAGTTGTGCAGTTTTGTCTCTTTGAAGCTCTAAATTTGCGCAATAGGGCATTAGAGTCTTGAATCTGCTCTATCTTCAGCCACTGATAAAAGTTGGCTGGCTTCGCTTTGAAAGGTCAGATCAATTTGGCAATCTTTCCCTTTTATCCTAGTAAGTTTTTTGTGTAAGATTCTTGAAGCTGTCAAACCTTCTGTTGGATGGTTGTCCAATTCTGGTACTATTGGGCTAGGGTCTCCTCTCTGATTATCTGAAGTAAAATATTTTTTAAGGAGGCTCACTTGGAAAGTTGGATGTTTAATGTTGTATCCCTCAGTCAATATAACTTCTACTGCATTCCTACCATGAAGTGCTTTCACAAAGAACGGTCCTACAAATGCATCCTTGAGCTTCTTGTTAGCACTTAAATTCTGAAAGTTGATTGTAGAGACCAGCACTCTTTCTCCTACTCTGATGTAATGATCTTGATGGTGTCTATCCCAGTGGTCTTTGTTTTACTGGAATGCTTCTCCCAAACACTTACTTGCGTTGTAGAACTACTCTAAGGCCAGAATAGCGCTTGGAAGGGATATGTATAACTACACTAGTACTAATTTAAGTTAAGACAAAGGTGCTGATGTAAGAGATTCCTTCCTGAATAATTCTGATGGGGAAGAGTGTAACACTAAGAATAAAATGAAAGGTGTGGCTTTCCTATTTTAATCTCAGACTGACTAGTACTTATAAGCTGACCACTAATACCTCTGAGGTATGGGGGGTGTTGAGGAGGAGTTGTGAGGGGAAAAGGGTGTGTGTAAAATGTTTTCATGGAAAAGATGTCTATATTTTCTAGGTAAAAAGAAGTGTCTTTGATGAAAATGAATCTAATATTTGGGGTAAAAGGTCATGCAGGTTGTATGGGGTAGAAATTGCATGGTGGCAATAGAACAACAGAGTGGAGTATATAAGGGCATGTGGAAAGGCCCTTCAAGAGGGGAAAAAATGATGAGAACATTATTACAAGATATGATGATGATCAATGACCATAATAGTAATAGTGATGAGCAAAAGACTACAAATGTAATAGTGAAGTGAATGTATGTAGTAATGATGAGCATTTGTTGTATATTAAGTAAGACTTTTTATTTACTGAATAATAATGACTTGGATGATGTGAGCCTGCAAGCCAAAAGGAAAAGAAAAGAATGTACCTATGAAAACTATTAAGGCTAATAACTTCTGATCCAAAAGGAAATCAAGGGTGGCTTTGATGAGTGACTAGGGGTAAAACAAGGTGTAGATTCTGAATCTGGAATAATATCGATGGATATATGGATGAAATATAAGATTTAAAAGAAGTGATGTGAGAAGGAACAGGATTACCACAGCGTGCCTTTCTGCTTTCAGCATCATTTACTGGAATTTCTCTGCAGACAGGTGTAACTTCACCGCTTTACTAAGGAGTAATTCCCTTGGCATATGAGGTGTCCATCCTCTCTCCAGTTCAAACAGAGTCTTACCCGTTGTAGAATGCACACTGGAATTGTACACGTATTCTAAGGCTGGTAATAATGACACCCAGTCATGGGTATACCCTTCTCTGTCTTTGAAACTCAGGGCAAATGTGCAGTATATCCTGATCATTTCCGCTAAGGTCTGAATCATTTGCTCAGCCAGAATGTCTGTCTGAGGATGGTAGGCTTTTGAAATGGACAGTTTTGATCCTAACAATTGAAGCAGGCTTTGCCAGAATTCTGAGGTGAATTTAGGGTTGCAGTCTGTAATAATGACCTTTGGGAAACCAACATCATTAATTATAGAATTCCAAAATATGAGCACTACATCTAGCACTGTATTATCTTTATAGCTAGGTACAACCCTTGCTCTTTTAGAAAATAGATCTACTACTACTAGGACGGCATTATAATTGGGGAGAGCTGTGACAAAGTCCATATTGATGACCTCCCATCTTTGCTTGGGTTCATCAATTGTCTGTAACAATCCAAATCTCTTCCCTGTTGTGCGGTTAGCTTTCTGGGCATCTATCACAGCTGTTACAGTACTTATTTACTCTGGCAGTCCAACTCCGCCACCAGGCCAGGACTCTTAATCTCTCTACTGTCCTTTCTTTAGTACACAGTTGTTTCCTGATCTGTGATAGAGAAGTCCATATAAAAATATAAATCTGCCTGCAGCAAATTTCTCCTTCCATGGTTCTTCAAGCTGGGATGTAAGATCTGGTTGAGAGTGTTTTGATGAAGGATAGCCTTCAACGCTTCTGTGTTTTTGTCTTTCTTGTAGCTCAGTCCAACCAAGTCCCAGAACTCTATTGCTAGGCCATTTATGCTGATTACCATGATCAGGATTTCATGAATTACTTACTCTTCATCTGCAGCTGGATTTTCTATGTCATTTGGTAGGGCCCACCTAGATAATCCATCCGCATTCTTATGTATCAGTCCTTCTCTATAAATCATAGTCGTGGATCCTCTACATTCTTGGATGGATATCTGCCACCTCATCATGTGGCAGCTAGGTGTCTTCATGTTCAGGAGTGATTTCAACGCTACACAGTCTGTGATTGCTTTTATCACTTCAAATACACACCCATCCAAATAGTAGTACAATTTCTCCAATACCCACACAAGAAATAGACACTCAAGCTCTGATGCTCCATATTTCTTCTCTGACTCTTTCAGCTGTCTCAATATGAAGCAGATAGGTCCTTCAATTTCTTTAATGTTGATCATTTGTATTTGGTTAAAGGCGGCTCCTAATCCTTCCATACAGGCATCAACATATAGCCTAAACGGTCTGGAAGGGTCTGGGTGGAACAATAGTGTAGCAGTTGTTAATGCTACTCTCAATTTATTATAGTCCAGTACTCTCTCTTTTGTAATCTCAAATCCTACATTTGAACTACATATCTTATAAAGACATGAAGCCATCATATTGAATTCTTCGATGTGTAAGCAATAATAGCCTGAAAATCCTAGAAAGGACTGTAGTTCCTTCAAAGTGGTGGGTATGGCTTTAACAGGACTGCTGCTAGGGCTTTCAACTCTGAAAGCCCAAATGAGCACTTGCTCAGCAATATTTTCATCTCATATCTTGAATGTTTTTCTTGTATAGCCTCTTTGACCGGGGGGAATCCCTCCCGTCGAGGAGGTTGTACCACCTCCTTGCCCGGGGGGGATCCCTCCAGCCAAGGAGGTTGTACAACCTCCTCGACCGGAGGGAATCCCTCCGGTCAAAGAGGTTGTATAACCCCTTCGACCGGAGGGAATCCCCCCGCTCAAAGAGGCTATACAACCTCTTTGACTGGAGGGATTCCTCTCCGGTTGAAGAGGTTGTATAACCCCTTTGACCGGAGGGAATCCCTCCGGTCAAAGAGGTTGTATAACCCCTTTGACCGGAGGGAATCCCTCCAGTCAAGGAGGTTGTACAACCTCCTTGGCCGGAGGGATCCCCCCCAGTTGAGGAGGTTGGGGCGTTGATAAACGCACGCCAAGCGCGCACGCCAACGCCAACCCGCACGCCAATTTTCTTTGGCGTGCGGGGCCTACACGCCATTTTTTTTTGGGGTGTAGGGTCTACACGCCAAAATAAATTGGCGTGTGAGACCTGCACGCCAAAAATGGCGTGTGGTTCCCACACCCCATGTTTTTTTTGGCGTGTGGGCGCACGCCAAATAAAATTGGCGTGTGGGCCCCGCACGCCAATTGTTTGGCGTGCGCTCCCACACGCCAAACAATTGGCGTGTGGGAGCGCACGCCAAACAATTGGCGTGCGGGTCCCACACGCCAATTGTTTGGCGTGCGGGTCCCCCCTCGCTCACATAATTGAGTGGGAGGGACCACTCGATTACGTGAGCGAGGCCGGCTGACGAGGTTATACAACCTCGTCAGCCGGGAGGACTTCCTCCCGGCACGAGGCTGTATAACCTCGTCAGCCGGGAGGACTTCCTCCCGGCTGACGAGGTTATACAACCTTGTCAGCCAGGAGGAAGTCCTCCTGGCTGACGAGGTTATACAACCTTGTCAGCCAGGAGGAAGTCCTCCTGGCCGACGAGGTTGTATAGCCTCGTCTGCCGGGAGGACTTGCTCCCACACGCCAAACAATTGGCGTGTGGGAGCGCACGCCAAAAAATTGGCGTGCGGGTCCCACACACCAATTGTTTGGCGTGCAGGTCCCCCCTCGCTCACATAATTGAGTGGGAGGGACCACTCGATTACATGAGCGAGGCCGGCTGACAAGGTTATACAACCTTTAGCCGGGAGGACTTCCTCCCGGCACGAGGCTGTATAACCTCGTCAGCCGGGAGGACTTCCTCCCGGCTGACGAGGTTATACAACAATGTCAGCCAGGAGGAAGTCCTCCTGGCTGACGAGGTTATACAACCTTGTCAGCCAGGAGGAAGTCCTCCTGGCCAACGAGGTTGTATAGCCTCGTCTGCCGGGAGGACTTCCTCCCGGCCGACAAGGCTATACAACCTCGTCGGCCAGGAGGACTTCCTCCTGGCTGACGAGGTTGTATAACCTTGTCAGCCGGGAGGAAGTCCTCCCGGCTGACGAGGTTATACAACCTCGTCAGCCAGGAGGACTTCCTCCTGGCCGACGAGGCTGTATAGCCTCGCCAGCCGGGAGGACTTCCTCCTGGCCGACGAGGTTGTATAACCTCGTCGGCCAGGAGGAAGTCCTCCCGGCCAACAAGGCTATACAACCTCGTCGGCCAGGAGGAACCAACGAGGTTATACAACCTCATTGGCCAGGAGGACTTCCTCCTGGCTGACGAGGTTGTATGGCCTCATCAGCCGGGAGGAAGTCCTCCTGGCTGACGAGGTTATACAGCCTCGTGCCGGGAGGAAGTCCTCCCGGCTGACGAGGTTGTATAACCTCGTCAGCCGGCCTCGCTCACGTAATTGAGTGGGCCCTCCCACTCGATTATGTGAGCGAGGGGGGACCCGCACGCCAAAAAATTGGCGTGCGGGGCCCACACGCCAAACAATTGGCGTGCGGGGCCCACACGCCAATTTTATTTGGCGTGTGGGGCCCACACGCCAAAAAAAAATGGCGTGTGGGAACCACACGCCATTTTTGGCGTGTGGGTCTCACACGCCCTGTTTTTTTGGCGTGTAGACCCTACACGCCAAAAAAAACATGGCGTGTAGGCCCCGCACGCCAAAAAAAATTGGTGTGCGGGTTGGCGTTGGCGTGCGCCGTTGGCGTGCGTTTATCAACGCCCAGGAGGTTGTACAACCTCCTAGATGATGATGTCATGTGTACATTCCTGTGTGCGCATCACATCAGCATGTATATAGGCAGGGGCACTCCCCTGCCTATACACATAGAAAGGGCGTGCAGTTTGCACGCCCTTTTCTTAATGGGGCGTGCGACCGCACACCTGTAGATGGGCGTGCAGCCCGCACGCCCATCTACAGGCGTGCAGCCCGCACGCCCATCGACAGGCCTGCTGACGCCCAGGGATTGGCGTGCAGCCTGCACGCCCATCTACAGGCGTGCTAACGCCCAGGGATGGGCGTGCAGCCCGCACGCCCATCTACAGGCGTGCTGACGCCCAGGGATGGGCGTGCAGCCCGCACGCCCATCTACAGGCCTGCTGACGCCCAGGGATGGGCGTGCAGCCCGCACGCCCATCTAAAGGCGTGCTGACGCCCAGGGATGGGCGTGCAGGGGCGTTGATAAACGCACGCCAACGGCGCACGCCAACGCCAACCCGCACGCCAATTTTTTTTGGCGTGCGGGGCCTACACGCCAAAAAAAGTGGCGTGTAGGATCTACTAGCCAAATTTATTTGGCGTGTGAGACCCACACGCCAAAAATGGCGTGTGGTTCCCACACGCCAAATTTATTTGGCGTGTGGGCCCCGCACGCCAATTTTTCTGGCGTGTGGGCCCCGCACGCCAATTTTTCTGGCGTGCGGGTCCCCCCTCGCTCACGTAATCGAATGGGCCCTCCCATTCGATTACGTGAGCGGGCCGGCTGACGAGGTTATACAACCCCGTCAGCCGGGAGGACTTCCTCCCTGCACGAGGCTGTATAACCTCGTCGGCCGGGAGGACTTCCTCCCGGCCGACAAGGCTATACAACCTCGTCGGCCAGGAGGAAGTCCTCCTGGCTGACGAGGCTGTATAGCCTCGTCGGCCGGGAGGACTTCCTCCCGGCCGACGAGGCTATACAACCTCGTCGGCCAGGAGGAAGTCCTCCTGGCCGACGAGGCTGTATAACCTCGTCGGCCGGGAGGACTTCCTCCTGGCCGACAAGGTTTTATGGCCTCGTCGGCCGGGAGGAAGTCCTCCCGGCCGACGAGGTTATACAGCCTCGTGCAGGGAGGAAGTCCTCCCGGCTGACGGGGTTGTATAACCTCGTCGGCCAGCAGGAAGTCCTCCTGGCTGACGAGGTTGTATAACCTCGTCAGCCGGGAGGGAGGCTGTATAGCCTCGTCGGCCGGGAGGACATCCTCCCGGCCGACGAGGCTATACAACCTCGTCGGCAAGTCCTCCCGGCTGACGAGGTTATACAGCCTCGTCAGCCAGGAGGACTTCCTCCTGGCCGACGAGGTTGTATAACCTCGTCGGCCAGGAGGAAGTCCTCCCGGCCGACAAGGTTATACAGCCTCGTCGGCCAGGAGGACTTCCTCCTGGCTGACGAGGTTGTATAGCCTCGTCAGCCGGGAGGAAGTCCTCCCGGCTGACGAGGTTATACAAACTCGTCAGCCAGGAGGACTTCCTCCTGGCCGACCAGGTTGTATAGCCTCGTCGGCCGGGAGGAAGTCCTCCCGGCTGACAAGGTTGTACAACCTCGTCAGCCAGGAGGACTTCCTCCTGGCCGACCAGGTTGTATAGCCTCGTCGGCCGGGAGGAAGTCCTCCCGGCTGACGAGGTTATACAACCTCGTCAGCCAGGAGGACTTCCTCCCGGCCGACGAGGCTATACAACCTCGTCGGCCAGGACCAATCGCCCGCGCCAACTATAGAATGTCACATGCTGCGCCCCGTGCTTTTCCCCGCGGAATGTCCGATGACATTTGGTAAGTACCCCCTTACCTCAGCCTCAGCCTGCCGCTGAGCCCGCGACTGCGGGCTCAGCTTCAGTGCTGCACCCCTGGTATATAAGTTCTCCCACATCCCCCTTGCTTTTGAATCCTGTCCTCAGCGATTCCCACACTACCCACTATCTTCCCATACCTTCGATCATACACTCCCCCATACCCGCCTCCCTTTTCCCATACCCACCATGCCCCATTCCCGACCCCCCTGTGATCGTTGCGCCGCACGGTCCAGCCACGCTTCCCTCTCTTCTCCTTGCTTCCAACCCGCGCCTGGAGCTGCCTGCACGGCCTGCGCTTGGTCCCATCTCCAATGCTCCCTGTCCCGCAGAAACGGCCCTTGTCCCCAGCCTCGTTCTCGCTCCGGAAATCAATCCCGTCAGAAACGGCGCCGCCGCGAGGATTCCTCCGACACTCCGGACCACTTTTCCATCTCCTCTTCCACCCCTTCCCCTCCTCGACACCGCCATCGCTCCGATCGCGTGAGAACCCCCGTCGGAACTGATCGAATGACTCCAAAACCTGAACGGAGGAACTTCCCCGATGGACCGACCTGGGCCGCCGCCCTCCGAGCCTGGGCGACTCGCCACCGCGTCAAAGTTGGCGCCGCAATGGACCCACACGCTCCTCGCCGCTCTCCGATCCCTCCGCCGCGCCCATCCCCGGTTCCCCTTCCGCGCCGCCAAGCCCAGACTCCCTTCCATGCTCCCCCTCCTCCATCACCTCCTCCTCCCCCACCTTCCACCCCACCTCAACCACCCCCCTCGAACCACCCTCTTCGTCCCCCCTTCCCCAGACCTTCCTCCACCGCCTTCGCCTACCCCGCCACCTCCACCTCCTCCAACACCTCCCCCTCCTTCCCCTACCTTACCTCCTCCTCCTTCACCTACCCCCTCCCCTCCACCTATGACCTCCCTCCTACCACCCCGCCCCGCTTCTTCTCCCCCTCTCCGCACTCCTTCACCGGCTCCCACCCCCTCCTCCTCCCGACCTCTTG
Organism: Puccinia hordei; assembly: GCA_007896445.1. NCBI lineage: Eukaryota > Fungi > Basidiomycota > Pucciniomycetes > Pucciniales > Pucciniaceae > Puccinia > Puccinia hordei. The sequence continues at coordinate 927,613 of RDRW01000292.1, forward strand.
GCGCTGCTCCCGCACCCGGTTTCCTTGAGTCGCCATACCGGGCCGCAATCCCCGACGACAAATACTAGTCCGGAGTCCCTGAAGCGTACCTCCTCCCGTTCCTGGAAGGTCAGGCCTCGCTGGTCGAAGGATTGTTGAAGAAAGCGGTGACGATCCCCGCCGAAACCCGCCGAGAAATGCTCCGAGAATTCCACCGGTCTTCCGCCGCGCTGCGCGCCCGCCTCCAACCCGCTGTGTTCTTGGACTGAGCGCTTCGGGCTCCTCTCTTTCACTCACTTTCCTGCTTGTATTTCCTACTTCTTCTGTATCCCTTATGCTGAAATAATATGCGTCCTATGCTCGCCCCGCTAACCTGGGACAAACACCTGTGCCATAATGGGATACTTGAGAGAAAACAAAACAAAAAAAGGTAAGTTACAAGTGCCCGGACCGCCCCGGATTGAGAACCACTTAGTCCCCGCACTTCCATTCCATTTTTTTTTTTTTTTTTTTTTTTTTTTTTACCAACTGAAAATTGAGATACTGAATCCTGAGAATTGAGATTGAAACTTTGAGAAAAACTTGAAGAAACTGATAACTTGAGGAAATTGATGACTTGAAAATACCACGCCGAAATCCTGAGAGAAAGAGAAACCACACCCGCAACCTAAAGATGAGAGAAAGAAACCGCGCCCGCAATCTATGAAGTCCTGAAACAAAAACCCAACCCGCCCGCCAAGGTACCTTGACCGCCCCAGATGGAATTTCCGCACAATTCCCCATACCCCTTGCCGTCCTGAATATATGACAAAGAAAACCAGTAAACCCATTCACAAAACACACATACATCCCGCTTTGGGATGACTGACATCCTGGGGTGGCTAGTTTATCCGGCTGTAGATCAGCTAGCGCACCCCCTCACCAATTAAGGCTTGGCCTATGGCCCCCATCCTCCCCCCGCTTTTGGCCGCTGTCCTCAGCGGTTTGTTCCTCGCACTTCGCCGCAAGGAACGCTCACTGGCCGCCTCTTTCTCGGCGCCGGGAGAATCCGCTCGAGCCGACTCATTGGCGGTTTGCTCCAAAGGAGTTGGCTCCAAATCCGAGTCTTCATCATTTTTGTCCTCAGATCCTGAAACAAGGGTTTCGTCGAACGACGTCAATCCCCGAGCATAGAACCGCTTCACGTGGGATGCCGCCGCCTTCCGCTTCAACGGGGTTCCGTCCAATTCTTCCAACTGATAACTTCCTCCCGGAAATTTGCTGACCACGCGATAAGGTCCGTTCCATCGGTTTGCGAATAGCTTCCCCCACTGGGTTTCCAAGCTCCGATTGTACAGAAGGACAAGATCGCCCTTCCGTAACGGGTCCCGCAACCGGTGAGCGCAACGCTCATCCCAATAGCGGACCGACTTCGCCCAAGATTCCCGCAATCGCTTCGCCGCCTTCTCAACAACTTCCTCTTGTCGGAGGAGTTGTTCCGCCCGCACTTCCAACAGTTCTTCCGAAGTTTTCACCTTCCACCAGTCGATAGCAAGATAAGTGAGCATCTCGATATCGACCGGCAACACAGGCTGTCGCCCATACAGGAGTTCGTACGCTGAATAACCGGTGCCCCGCTTGGTTGAGATCCGATCCGCGAAAAGGACTGCCGGAAGGAATTGATGCCACTTCCGGCCGTCTTCTCCGCAAATTTTGACCAGCGTGTTCTTGATTGGCTGATGTCCCCGCTCAATCATCCCAGCGCCTTCCGGATAATACTCCGTGACCCGGCCAAACTTTGCCCCGCATGACTGAACAAGCTTCATCAGACTTCCTCGGAATTCCGCACCCCCATCCACCGTGACTAGCCGCACACATCCGAACCGTGAGAACCAGAACTCCTCCAGGAATTGGCCAACCTTGTCCGCTGACAGCTTGACCAAAGTGATGGCCTCTACCCACCCCGACAGATCATCCCTCGCGACGAGTAAGTAGGCGTACTTACCCGCCTTGATGTGGACAACATCCAAGGAAATCCGACTGAACAACGAATCCCCCCCTGTCGGGATTCCCACCTCCTTGGGGAGCGCCAAGCTCCGACGCTGACACGCCTCACAGCTCCGAACCCAGTCACGGACCGACTTCACCATACCAGGCCACCAAAAACGCTGCCGAACGCGGGCACGCGTCTCCACCTCGCCCCGATGCCCCAACTCCTCGTGAAGGCTCCGAAGGATGGCTTCCTGGCTCGCTCGACAAGTCGCCGCGACCAGCGGTATGGGAGACCGCCGACGCCAAAGTTGACCGTCCCTCACGAAGAAGTTGACGCTATTCCGACGGACCCATGCTTTCAATTCGGTTGAAGTATCATCAGGGAAATTGAGGGTACTTAGGAAGGTTCCCATCAGCTCGTACTTCCCGCTCTGGGGAAGAGGAAGTTTGATACCGACTGTCGTCGCTCCTGCCTTCATCAGCCGTTCTTCCACGTCCAACGCCTCTGCTGAGCGGAACCGCCCCGCTCCCTCTTCTTCCGCCACTCGCGACAATGCATCAGGCATTGTGAACGCCTTCCCCGCGACATGAACCACTTTGAAAGAAAACAATTGAAGGTAAGCCACCCATCGAGTCATTGGAGCATTAGGGAGAGTAGGAGAATTGATCATCCTCGCCAGTGCTTCCGCATCAACTAGGAGTTCAAAAAACACCCCCCACAACACGTGTTGAAGCTTCCGCACCACCTTGGTGACCCCGCACAGCTCAAGCTTTGGCTGAGAGTATTGCGACTCGGTTTCCGTGAAGGTGATCGACTCGTAAAGAACCGGCCGATCTTTCCCGTCCTCCTCTTGCGTCAGCACAACTCCCGCACCGAATTCACTGGAGTCGACTGCCAACTGAATTCCATCCTTCCCCTAATCGAGATCCTTGAGCGTGATCTCCCTACCAACGATCTCCTTCAGCCGAGTGAACGCGCAATCACATTCTCCGGTCCACTTCCATTCAGTCCCTTTGCGAGTGAGCCGCCTCATTGGGCTTGCGATCTCCGCAAACCGCTCGATAAACATCTGCACGTAACTACACAACCCTAAGAACTGAAGGATATGAGTTACGGTTTTCGGAACCAGCCATTCCAAAACTTTGTTCAACTTAGCCCGAGTGATGCTCCTTCCGCGAACTGAGACTTCATGGCCAAGGACCTCCAAAGCCGGAACGCAGACTGCAAACTTCTTCCCTGAAACCGTAAGGCCCGCGGTCTCAATTCGGAACAAGATCCGCTCCAAAGTGACCGCATACTCCCAAATAAAACGCCTGATGCCCGGGTTGTCCACCAAGACCGTCCCTCCGTAATCCGACTTTGGTCCCTTGATACCCGGGTCATCAATGAAGATCTGGACAAGATGAGGTAAGTCGTCCTGGAGGATCCACGCCATCTGCGCTTGGTAAACCGCTACCGAGTTGGTGGCTCCCTGCGGGAGACGAGTCAGCTGCATACGCCCCAACCGTGTCTCGAAAGCCGTGAGTAGCCGCGACTCAGGGTGCAATTCCCGCTGATCGTACCCGCCCATGACATCAACCAACCCATAACAAACCCGTCCCGCCATGGATTCAACGAACTCATCCATGCGCGGAGGAAGTCCTGTGTCCAGGATGGTAACGGAATTCAGCCTCTGAAGATCATGAACAATCCTCAAACTCGTCCCATCCTGTTTCAGCACCGGAAAAATTGGGCTGGAGTAGCTTGAGCAAGATTGCTCATACAACCCCGTCCGCACCCGCTCCCGTACCAACTCCGTGAAGGTATCGCGAATGGTCGCCGGAACCGGAATTGGCTTGATCTGCCACGGTTCGTGGGGTATCACCGGAATCCGATAAGGCTCCCCTATTCCCCTGTCCAACAGCCCACGCTCTTCAGGGGAAAACGCCAAAGCCTTTGCCCGCAAAGTGACGACCGGGGCTAAGAGCTTCCGCTCTTCCTGGCTCACCCACCCCGGAGGTCCGAAGTTGAGACTCGCCATCCGTTCCTCCGTGATACGCTCTGTTGGCACGAATTCCGGAGGCCGCACCCAAAGTGGGGTAAGATAGGGGTCTCTCCCCCACTGGATGGGTTTCAACGGTGAGTTCAAGCTTTGAGGCATTGGCTCATTCGGCGGCCTAACCTTCCGCGCCACCGGCTTATAATTTGCCCCGCACGATTCCACCCTCCGTAGAACGACGCCTTCTTCCGCTGAGATCCTGCAGACTGGGAAACCAAAGACTCTCGATTTGCTCACGACCGTGGCACAAGGTAGGTTTTCTCGAAACGTAGTAGATACCCTTGGCGGTGCACAATTGGGAGGACTTACTTCTGCACTATTTGCCCCCGCCCCAAAAGAACGTTCCGCCATTGCCTTCTCCGAACCCTCCCCATCCTCCTCCCAAACCTCCGTCACTTGATGCGGACCGAACTCCCGAGACTCCCGCCTATGATCGGCGGAGAAGAATCGCTCACGTATGTGGCACTCGGTAGGGTTTTTCGAGAGTTAGTAGAAACCCTTGATGGTGCACAATTGGGAGGACTTACTTCTACACCTTTTGACTCCGCTCTATCGTGTTCCTCCTCCGTCCCCTCACTCCACACCTCCACTTCCTCTAGCGGACCGACTTCCCGATAACTCCGCCTATGGCCTGACGAAACGGAATTGCTCACGTACGTGGCACTCGGTAGGGTTTTTCAAAAACTAGTGGAAACCCTTGGCGGCGCACAATTGGGAGGACTTACTTCTAGACTGGTTGCCCCCGCTCCATCGCTTTCCTCCTCCACTCCCTCTCTCCAAACCTCCGGTTCCGAGTGCGGACCGACTTCCCAGGATTTCCGGCTATGGCCAGACAAAAGGAATTTGCTCACGTACGTGGCACTCGGTAGGGTTTTACGAATGGTAGTAGATACCCTCGGAGGTGCACAATTGGGAGGACTTACTTTTGGGTCTTTTGCCTCCGCCCCATCATCCCCTATTCCTTCCCGCTCTTTAGGAGTCGACCGTCCGCACGATGCTAGAGCTGACATCGTGCGGATTGACCGGCCGACACCTAAAAACCCCGTGCCAAGGGGGAAGCCTCCTGCTTCTCCCTCCCTCGGCACTCCTCCTCCCCCACCTCCGGCCCCAGCCGGGTCTCCCATTGTCCGCTTGATGGCCGACAGATCGTCGTCGCGAACCGTCGCCCTTGGGAGTCCGCCACCGAAAGGACCTCCTCCTTGCGGACTGAATCGAACCGAAGGCCGGCTCGGAAGGCGAACAAAAACGGCCGTCCAAGGATAACTTTGGCGGACCTCACCACCAAGAATGAGACCCTCCGCCTGGTCTTCGCCACCTCAACCCACTCACTCTCCACCACACCCGCCACCTCGCACTCATGGCCGCCGATTCCTTGCAAGCCAATGTTGGCTTGTTGGGTAACAAGATCCGAGTCTTGCGCCACCTCCGCCGGCAAAAGGTTGACCATCAACCCGCTGTCAATCATTGCCCATACTTGCTGGTCCCCGATGGTCATCTGAACATAACCAAGGGGGCAGGAGATGGAGTCTGACGGAAACTCCTCCGGATGGTGTCGGCACGAATTTTCGGCCTCCGCTGAACTCACGTTGAAGGCCACCCGATTACCTTCCGCCTTGAGGCCCGCACTCTCCTTAAGAGACGCTATGAGCGCTTCCGCCATTAGAGGGGAAACCGATGCCAATTCCTTGATGGAAAGAGTCAGCGGGCCATCCCGGTTCAGAGCGCGCTTGGCCAACTCCGCCGCCTTCTTTTTCCCGGTGGGCGCCGCCACTCCTCCAGGCTGCGAAACTTCCTTTGCCTTGCCCTTCTTTGGAGGATCCACATCCATGCGGTCGTACCCGCCGTAGTGGGCCGTCACCTCATCGGATTGGATGGCCCACACCTCTGATTGGACAGCAGGGGGAGTCCATCCAGACGTCCCGACAACTATACCCATCGAGGATTTGACCTCCGCCTTCGGGCCTTCCGCCGTCTCTCCCTGCCCTGCCGCCGCTGCACGAACCACGTCGCGCAGCACGGCCGCCTTGATCGGTTCACGCGATCTAGGAGGAAATAATCACCATTATAGATCCTCACCCGCCTACCGTTTAAGTCGTCCGTCAACTCTTGACATCGAGACTTATAATGGGTATTCGACCCGCACTAAGTGCAACGAAGCCCCGGAGGCCCCGCACGCGGAGGACCACTCCGCTGACCGTCGGCCGGTGCCGACGCTTGCGGCTGCAACTCCCGTTGGACCGTCTTCTGCATGAACAAACGAAGCTCCTTCAAGGTGTCAGCCAACTCCGCCACTTCAGCGGGCGCCACCGGCGCCGTGTTCCGGGAAGAGATCACCGCCCCGATTCCGCTTGAGATCGCCACTCCCGAATTCTTGGCCACCAACTCCATCATGTCGAACTCCGCCCGGACCGCTCCCCTAAGCGACGCCAAGTCGGGCAACAGGGTCCCTCCATCCCTTGACCGCCAAATGAGGTTCTGATCGTACAGCCTCTGCTGCACCCGCTCCTGAACCGGCGTGGCGAGCCCCTTGAGGAAGCTCCGCTTGACCGACGCCGGCTCCCCAATGATCACCTCATTGCGGTTAAGGTACTTCACGATGCGATCAAAGGAAGTGACGTACTCATCGAACGCCCTTCTGTCACGCTGCAACTATCAGTCTCAGCCAAACCCGGCTCAGCATTTCCATATGCATCGAACTTCGAATGCAACACTCAGTTTCGAACTTTCAAAGGACCAAATGCGTGACACCTAATCAACGGGACACTCATCCAAACTCATTATCCAATCCGGTCCCTGATTTGAAGATTTCCCTTTCCGGTGATTCGACGGCTCTTCGACGCTTACCCAATAACCTTACTCGGACTAGCTCGCATGCCTCGACTCTCAGCTTGGCGCTTAAACCTTTCAATCAAGCCTCGCACTTACCAATTACATCACCTGGGAATCTCTGTCTTGTATCTTCGAATTAATTGTCATATCATCGATTATGCTTTCATTTGACTTTCCTTTTCAAATCACTCGTGTAACTCTAACTACGAGTAAATACTTTCCTTACTCATCTTCACGAAAGCATCATGTCAATATTTGCCTATAAAAGCAACTGTACTTTTCTCTACATTCCCTTTTCCTCACTTAATTAATATAATATTGTTTTACGTTACCTTCCTTAATCAGTCATCATCCTGATTAAATCCGAGTCTGATTTGAGCCCAGTACTTATTACTCACAGCACATCTTCGAAGCTCGTCTCGAAGTTATCTTCGAGAATTACTTCGACTTGAAGATATCTTCGAGTTGCTTCGAAGAATAGCTTCGACTCATCCTCCAGTTCCCTTTGCGCTTCGATCAACCAAATCCCCATCTGTACGTTGGGTTGGTCGTATGACACCTTCGATCGTTGACCCCACCCGATGCCGCCTTGCTCGACGCGAGATTCTCCAAATCCGGCTCCCAATACCGTTGCTGACGCGGACCCCACTTCTCCAACATCTCCTCCCTCAGACGCTCCCAGTTCTTCGCCTCGTACCCCTCCATTTCCTCCACATCGCGCAACTCTTCTTCGGACTGAATGAAGTTGACGATTTGACCCGACGCCCCTTCGGTTTCCGCCGCCAATTCGAAGCGACTCAAAAATCGATCAACCGCATCAATACTGAATCGGACTGCGGGAAAATCCCGCGCCCGAATCTTGACGCCCGTCGGTGGGTCCAACGCCAACCCTCGCCTCCTCACCCCTACCGGCGCTTCACCAGCCGCCTGCTTCCCCTTCCGATTCTCCTCCGTTCCGTCGTCCATGTTGACCTCCGACGTGATGCCGTAGGTTCCCAGACCTCCCCCCTTCGGAGGGGGAGGGAGGAACTTGGCGGGAGGGAGGGTGAACTTGGAGGAGGACGCTCCGCCCGACGCCGTCGTAGGAAGATAAGTGTCAGAACCGCTCATCCTCGAACAATGATCAACGATATATAAAAATTAAAGCAAAAGACAAATGTCTTGAACCGTCAGCAGGTTGGAAACAGAAAGAAGTTTCCCGGCCAGACCCCCAATATGTGGAAATAAAGGCAACCTCGGTAACAGAAATGGTAGGTTGCCCTTCTTCCTGGTTGGTTCCGGTGGTTCTTTGATTTCCTCTGCGGGATAAACACTGTCAGCGGATAATCAACTGGTTTCCCTGCAACACCTTATACTCAGCAAGGGGACCGTTCCTCTTGCGTTTGTCGTGCTGATGATGCCCTACGCAGTTCCGCTTGTCCGCACACGCTGAATAATCGCTGAGAGAACTCTAAACACTGATATTTTTTTATGTACGCTGTAGTTGATAGCTATCTACTGTGATGATAAGATAAGATAAGACCCGCAGCCCTGGTACAACCCTCTATTTATACAACAGTCCCCCCGATCATGTCCCGCATTCCCCGGTACTGTCCCTGGAGCCCTACTTGCCTGTCTCCTCAATCCCGCATCACACCGCAGCCTGTCCCCGACTACTATACCCCGTTGACCCCTGCAGCCGTCTGTCGCTTCCCTGCGCACGACTCCGCTTCTTCTGCCCCCGCTCCGCTTGTGGCCTGGCGCCCCAAACCCCGTGGTTCCGCCCGGTCCATCGCGTCGCGCATACTGAAGCGGCCTTTGTCCGCTCAACCGATTGCCCGCGCCAACTATAGAATGTCACATGCTGCGCCCCGTGCTTTTCCCCGCGTAATGTCCGATGACATTTGGTAGATACCCCCTTACCTCAGCTTCAGTGCTGCACCTCTGGTATATAAGTTCTCCCACACCGTCCGACGCCCCTTCAGTTTCCGCCGCCAATTCGAAACGACTCAAAAATCGATCAACCGCATTGACACTGAATCGAACTGTGGGAAAATCCCGCGGCCGAATCTTGACGCCCGTCGGTGGGTCCGACGCCAACCCTCCCCTCCTCACCCCTACCGGCGCTTCACCCGCCACCTGCTTCTCCTTCCGATTCTCCTCCGTTCCATTGTCCATGTTGACCTCCGACGTGATGCCGTAGGTACCCAGACCTCCCCCCTTCGGAGGGGGGGGAACAAACTTGGCGGGAGGGAGAGTGAACTTGGAGGAAGACGCTCCGCCCGACGCAGTCGTAGGAAGATAAGTGTCAGAACCGCTCATCCTCGAACAATGATCAACGATATATAAAAAAAAATAGAGAAAAGGACAGATGTCTTGAACCGTCCGCAGGTTGGAAACAGAAAGAAGTTCCCGGCCAGACCCCCAATATGTGGAAATAACGGCGACCTCGGTAACAGATATGGTAGGTTGCCCTTCTTCCTGGTTAGTTCCGGTGGTTCTTTGATTTCCTCTGCGGGATAAACACTGTCAGCGGAAAGTCAACTGGTTTCCCTGCAACACCTTATACTCAGCAAGGGGACCGTTCCTCTTGCGTTCGTCGTCCTGATGTTGCCCTACACAGTTACGCTTGTCCGCACACGCTGAATAATCGCCGAGAGAGCTCTGAACTATGAGATTTTCTTATATATGCGCTGTAGTTGATAGCTATCTACTCCAATGATAAGATAAGATAAGATCCCCCAACTAGTACAACACTCTTTTATACAACAGTCCTCCCCGATCATGTCAGCTTGCTACTATGACAGAGCAACCTGTCACAAGTTTCCTACAAAAATTATCATAAAAAATATAGAATATCAAATAATAGTTAGAATATTATTTGATATTCTAAATCTACACTAAAAATAACCTAGGGTACCTCACTGTGAAACCCCAACTCACTAGTTTCACATAACAATCACAGAACAACCAACTACTTCAACTCACCGCCCCGCTCCCCCTTCTGGTTCAGCAGAGACTCAACTTACTTTATCTGCTGAACTAGGTAAGCCAGAAACACTTCACTTCTTTCAATCATTTTCCTTTAATTATCCTTCTTTATTTCCTCTTTCTCTTCCTTCTCATATTTAATCCTATTTTGTACATACTGACAGGAGAGACTCAACTTACTTTATCTGCTGAACTAGTAATCCAATCACACTGTGGTTCTAGAACGTCTCTCTCAGCACCCACTGATCATTCCATACTGCAAGGACTTAGTGAAGGGACTACACCCTTACACTCACTCACAAGTACCCCTAATTCTCACTCCTTCACTATGTAAATTAGCAAAGAATAATTAGCAAGTACCTTTAAACAAAAAGGAACTTGCATTAATTAATGCTTATATATATATATACATATGCTTAAACCCCATTTCCAGTCACGGAAATGAGGTGTTGTGTAAATTAGGGGAGATAGTGTAAATACACCGTGTTTTACTCAAACCCCACGTACCGCAGTCCGCAGAACTTCAAGTTCAACCCGCGTGACTGAAAGCCCGCGTCAAGGTTGGGATATAAGCCCCCGCGCAAGCATCAAGCCCCTCACAGGCTCCCAAACTTGGCACGCGGACTCCACAGTCACTCAGGTACACCCAAATCAACAAAAACACGCCCCAGTGACCTCATTACATATGTTACATATGTAATGAAGAGTACTGGGGACTAAACAATTAAATATATTAAATGGTATTGTTTATTTGTACAATACATTGATTGAACAAACAGTACAAACAATACTGTGGCTTATTATAAATACAAATAAGCCACTAGTATTAAATCTATAACAAACAGTACTAATGTACTACAGACTGTAAGTCAATGTAAAGAAATAAATAATAAAATACATTAATAAAAAATCAATTGGTGACGTGTATTCAAAGCAGGGGCTGCTGAAGCGTCACCAAGAAAGCCAAAATGGCCAAAATGTGGTCCAAAGATCCCACAAGTTGGCCAATAATACCTACAGGGTCCCCAGGGGGAACTCAAGACTATTTAAGGAGCTCTTCAACCGCCCAAAGAAGGCTCCTCATGCTTCCCAATACCCACTAACAACCTTACCCACTTCTTATTAGATATATACATCTTTATAACACAGTCTGGTAAGCTTCTTAGTAGTTATTCTTTAGCCCTGTCTTCCCCAACAACTTCACAGTGGCCATCAAGCTCCACCATCCATCCATCCAAGCGCTTCAAACTGTCCAGTTTCACCCAGAATATCCCCAAGATCCCTCAAGGTTTATTACTAGTAAGTAATAACCCTTTTCTTGAAGATATTCCCCCATTTCCATTCCTGTGATTAATCCACCCCTGTTCCAACAGGCCCCAGTGTTCCAGGTACCTAAATCCTCTGCATTTATTTGTAAGATACCTTCGAGGGATCTAAACCACCCCTGATTTATCAGGCCCCTCTGGTTTTTAATTATATTAAATTTATTTAATATAATTATTAACCTATTTTTCTCTCAATTTTTACATCACAATTCCCCCATATCTTTTGGGAATTGTAACATTGTACCTTACCCAGAGTGAATATACTCTTTCCATAAATTCTTGCACCACCTGTAGCTAGAAGGACTTGTCCTTGGCATCAGGGAGGCTGACAGATCATGTCCCGCAATCCCCGGTACTGTCCCTGGAGCCCTACTTGCCTGTCTCCTCAATCCCGCATCGCACCGCATCCTGTCCCCGACTGCTATACCCCGTTGACCCCCGCAGCCGTCTGTCGTTCCCCTGCGCACGACTCCGCTTCTTCTGCCCCCGCTCCGCTTGCGGCCTGGCGCCCCGAACCCCGTGGTTCCGCCCGGTCCATTACGTCGCGCATACTGAAGCGGCCTTCGTCCGCTGGACCGATCGCCCGCACCAACTATAGAATGTCACATGCTGCGCCCCGTGCTTTTCCCCGCGGAATGTCCGATGACATTTGGTAAGTACCCCCTTACCTCAGCCTCAGCCTGCCACTGAGCCCGCGACTGCGGGCTCAGCTTCAGTGCTGCACCCCTGGTATATAAGTTCTCCCACAACGGGAAGCCAACGGCACACGCCAACGCCAACCCGCACGCCAATTTTTTTTGGTGTGCGGGTCCCATATGCCATTTTTTTTGGTGTGCGGGGACTACGCACCAAAAAGGAATTGGCATATGGGAGTGCACGCCATTTTTTGGTGCACTGCCAGCATAATTGCCTAGGTTGAGTTCATCCCAGTTAAACTAGGATGCAAACAACCAATTTAAAGTAGGTTGACCTCAACCAATGAAATATAAAACCAAGGGGGGTCCCTTGGATTTATATTTCATCAGTTGATTTCAACCAAGCTTAAATTGGTTGAGTGCATCCCAGTTTAACTGGGATGAATTCATCCTAGGAAATCATGCTGTGTCATGAGCCGTATTTTGGGCCCGCCAGCACCAGAGCCCGCACCACATGTAGATAGTCTATCATGTACATGTCACAGACAGGCCACTATATAGTCTGTCAGGACAAGGATCCACATCCCTTCCTCATCCTGCAATCTACATTATAGGATCCCAAAACCCCAGAAACCCCAGAACCCCAGTGCCTTCCTCTCCCAAGATCAGACCATAACATATTGCCGGATCTAACACTACGGAGACAAAGGCAAGAAACCCAAACAAACCTGACAAACAGATAACCCAAGAAACCCCAACCTCATCCGTGTCCAAAAGATGGATGACGTGGAGCAACTCCGACGACAGCTTGAGGAGATGACCCAAGCAAGGGAAAATGAACGTTCCCGCCGAAAAGCGGCCAAAGCCCAACGGGACCAACCATCCCGACCAGCTATCCCGACCCCACTCCGCGGACCAAAGATTGCATGTCCCGACAAGTTTGATGGTGAGCGCGGGACGAAGGCAGAAACTTTTGCCCGACAAGTGGCGATTTACACCTCGTTCAACAGCTCCATGTTCCCCGACGACAGGACAAAGTTGTTATTTGCTGTGTCCTACCTTACCGGACCCGCCGCAGTGTAGTCTGCCCCGTACATCAACCTAGTCACGGAAGGAGCGGACTTCTCGTACGCCGGGTGGACAAAGGATTTCGGAGCAATGTATTTTGGCTCCAAGAAGAAAGGAAAGGCGGAACGTGCGTTGCGAGCGCTACGACAGACAAGGACCGTGGCCGGCTACACCCACAAATTCCTCACCCATGCCACCGCCACCGGATGGGAAGTCCCGACCCTCATCAGCCAATACCGACAGGGCCTCAAACGGGAGATTCGGACTGCACTGGTATTGGCCCGCACTACCTTCACTACCGTTAACGAGGCAGCAAGCCTGGCCATGGAGCTTGACTCCGAGTTACACAGAGCGGAGACAACCTCTGGATTGGCTACGAGCCAGCCAGACCCCAACGCCATGGACACATCTGTGATCACCGGCCGACTGTCTGAAGACGAGAAGGTCCGCATGATGCGGGAGGGCCGTTGCTTCCGCTGCGGGACACGTGGACATCTCTCCCAGGAGTGTCCAAACAAGAAGGGGAAAGGACGGACGCCCGCCTCAGTATCCGCACTCAAAGACCAGGTCCAACAACTAGCCGATGGATTGGCAACACTTAAAGCGGAAGGACAGGCGGATAAGACCGGAAAGGGACGGGCTGAAAAGTCAAAAAATGGCGATGCTCGGGAATGAAGGTTGTGCCTTTCCCAAGCGTAGCGGAGTTGTCATGTAGTATTGGTGCTAATCAGACATTACATGTAAATGAAATTGATCCCCAATGTTTCCTTTCATGCACCATCACAACTTCCAGAGCCACACCCAAAGAACCCTACCCCTCCCTATTATTCCTCATTGACTCCGGAGCAACCCACGACGTTTTGAGCGAGTTGTATGCATCCCGATGGGGACTGCTTGAGGCTGCATCGGCATCAAAACGGACCGTCTTTGGATTTGACGGGTCCGCAAGCAGAGCGACCCATGAGATTGACCTAATCCTGAACAATGAACCCCGCCCATCCCGGTTCATCATTACGAGACTGAAAGACTTGTACGATGGGATCCTAGGGATGCCCTGGATCCGCCGGTACGGACACAGAATCAATTGGACAAGCCGTACCCTATGGAACCCCGACATTGCGGCCGCTTTGGCGGTTTTGTCTATCCCAAAAAACACCCCGACTGGCAAACTGGGGAAAGCTAGGAGAATAGGCGACGGGGTGTGTGTTTTGAACACAATAACACCCCCGCAATGTGAGTTCAATGCCCCAATTTTTACTATTTCTCCCGAAACGGCTGGCAAGCTTGTACACCCTTTAGATAACGTCCCAAGCCCCACGCGGAACCCTGAAACCCGACATGCCAAACAAGTACCCGATGAAACCGTATCCCATGAAACTGGTGCTACTGCTGAAGCAGTATTGTCCTATCCGCCAACACCCCCGCAAATGGTCCACAGGCCCACGGGGAAAGCTAGGATTAGTGACAAGGGGGTGTGTGCTTACAGCACAATAACGCCCGCAATGTGAGTCTGACAGCCCCCCACCCCATACCTTACTTCCCGAAACAGCTGGCAAGCTTTTACACCTCGTAAATAGATTCCAAATTGCCGCAAGGAACCCCAAGACCCAATGCTTTGACCAGGCAACCGATGAAATTATTGCTACTGCCAAGGCGGTATTGTCCTCTCCGCCAAAATCCCCGCAAACGGTCTACAGGCCCTTGGGGAAAGTTAGGATTAGTGACGAGGGGGTGTGTGCTTATAGCACAATAACACCCCCGCAATGTGAGTCTGATACATATTCCCCGCATTTGATTCCCGAAACAGCTGGCAAGCCTTTTTACCCTCTAGGACATACCCCCGCAGTGATCAATGCGGCCAAAACGTCATGGTCAACATTGGCCCGATTGGCAGCAGAAGAAAAAACCACGACTGCCGGTATGGAGTACCGAAGAATTGGTACCGTGGTGCTACCACCAACACCTTGACATGTTCCAGAAATCGGGGCGTTGATAAACGCACGCCAACGGCGCACGCCAACGCCAACCCGCACGCCAATTTTTTTTGGCGTGCGGGGCCTACACGCCATTTTTTTTTGGCGTGTAGGGTTTACACGCCAAAAAAAAAGGGCGTGTGAGACCCACACGCCAAAAATGGCGTGTGGTTCCCACACGCCATTTTTTTTTGGCGTGTGGGCCCCGCACGCCAAATAAAATTGGCGTGTGGGCCCCGCACGCCAATTGTTTGGCGTGCGGGTCCCCCCTCGCTCACATAATCGAGTGGGAGGGACCACTCGATTACGTGAGCGAGGCCGGCCGTGCGGGTCCCCCCTCGCTCACATAATCGAGTGGGAGGGACCACTCGATTACGTGAGCGAGGCCGGCTGACGAGGTTATACAACCTCGTCAGCCGGGAGGACTTCCTCCCGGCCGGCGAGGCTATACAACCTCGTCGGCCAGGAGGAAGTCCTCCTGGCTGACGAGGTTGTATAACCTCGTCAGCCGGGAGGACTTCCTCCCGGCCGGCGAGGTTATACAACCTCGTCAGCCAGGAGGAAGTCCTCCTGGCCGACGAGGTTGTATAGCCTCGTCGGCCGGGAGGACTTCCTCCCGGCTGACGAGGTTATACAACCTCGTCAGCCAGGAGGACTTCCTCCTGGCTGACGAGGTTGTATAGCCTCGCCGGCCGGGAGGACTTCCTCCTGGCCGACGAGGTTGTATAACCTCGTCGGCCAGGAGGAAGTCCTCCCGGCCGACGAGGCTATACAACCTCGTCGGCCAGGAGGAAGTCCTCCCGGCCGACGAGGCTATACAACCTCGTCGGCCAGGAGGACTTCCTCCTGGCTGACGAGGTTGTATAACCTCGTCAGCCGGGAGGAAGTCCTCCCGGCTGACGAGGTTATACAACCTCGTCAGCCAGGAGGACTTCCTCCTGGCCGACGAGGTTGTATAGCCTCGCCGGCCGGGAGGAAGTCCTCCCGGCTGACGAGGTTGTACAACCTCGTCAGCCGGCCTCGCTCACGTAATCGAGTGGCCCCTCCCACTCGATTATGTGAGCGAGGGGGGACCCGCACGCCAAACAATTGGCGTGTGGGCCCCGCACGCCAATTGTTTGGCGTGCGCTCCCACACGCCAATTGTTTGGCGTGTGAGAGCGCACGCCAAACAATTGGCGTGCGGGGCCCACACGCCAAAAAAAAATGGCGTGTGGGAACCACACGCCATTTTTGGCGTGCAGGTCTCACACGCCAATTTATTTTGGCGTGTAGACCCTACACGCCAAAAAAAAATGGCGTGTAGGCCCCGCACGCCAAAAAAAATTGGCGTGCGGGTTGGCGTTGGCGTGCGCGCTTGGCGTGCGTTTATCAACGCCCCAGAAATCGAGCGCCATGAGGCTTCCCCCGCAGAGAAAGTATGATTTCCACGTAGAGCTGATCCCAGGGGCTACCCCACAGGCCGGAAGAATCATCCCGCTATCTCCGGCGGAGAACCAGGCGCTTGATGTTATGATTGACGAAGGGCTGACAAACGGGACCATCCGGCAGACCACATCCCCTTGGGTGGCACCGGTCTTATTCACTGGGAAGAAGGACGGAAACCTGCGGCCCTGTTTTGACTACCGGATACTCAACGCAGTAACGGTGAAGAACAAGTACCCGCTACCACTGACAATGGACTTAGTTGACAGCCTTTTGGATGCGACACATTTACAAAGCTGGACCTCCGGAACGCCTATGGGAACCTCCAAGTTGCAGAAGGCGACGAAGATAAACTGGCTTTCATCTGCTGGGCAGGACAATTCGCACCGAGCGCCGGGATACTTCCAATACTTCATGCAAGACATCCTCCTTGGACGGATTGGGAAGGACACTGCCGCATATCTAGACGACATCATGATCTACACACGGAAAGGATCAGACCATGCAGAAGCGGTGGGCAGTATACTGGACACATTGAGCAAGCACCAATTGTGGCTGAAACCCAAAAAGTGTGAGTTTTCAAGGCCGGAAGTGGAATACCTGGGACTGTTAATATCATGCAACCGGATCAGAATGGACCCCGCAAAGGTACAAGCAGTAACCGAATGGCCCGCACCAAAAAATGTGACTGAACTCAAGTGATTCATCGGATTTGCTAACTTTTACCACCGATTCATCAACCATTTCTCAGGAAAGACTAGACCGCTTCACAAACTGAAAAAAGTAGAAACCCCCTTTTTGTGGGACACCAAGTGCAACTCCGCATTTGAATCCCTCAAAACCGCCTTCACATCCGCCCCAATCCTGAAAATTGCAGACCTGTACAAGCCGTTTATCCTTGGATGTGATTGTTCTGACTTTGCACTGGGTGCAGTACTGTCCCAGGTTTGCGCAAAGGACCAAGAACTTCACCCCGTAGCATACCTGTCCCAATCCCTAGTACAGGCAGAACGCAACTACGAGATCTTTGACGAGGAGTTACTAGCTATTGTGGCTGCCTTCAAAGAGTGGCGGCAATACCTGGAGGGGAACCCGCACCGCCTGACAGAAATTGTGTACACCAATCACCGTAACCTGGAAAGCTTCATGACAACCAAGCAACTCACCAGAAGACAGGCAAGATGGGCGGAAACCATGGGGTGTTTCGACTTTGAGATCATATTCCGACCGGGACAACAATCAAAAAAACCAGATGCCCTGTCCCGCAGACCGGACCTTGCCCCAGCACCAGGAGAAAAGCTGACTTTTGGCCAACTTTTGAAACCAGGTAACATCACAGAGCGGACGTTTGAGGAGGTTGCGGAATGCGCGGAATTGGACAGCTGGTTTTTGGACGAATCGATTGAAATTGAGGATAGTGAACATTGGTTTGAAGTCAACGTGATGGGGACTGATTTGGGGGACGTAGGAAAAGATGACCTAGCCTTATCTGACCTTGAGATCATTGCCAAGATTAGGGAACTGACCCCGCTTGACCCAAAATTGACCAACTGGATTAAGCTGTTTTGGAAGCCATCAGGGAACCACACCAGCACTACCAGCATAAATGCCTAGGTTGAGTTCATCCCAGTTAAACTAGGATGAAAACAACCAATTTAAAATAGGTTGATCTCAACCAATGAAATATAAAACCAAGGGGGTTCCCTTGGATTGATATTTCATCAGTTGATTTCAACCAAGTTTAAATTGGTTGAGTGCATCCCAGTTTAACTAGGATGACTTCATCCTAGGCAATTATGCTGGCAGTGCAGGTACACAGAAGCAGACGGAGTACTCTACAACAAGGGACGGATAGTAGGGCCAGCGGACACGGCATTGCGGGCAACAATCCTCAAAAGTAGACACTACACAAAGTCCGCAGGCCACCCAGGCAGATCCCGCACTTTGGCATTAGTACGCAGGAGTTTTGTGTGGAATGGGATGAAGAGATTTGTCAACCAGTACGTGGACGGCTGCGATTCCTGTCAAAGAGTCAAATCTAGCACCCAACGGCCATTTGGAACCTTAGAACCCCTCCCAATCCCCGCTGGCCCGTGGACAGACATTAGTTATGATTTAATCACCGATCTCCCAGAATCCTGCTCAACTGACAGTATATTGACAGTAGTAGACCGACTGACCAAGATGGTGCACTTCATCCCATGCAGGACAACCATGAATGCGGAGCAACTAGCGGAACTGATGGCGGAACATGTATGGAAACTGCATGGACCAAAACAATTGTCTCAGACCGGGGAAGTATCTTTATCTCCCAAATCACACGCGAATTGAGCTCCCGCCTGGGAATTAGATTGCAGCCCTCCACAGCATACCACCCAAGAACAGATGGATAATCCAAAATAGCAAACAAGGCAGTTGAGCAATACCTGCGGCACTTTGTTTGCTACCGACAAAGCGATTGGGCCCCGCTCCTCCCCATGGCCAAATTTGCTTACAAAAATAATGACCACACATCAACAGGAGTTTCCCCATTCAAAGCCAACTATGGATTCAACCCGGCATACAGCGGAACACCCTCTACAGAACAATGCATTCCCGCAGTGGAAGACCGACTCCGCCACCTTGCGGAAGTTCAGCATGAACTCAAGTATTGCTTGGAAGGGGTGCAAGAGACAATGAAGGAACAATTTGACAAGAAAACAAGGGAAACACCGGAATGGGAAATAGGGGATGAAGTATGGCTAGACGTCCGCAACATTTCAACAACCCGCCCCAGCCCAAAACTGGAACATAGATGGCTGGGACCTTTTTCTATCTGTAACAGAATCTCAAAATCCGTGTATAAGCTGACACTCCCTATATCCATGAAGGGAGTACATCCCGTATTTCATGTGTCAATACTCCGCAAACACAGACCCGACGAAATCACGGAACGGCGGAAGGAGGACCCAGAACCAATTACAGTAGACGGCGGGGATGAGTGGGAGGTCAAAGAAGTACTGGACTGTAGAAGGAGAGGCGGGAAGACCCAATATCTAGTTAGCTGGAAGGGATTTGGAGCGGAAGAGAACTCATGGGAACCGGCGGAAAACTTGAAGAATTGCAAGGAACTGGTAGCGGGATTTAATTCAAGATTTCCAAATGCGGCAACTACTCATCGGCGGACGCGGAGAAGGAAGTGAGGGACGGAATTGATAAGAAGTGGAAAATTTTTTATGGTATTGGACAACGAGTGGAGGATTAAGCATTAAAAGGGGGATAATGTCATGAGCCGTATTGCGGGCCCGCCCGCACCAGAGCCCGCACCACATGTAGATAGTCTATCATGTACATGTCACAGACAGGCCACTATATAGTCTGTCAGGACAAGGATCCACATCCCTTCCTCATCCTGCAATCTACATTATAGGATCCCAAAACCCCAGAAACCCCAGAACCCCAGTGCCTTCCTCTCCCAAGATCAGACCATAACATGCTGGCAGTGGTGTGTGGGTCCCACACGCCCTTTTTTTTGGCATGTAGGCCCTGCACGCCAAAAAAAATGGTGTGCGGCCGTAAAAATTGGCGCGTGGGACCTGCACACCATTTTTTTTTTGGTGTGCAGGGCCTACACGCCAAAAAAAAGGGTGTGTGGGACCCGCACACCAAAAAATGGTGTGCGCTCCCACACACCATTTCTTTTTGACATGTAGGCCCTGTAATAATTTTGAGATCTTTAAGTTTATTGCAGCAATGTTTTAACAGCTAATAGTAGTAATACCCTTCAATAAGAGAATAAAAATAACATGAGATAACAATAACATAATCATAGAAAAGAGAAATAAAAAGTTTTTTGTTTACCGTCTTATATTCTAGTCCTAACTGGGCTCAAGAAATACTATGTTGGAAGATTTGTCAAAGAGGGATAAATTGAAAATAACAGCAAGTCTAGGTTAAAGAAGAATAAATCGTTAATATGGTTTTTAGAAAGGAAAGATGATGAGAGGGAGATTGAGACTGTAGAGGAGAGAGAGAAATTGAATCAATAAGCACCTCCACTAGTGTTATTTCTGTGCTCCTCCTGAATCTTCTAAGTATCTTGGAAGCGCAATCAACGGATAAGAATTGGCTTTTAGGGTTCTTGAAAGGTAATTAAGGGAAGTCAAGGTTGTCCAGAAAATGGTATTGAATTGCTTGTCAAGTCTGGGGAACAGCTCCACCGGGGTTCTTTGATGGTAGACTTAACTTCTTTGACTCATTTTGCATATACACTCATGCATACTCATGATCCAAATTTACAACACCGCCGACGTCAGGATTACTTGATGACAGGCCCCGCACACCAAAAACAAATGGCGTATGGGACCCGCACACCATATAAAATTGGTGTGTGGGTTGGCGTTGGCATGCGCCTATCAACGGCCCAATCAAACATCACCCACTGCTGCTATTTTTTAAGCTTTTTCAATTCATCAGGTTATGAGCACCAGTTAACTACAGCTTTGAGCGCTGCCTCTGGTCACCTCCTGACTCTCTGAAGGATCTGTATGCTTTTTATTGAAGCCTCAATACATGAAAAGGTGTCCCTCTCAATTTCTGGCCTTGAAGAATCCATCTGCATCTGAAAAAAAAAATTGTTGAAGGCTTCCTCTCACAATACCAAATTGGAAATATGGATACATCCAACTCTAAAACTATTGGGAATTGACAACTCAAGCCTCCAGCCACAGACTCCAACTACCTAGATTGGAGCTGTCTCATGCTTGTTTGTTTCCGCACAACTGATTTTGACTATGTAATTGAAGCTCCCAAGGACCTTGCAAAAGCAAGACAACCAGGCCACCTTTGGAATTATATCCCAAAAAATGTATCTGGTGAATATTTGTAATGTCCATCACCTCATGAACAATTCTTGTGGAACCTTGAAAGCTCTGAATAGGGCTCACCAGGAATCTTCAGTGGG
Source organism: Puccinia hordei (assembly GCA_007896445.1). Classification (NCBI taxonomy): domain Eukaryota; kingdom Fungi; phylum Basidiomycota; class Pucciniomycetes; order Pucciniales; family Pucciniaceae; genus Puccinia; species Puccinia hordei. The sequence goes on from RDRW01000292.1 coordinate 948,768, forward strand.
TTCTGTCATCTATTGGCTTTGAAAGCTCACTGCCTCATGTATGACTGACAACAACCTAATCTCACATCTCAACAACATGGCTAAGACTTTTGAATGTCTTAATGCCCTTATAACCCCTGATGCTCCTTTGAAACTGGACAAAATCTATTCCTCATCCAATTCAACATCCCTCCCATCAGATTGGCCGTCATGTGTCTTGTCACTGATGAACAAGCCACCAGTTTGTCCGGTGAAGATCATTGAAGCCCTTTGGTCAGAACATCTCCATTGCAGAACTTGTGACTATCACCCTAATTGTCTTGAGTTGGTGTTGTTAGAAAAACACAAGCCTTCCCAAAAAGGAAAGTAAAATTTCTTTGATCAAACACCTTGCCACTGCAAATTCTGTAATATTTACAGGCACAACATCAACAAATGCATGTGGCCCGCATAATTGAAAATCACAAAGCTGGTAAATCAGGCAAAAAGGTTGGGTGCCAAATCTATCAGTTCTTCATACTTGAAGTCTCATCACTCCTCCAAGCTTCTAGCTAAGGCTGGCTGTACATCTGAGGCAACTCTGGGAAGTGCATCATGATCTGATGAGTAAAATTCTGTCTACTCAGCATCAGAGGTAGGAGTGGTCTCAGGGAAAGCTAAGGAATTCTCTCTCATGTCAACCCTATCCCATAATACCTCAGGCAACACCAATTTGGATGCCGGATGCTTGGTGTCTATGACTCTAAACATTACCAATGTAACAGCTCTGAAGCCTGATCAGAATCTGGTTTGTTTAGCTGACCACTCCCTAGTGAAGGCCACTCATAAAGGTATCTGCAAACTTCCTATTGATGTGGGCAAATCCATCAAAATCCTAGTTTTTCCTGTGCTGTCAAAAATGCTTCTGTTGATTGCAGGCCTATGCAATGTTGGATGCACTTGAAAAGTGCAAAAGTAGCTCACAAACTGCTGGACAACATTGAAACCGCAGCTGTAAGATTGAATAAGGACAAGGAGGAATTGTAACACAGTGATAAACCCAATCCAGAAGGTATTAAATGTCTTCTGTAGGATTTTGAACCTCAAATTTTACTGAATAGTGTTTGGTTATTAGGCAAGATTCAGAAATTTCTTGTGCTGCTATTGAGTGCTAAATACAACCTGTTTGTTGAGGCCGTGCACTTGAAAGCTGAATGGCAGCAAATAAACAACTCATGAGCTTTGGGAAGTTATTTGGGTATCAAGAAGAAAGAAATGATTCTCAAAGAACTCCAAAGCCAACAAACCACATCTTTGAAGATCATCAAGGTTTTCAACAACAAATTTACAGTTTATGACAGCTTTCCCTGACCAGAAAGCTCCAAATACCAATGATTATCCTCTTTCATACAATACCCCTTCAAACATGCCACTCAATAATAGGTTTTGGAACAATGGTTGGTACTACCATTCATCTGTGCCATGGGAAAGCAGTTCTGATGGGCAAGAAGGAATTTCCTTAGTTCTTGACAGATTTTGAGAAGAGTTTGATTTAATTTTCAAAAAAGTGGCACAAACGATCAATTGGGAAATAGGGTTACATGAACATATGCACAATTTTGTTGCTTGTATTCATTCCCATACGTTTTCTTTTTGTGTTTTTTTTGTTTTTTTTTTTACTTTTTCTTTGTGCTAAATCTTAATCCATAACTATTCTGTTTTGTTGCAACAGGTGCCAAAAACTTGAAACTTGAAATTGAGGTAGAAATGGATCATTCGGACCATCTGAATCTGGGCAACTTCTGTTGAGTTGCCTGTTAGTCTGCTACCATGATGTATCACCAGCTGAACCATGAGCACTACCAACCAACACCCTGGCAGTCACAAGCGTCTGTAGCCTAGTTGGTAAAGGCAGCACTCTAGCATGTGTCTCAGCTTAGCTGAGGTCGTGAGTTCGAATCTCACCAGACACATCTCCATTTTACAGTCTTTAAAGGTTATGAGCCCAGATTCTACCTAAGCGCTACTCGCTTACATAAGAGACTGAATGAAGATGTGAATGCTTCATGTAAGGCCAAAAAAAACCCCTCTAAGCCTACATCAAGGTCCCTGGTTCAACTCCCACAGTGGCCACACCTACATGGGTCCAAATCCCCATACTTCCTTGGGTCAAATCCCCACACTTACGGGGTCTAATCCCCACACTTAATGGGTCTAATCCCCATACCTCTTGGGTCAAATCCCCACTCTCCACATCATGTAGCAAGGGGGGGTGTTGAGTTGCCTGTTAGTCTGCTACCATGATGTATCACCAGCTGAACCATGAGCACTACCAACCAACACCCTGGCAGTCACAAGCGTCTGTAGCCTAGTTGGTAAAGGCAGCACTCTAGCATGTGTCTCAGCTTAGCTGACGTCGTGAGTTTGAATCTCACCAGACACATGTAAGCCCCCTCCTTTGGGGTCTCACAAAGCTGTCACATAGTCATCACTAGATTACATAATCCTCCTGATACTTAGTCTCATCCAATTCCTTCCCTAGCTCAGCAGAGATCCCTGTAGACTGACACATCTCTCTGAGCTAGGTAAGCCAATTCCCCTTTCACTTTTCCCTTCTCTCTTTCTACTGATTAGTTGTAAGAGAGATCCCTGTAGACTGACACATCTCTCTGAGCTAGCTCCTGCTCATCTTGAAATACAGTCCCTGGTCATAGAACTGTGCCTTTGTGCCCCTCTTCAGCCACTTCAACAGTGAAGGAGATTCCACTCCTTACACTTTTTTTTTCTAGACCACCCAACAAAAAAATCAACGGATTTTTTTTACGAACCAACAAGATCCTTTCCTTTATTGCCCTCCTTGTTGTCGGAACAATCTCCTTGCCGTCGAAATAGCCTGCTTCCCTTTGAAACAGCCTCCTTGCTGTCGGAATGGCCTCCTTGCCATTGGAACAGCCTCCTCGCCGTCGGAACAATATCCTTCAATCTCCCTGCCGTTGAAATTACCTGCTGCCCTTTGGAACAGCCTCCTTGCTGTCGGAACGGGCCCCCTGATCGTTGGAACACTCTCCAGATCATTGCAACATCCTTCTTGCCTTTGGAACACTCTCCTGGTCGTCGGAGCACCTTGCTCGCCATCGGAACACCTTGCTCGCCGTCGGAACACCTTGCTCGCCGTCGGAACACCTTGCTTGCCGTTGGAACACCTTGCTCGCCGTCGGAACACCTTGCTTGCCGTTGGAACACCTTGCTCGCCGTCGGAACACCTTGCTCGCCGTCGGAACACCTTGCTCGCCGTCGGAACACCTTGCTCGCCGTCGGAACACCTTGCTCGCCGTCGGAACACCTTGCTCGCCGTCGGAACTCCTTGTCAACACCACTAGTTCCTCACCGACGCCACTAGCCTCTCTGTGTCGCCTCAGTATCGTCGTCGTCTCCAGTCCCTCATTGATGCCGCCAGTTCCTTTGAGTCGCCATCATAAGGTCGCCGTTTTTACCGTCTCGTCGTAATCGCCTCCAGCTCATCGTTGTCGTCGCCTCCAGCTCATCGTTGTCATCGCCACCCCTCTATTTTTTCTAGAACCACTCCTTGGTCACCCCAGCTCCCTATCGTCGCCTCCAGGTTTTAATCATCACTTCCAGAAACTCCCTTGCCCCCTGAAAAATTGCCTCCTCTCTTCATCTTTCTGAAGAAATTACTTATCGACTATCTCCACCTGCCAACATGCAACAAATATTCAATAGTGGTCTCCACAACGAACGGATAAATACAGGTTCTTGGGTAAATGGCCCCTGAACATTATTGGTCCCTAGGTAAAAGACCTTTGGACAACTTACAGACCGGAAACCATTTCTGATTGAATCAAGTGTGCAGTTTTGGCAAGGTGGGATGGATGTAAAAGTACAGAAATAGGAAAGATTAACCAAAAGACAATGAAGGTTTCATCTGATGGGATTGTTTCAATGGACCACCTTTCTTTCTTTTCCCCATCAACTATAATTTCCTTTCTTCCTTTTTTTATAGGAGGGGAGACTGTAAGCCCCCTCCTTTGGGGTCTCACAAAGCTGTCACATAGTCATCACTAGATTACATAATCCTCCTGATACTTAGTCTCATCCAATTCCTTCCCTAGCTCAGCAGAGATCCCTGTAGACTGACACATCTCTCTGAGCTAGGTAAGCCAATTCCCCTTTCACTTTTCCCTTCTCTCTTTCTACTGATTAGTTGTAAGAGAGATCCCTGTAGACTGACACATCTCTCTGAGCTAGCTCCTGCTCATCTTGAAATACAGTCCCTGGTCATAGAACTGTGCCTTTGTGCCCCTCTTCAGCCACTTCAACAGTGAAGGAGATTCCACTCCTTACAACACATCTCCATTTTACAGTCTCTACAACTTCAGCAGAGAAGGAAAACTCTGGATAATCAAGGGTAAGCTGATTGGGTGCATATACAATCATTGGACCATGTTACAGGAATGGTTTTCCAATCTGGCATGGTGTTGTGCTTGTTGTAATTGTATTGGTCATAGAATCCACCAAGATCTCTACTTGAAATGGTCATCCCTAGTGCTACAGATCGAAAATAATTGAATGCAGGGTCCTCCTGCTACTGCACACCACATTCAAGAGGATTCCTTGGATGACTGGCACAAAGATTTAGTATTACAAGTACAGGTGGATGATGGTGGAGATGGTGGGGCCGTAGATGAGGACACTCCCCAAGAGTACTGCAAGAGGGGAGCAGCTACCTCATAATTGTTCTTGGATCATCAGTGGGCCATTGTGTGTAATATTTGGTTGAGTATAACTTTATTGCAGAACAATCTTAAAAAAGTAATAGTAGTAAATGACTTAATAAATAGAAACAAATAAGTAATCTAGTGATGTTAAGAGAAAAAATTCAACAACATTTAGAAAGACTTATACCTTCTTATGATCAGATCCTAACTGCAACTTGATTGAAAAAGAAATGAAGATTGTTTTTAGGAGATAAGATAATATTCACAAGCCTAATTTGAAAGTTGAGAAACTGGAGATTAATAACCTCATCAATTGAAATAGAAGAGAAAAGAACAAATGAACTACCTCCACTTGGAATACAACTGGCTCCTCCTGAATCTTCACTGGTTCAAATCCGTATGTTGGTTGACGGATGTGATCGGGCAAATGGATGCTTGACGGTGTATTAAGGGAAATGCTGGGATTTTTGGTTTGGTTGATGAGCGGCTTCTCAAGTCTGATCCTCCACGTTGTTTTGAGCTTGCGGGAATAGAAGACTTAACATTTGCACATGCATACATTCTCATATTGCATATTGTCAATCGGACACATATCGAGTTAGGATCACACTTAAACATTGTGTTGATATTTGACCTTCAGAAAATAAGGCTTGAGAATGGGGGCAATCTACGTGGAGGGTCTGATTGGACCAAGGAGCTGGGATTGGGGTGAAAAAGAATTTTACGCTCAAACTTGATAATTTATTTCAGCTGACAAATAGGCTGGCTAAATACAAAGCAACAGGAATGGCCAACATGTGGTGATCTTGAAACAAATAAAAGCATATGCTGTAAATCATACAAGCATAAGCAGTGACAGTGATGTGAATCTAGCTAAGTACTAGAAAGATATAAAACTGCCAAATAGCAGAGTGATGAAGATAAAACTACCTGATTGGTTGAGTGATTTAAAACAATACTATTGAGTGATAAGATAAGAAAACTACTTGATTGCAGAGTGATTGGGATTTAATTTTCAATAATAATTAGAATTTTTGATGAAGAGATTTAAAGAGTAGTTTGTGAGCGGAAAGAAAAGCTGAAATTCTGACACATTGTACTTCCTTATATTCACTTTATTACTTCATTTGTGAATGTTGAACTGGCTGTTGTAGTTTAACCACTTCATTTCATTCAATAAAAAATACAAAAAATGTGTCAATTATGGTTGAGATAAGTATAAAAATGAGAATTGTTTAAACAAAGTATTTATTATTAGTGCAATTATTAGGTTGAAACAATCAATGAGGTGGAAATGTGTAGATGAAAGGAGACATACACCTTGGAGTTGCTGAGCGGGGCAACCAGCATGCCGGTCACCAATGGTACTGCTGATGGTGAGCTTGGCAAGGAAGGCCCTGATGGAGGGTGCTGTGTCATGTGTAGATGGTTGTATAAACTAGGGTCTGGTTTGAGCACTGTGATAGGGCTGATGGTGGCCTGTCACCTGAGCACTGGATTGGGTGAAAGGGGAGGCAAGAAATTTGGTTAAAATTTGGTGGGGAACTGAGCAGAGACCCTGGGGAGCTGGGGGGATCTCAGGGACAATTTTCCAGCTTGAGAGTGTATGCTATGTGAACTATGCAGTTGCAGTGCAGTCAGATGTGTACTATAGCTGAATGAGTTGGGCATGGGTGGACCTCCCACTGAAATATTTTCAGAGTGGATTATACAGAAAATGTTAGTTGTAGCTATATGAGTTTATCCAATTATTAGATGTGTTACATACTGTTGATTGTCTCTAGGGCTGATGCCACGCCTGCTAAGAGCATCCACAGTTTTTTTTGATAAAGTGGCTTGATAAGCCAACTTTATCAAGACAATGCCCCACTTGTGCACTCAATAGCGCACAATAACTACAGAATCACTAGGATTCTGGATAGAGGTCCATAAAGTCAGGGACCTCCATTGAACTTGGCAAGGTAAGTTTTCCCTAACATTCACAGGTCACTTTTTAGTGAACCCTCCCCCAAACCAACACCCCCAACTTGTGCCCACTCATTAAGTCCCACCCTGTGTAGTGTTCCTCTGCAACCCAAGTTATCAACTCAAGTTGCAGAGGACCACAGGTGTGGAACCAGCTTGGTTGGTCAGCAAACAAACCAGGCAATTGAACTCTTGACAAAATAACTGTCAAGCTCCCTAAGTGCTCCACAGTTGTCGAAATTTTATCGAAATAACTGTGGATGCTACGAGGAGAATTTCAATCCCCGGGGCCTCTGGGCCGGATGATACGTTTTGGTAGGCTGGGCCTGGCGGCCAGCTCGCGGCTCTGTGAAGATTATCTCCGCCAAGAGGCTAGGATTGGTCAGCAGGCGGCGAGAGATTGGAGCTAGTTAGTAAGGCTGTATTGATGATGTGAAATCTATTTACGTGTACGTGTACATCTCTCTTATAGTGAGAAATTCTAAGTGTGTACTTTCCATCGGGCCGGTCAGGTCGCTGGACGAGTGTAGCTTGAAGCAAGATGGTAGATGGATAGACTGAATCGGAGATCTGATTTCATTGGAATCACGTTAAAGTCTCCGAAGCTTTGGCTGTACTGGCAAGTCAGTTGATTGGTCTTCAGCAGACTGGTGGCTCGTTCTCTCAACTCAGAAGGCTTAGAACGGTTACATTAACGATTGGCGTGAATCCTTGCTCAGAATCCAATTGGTGAGCATTAACGAGGCCGCTTTTCAAGGCTTTTTTTACCGTAGGGTTGAGGACGATTTTATTTTAATAAGCTTACATCTTCGGTTTCTACCTTTGCCAAGCAAATCTCCAAGAGAGACATAAGTTTGTAAAGGTATACACTTATATAAATTATGTATGATAGTATATATGAGAGGCCTCCCCAGCTCTCGTATCCAGTGGGCATGTGGGGTTATGAAGAAGATGTGGATGAGCTTATGGATATTTTGTACGTTGGGAATTGGGTGGTTCCACTTTCGAGCTGCTCACGGAATACGAATAGGTTAATCATTTTGGATCCGAGTTTGTTGGAGCTTACAAGTCGAACACGAGCAACCCAGATGGAGTTTGAGTGAGACAGTTGACGAGAAAAGCTTAAGCGGATTGATTGAAATTGAACAACTTTATGGATTTGAACAAATAAACACTTATAATCTCGTGCTCGATTATATTTATAATTTACATATTTATTTATCTATCATACGAAAGGCTTGATTGTTGATGGAGTGAACAGCTTAAACAGTTTGGAAAGTGAAGGCTTGGTGGCCACCTCCTCAAATCATTTATTTATTTATTTTGTCTGTCAGCGTTCGACCATCGTGGTGCTAGCTTGATTGACAGGAATCTGATTAATCTTGGAAAGTGGATGTGCGTGTGTATGGTTGCGCTTGGTTTGTGGTCTGTGTGTGGTAAGTTGAGGCTGATCTGAGGATGTGTCCGACATGAAGCTGTTACTCGTATCTATAATATCTATCCAATCTATCTCTATCTATCCACCTTGTCCATCTCGCTCCATGCCAACTCGATCTGGTTGATGTACCCCACTGCTTGTAGTTTCGGGGTGACACGTGTTTGTTTAGGCCTACTGCAAGTATAAGCTGAAGGTGGATAAAACTGTTTTTATTTATTTATTTATTTATTTATTTTGAAAAATGAGTTTGTGGATGGAGTTCCAAGAATAGATGTAAGTGTGAAGATTTGGATTATATTAACTTTAAGCTCTTCGACTCTTCTCTCCGACTAATTACGATTAAAAACTCTCAGGTCTCAGCCTTGATTTTTTATCTTTTCACCTCTTTGTACTAGTTAGGTGCCCCCAAGTTGATAATGAATTCTCTGAAAAGACTCTTGGACTAATCAAAATCATTTAATAATTGTGAGATTACTGCAGATAATTGTACTAAGTTATTAATAACTTTGAGGGTTTATCTTTAATCTGAATAATAATTAATATTCCTAATCTCTTCTTTTAATCTTCTTATTACAATATAATCTTTCTTCGACTATATTCAACATCCACTTCATCATCATCCTCACCTTCCAACTTCTATCGTCAGCAGCAGCAGCAGCAGCACCATCACCACCACCATCACCATCACTATCACCATCACCATCACCATCACCAACACCACCCACCCCCACCACCCACCACCACCGACTAGATTTTCGAATTGAAGTTTGATGATGATGATGATGTTTTTTTGATTAGAAATCTAAAGTGAGACGATGATGATTTCTTATTCTGCCCTGCCCCTTCGCTTCTCCCAGCGTGAGCCACTCTTACCACTTTCGATTACCTTTTTTTTTTTTCTTCTTTTTTTTTCACGCTGTGCTTGCATTGGCTTATGTTGATCCGCTTATTTTATTTATTCATGCAGAATCCGATAACTTTCGCCTATACATACTTACTACTCGGCTTTGCTAAGCTCAACACACCCTCATCCCCCCCATCCACCCTCTCCCCTTCTCCCTACCCACTCTTATCTTCTCTCCTATCCTCTCCTCTCCTCTCCTCGGGGTTCAACTTGCTTCTCCTACTACATTACTCCATAGCAGCCCTTAACAACACCCACCCCACCCCCTTCCTCTGAATGTATTCTCCTCCCACTCAGGATCCTTCTTCTCGTCCTCAGTATCGCCATCCTCCAATGGCATCCCAGGATCAGAACCATCCTGATCACTCAGCCTACCACCAACAGAGCACGGTCGCCTCCAGTGCCCGTCGGAGGGTCGAACATCAGTCACAGCAACCAAGTATCCATGCCCTTCCTAACGTCCCCCTAACCGAAAACTTCTCATCCTTTAACTTTGGAGCTTATGCCCCCCGTCATACTACTACCGACAGCGGTGCAATGGGTATCAGTCAACCAAACAGCCCCATCAACCTCGAGCCAACCGATCACAACTCCAATGAGACTCATTCCAGCGGTGAGAACACAAAGATCGACTCTCGCTCCACAAGTGGTCTTCGGGTCATTCATCCCAATGGGAAAGAAAATGGTCAAACTGGGTATAACCATTATCATCGTGAGGTAGGTAGGCTTTTCTAAAACAAGACAAAGTGAATAAACAGAAAGCAGCGGAAGAGAGGGGGACAGAGAGACAGACAGACAGAGAAAGAGAGAGAGATAGATACTTACTCAAACCTGCATTCTTGTCAAAACTCAGCCTGAAGTTTATGATGGTCTGAACAACCGGACTAAAAACCCTACAGGAGGGCATCCGTCTGCCGAATCCCTCTCACCTTCCTCTCCAGCTTATGGACGATATCGTCAAGGTACTTATGCTCCCGATGGGCTTGAGTCTGGCCGTGCTTCGACCATCGGTACCGATACAGGCTTCAACCCCGGTATTCCTTACAATTCCTCCCGAACCGCCCTGAATAAAGAGTGGCGTAACTCTGAATTAGGAAGTCAAGATGGTGTAACCTTTGCTGATGAAAAATACGCACAGAATAACTATCCTACCAAAGATATATCCGAAGACCTCAAGGATTCTGGCCCTACTTACATCCCAATACCTCCCTCGAGCCCCGCCGAAGACGAGAAGAAAGCCTCTCAAATCAACGATACGATCCTACGCCCACCACCAGTCGTCGTCAGCCGTCAGAACCGACTGGAATGGATAGACGGAATTCGAGGGCTTGCCTCACTGGTGATCTTTACCCATCACTTTAGTGATCTAACTTGGGCTCAATCCCACCCCGATACCCTCTCTCAGGGAAGTGTTTATGGCCTCTTACGAAATGGACAACTGGCCGTTGGAATGTATTTTCTACTCGGTGGACGAGTCCTTGCACACTCTTTCCTTCGATCAGCCTTCACTCGCCCAGTGGCCCCCAAGGACTCTCATGGGGTCCCCATTCCCGGTGGTCAAGCTGCAAGGTGGCAAGGTCCCCGTTGGTTATCGCTCTCATCCTCCCTGTTCCGGCGATCCATCCGGTTAGCTTTTCCTGCTATTGTCGTCGGTTTTCTTCAGTGGCAAATTGCCTCCAAAGGCCTTCTGGGTGATCGTCCTATCCAGGCTGCAAGGATCTTATCGCCCTCCTCACTTTGGAACCCAACTTGGGATCACATTGGTAACTTCTCCGGTTTTTTACAATTTTGTCTCGACCTATTCACCAATCGAGGCCATCAGTACATGCTCAACGTCGGCTCTGCGTTATGGTCAACCTACGATCAATTTTGGGGCTCAGTACTGGTGTATATTCTAGCTGCTTCTGTCGCACAAGTTGGCTGGATCGGTCGCTATCTCACCTACCTTGTTGTCTGTGGCTCTCTCTGGTTTATCAATAGCCCTAACATGCTATATGTACTCGGTCTCTGGCTCTCCGATCTCCATGCTGCTGGATTTGTTCGCAAGCTCCAAGATCACTGGAAACCTACGATGGTCGTCGAACTTTCGGTCATGGCCTTGGGTTTAGCCATGATTGCCGGCGGGACCAAAGTTGCCACTCCCGCTGATAACGCTGTGGGAAACATCACCGTTTACGAGGGTAAATTCGGATGGGACCAGAGTATGAGTTGGCCGCAATACATGTTCATGTCCAACTGGATCCCCCCCCTGTGCATTCTGATATGGGTCGAAGTGTCGCATGCCATGCAATGGCTTGCTAGCTGGGGGATCTTCACCTGGCTGGGCAAAGTTTCCTACGGGTTTTATCTGATGCAATTTATCACACTCTATAGCATCATGCCCCCAGTGGTCATCTACTTGAATAGCCAAGGTAAAAGCTATTGGGACATGGTCATGCCCGCCTACATCATCTGTCTCCTCTTTAACATCTTCATCGCGTGGATCGGCTATCATCTTTTGGACCGAGTTGGCCTTAACTTGGCCAAGTGGATTTGGGATGGTCTCTTTGTAACCGCACCGTCTAATGCTCTCGCTCTCCCACTCAAAGCCGTCCGGGCGTTTGGTCACATGCTTATCAGTTCCCCAGGAGGCTCGGCGAAGTACCTTACCAGCACAGTCGCCAGGAAGTGTCAAGCAACTCGCAAAGGAATTCACACACTCTTCAACTGGCGCACGCCGTGCACCAGACCGGCAATCCCTGATCCCACCGATCCCGAGGTCATCAATCAGCTTCATTCAACCCGATGGACCTCTGATATGAGCACTGATGATGAAGCTGTGCGCACGGCTCGTCTGCTACGATTCCAACAATACACATGGATGATTCACATTGTAGTCATCCCGGCCATCAGCATACTTTGGGTCATCTTCCACCCCACAGGTACTTGGACTTATGAGGCTTTTACGGTGATTGCCCATTTTCTAACTTCCCTTCTCTCTAGTTAACCACTTACTGATCGATATCCACGCGCCCTCAGTTCTCTACTTTGTGGCGTTTCATGTGGGTACTCTCTGTACCCAATTGTTTGTTTGCCTTCGCCGGTTTTATCACCCCCGACCTCGCCCCAAGTATCGCGACCCTCGAGAAAAAGCCCGTCTGCCGAGAGTATATCCGCAATTTCTTCATCTTGCTCGTAACCAAAGGATCGAATGAAAATGCTGTAAGAAGGGGATACAACAAGTTGGTACTCCTCGAAAAATATCACCCAGCTGGTATGTATTTCCGGCCTATCTAGATTGTCTGGCAAACGGAGTACTAATACTGGTTCCTTTGCTTTTGCTCAGTCAAAGTTATCGTTTTGACAGACGAGCCTTACGTATATCCCGATCTCCAAAATATTGTTTGTCCCAAGTCGTACGTTTCACCATTGGGCAAGGCCAAGTACAAAGCCAGAGCACTGGACTATTTTCGCTATCACGTTTCCCTTGGGGTTTATGATTGGATCTTGCACATGGACGAAGAGTCTACGACAGATGGAGAGAGTTTGAGACGATGTCTTGAGTTTATCCGATATGTACGTGCAGGATATCTGTACACTACAGAAAACCCCTTTTTATGTCTTTCTACTCGTGGTTTCCTGAATTGAATCTACATTCCCCAACACAGACACCCCACCACTTCGGACAAGGAATCATTCTATACAATGGTGAAGGTTATTGGGACAACTGGTACTTCACTGTCGCAGACGGTATTCGTGTCGGTGATGATTTGGCCCGATTCCACTTCCAAAACACTGTCATTCACCGACCTGTGTTCGGAGTCCATGGGTCGTTCTTGATGACCAATGGAGAGATGGAGAACGAATGTACTTGGGATTTTGGCTCGTAAGTGAGATCGCTGATGTTGATGTGGTGGATAAAGCTAATTCCGATGAGCCGCGGTGTAGATTGGCAGAGGACTTCGAATTTTCTCAAGACGCTTGGAGGCGTGGTTTCACTTGCGGAAGAGTACACGGAATCGTCCGTGAGCAATCGCCTACTACCCTTCGAGATTTCCTCAAACAACGTCGTAGATGGTTTATGGGTATTCGTGACATTGATGGACTGTAAGCCTTGGACTTGCTTTCGTCAACCTCCCATGAAAGCCTCACATGTCGCCCTAACCTTTCTTTTCTTTTATCAGCTACGGCTTACCACATTTAGCAGTCAACTTGTGGATTGTGGGGGTGTTTACCCTTGCAGTAACGATTATCAACATCCCTTTCCTACTAGTCGACCAATCCTTGACGCCGCTATGGGTGGCAGTGTGTGCGGATTTCTGCTTTGTGACTTTCTATTGGCTCTATCTCTGGGGTCTCCTTTTCCAAGAATTGGATTACGGTCAAAAATGGTGGAGAATCTTGATTCACCTCCCTTGTGCAATCGTCATTCAACCTTTCGCCTCCATCGCTGAAGGATTATCTGCTATTTGGGCCATGAGCTCCGTTGATTTTGGCAAATTCGAAGTCATTGTAAAGTCTGCTGTTTTTTCTTTTTGTTCTCTTCATCATCCATCTCTGATGTTGATCTTAAACCTGACACTCAAACTTTCTTTCAACCTTTTTTCCCCCGCTTGCTGCAGGAAATGATTGGACGTTTCTCTTGGGTCTTGGTCGTCAAACTATCGCAGACTGTAGAGTTTGATAGTAAAGACAGAGTTTTCTTTTTCAATAATACCAAAATATTTATGTCAAATTATTTTCATTATTTTCCAATCGTGGCCCTGTCCTCGATTCTTTGCTTAGTCTATTTCATCATCCTTTTTGTTCAAGCAAAGTTGTGGGTGGTCTCTAGTCCTTAGACAGAGGCGGCGATGCTAGCTGTCAAATGCCTCTATCACACACGGGATCACGGAGGGGATCACATCGACTCTTGATAAGTATGCATATACAGCCCAACAACTTGTTCACACTCTGTCCCATGCCACTTTTATTTGTTTACACCTCGTCTAGAATCAATCTCTTTTCGGTCACATCCAATATACACACATTTCCAGTTTCTAACACTCGTATATTCATATCACATCTGCTTAATAGTCGCACTGCTCCAAAGAAACCTTTTCTTTTTATCAAACCATCCATACAAAAACAAAAAAACCTCACTGCAATCATCATTTTTGTTTCACATGTTGACTTTGTTTTTATTTTTGCTTATTTTATTTTACGAAAATCACTCTTAAACACAACCATCTATCTGACTACATGATTATGTTTTCATAAAGACCTTAAAGCTAGCCCTGATAATTTGATTTGTATGTATGCAGATTGATATGTACATACGCACAAAGAAAGAAGTGTAAGAGCATCCACAATCGTCTTGATAAATTCTTGACAACTGTCGAGCTCTTAGCGAGCTCAAGAGTTAATTTATCGAGACTGTCCCCACTCGTGGCCTGATAACCTGGCTCTGTTTGCTGGGTTATCGAGCCGGTTCCACACTCGTGCTCTCTGCAACTCGAGTCAATAACTCGTGTTGCAGAGGGGCACTACAAAACCCACCGTGAAATTCAAAATACACAACAGAAAAAAAACAACACAAAACACAAAACACAACACAAAACACACAAGACACAACTCAAAAAATACCATCTAAAAAATAAAAAATGAATAATAAACAATAAACAATACACAATAAACAAAAAACAAAAAACAAAAAACAAAAAAACAAAAAACAAAAAACAAAAAAAACAAAAAACAAAAAACAAAAAACAAAAAACAAAAAACAAAAAACAAAAAAAAAAAAACAAAAAACAAAAAACAAAAAACAAAAAACAATAAAAAATAAAAAAATACATAATACAGAATACATAATGAAGAATACAAAATACATAATTAAAAATACAAAATAAAAAATAAAAAATAAAAAATAAAAAATAAAAAATAAAAATAAAAAATAAAAAATAAAAAATAAAAAATAAAAAAAAAAAATAAAAAAAAAAAATAAAAAAAAAAATAAAAAAAAAAAATAAAAAATAAAAAATAAAAAATAAAAAATAAAAAATAAAAAATAAAAAAAAAAAATAAAAAATCAAAAAATAAAAAATAAAAAATAAAAATAAAAAAATAAAAAATAAAAAATAAAAAATAAAAAATAAAAAATAAAAAATAAAAAATAAAAAATAAAAAATAAAAAATAAAAAATAAAAAATAAAAATAAAAAATAAAAAATAAAAAATAAAAAATAAAAAATAAAAAATAAAAAATAAAAAATAAAAAATAAAAAATAAAAAATAAAAAATAAAAAATAAAAAATAAAAAATAAAAAATAAAAAATAAAAAATAAAAAATAAAAAATAAAAAATAAAAAATAAAAAATAAAAAATAAAAAATAAAAAATAAAAAATAAAAAATAAAAAATAAAAAATAAAAAATAAAAATAAAAAATAAAAAATAAAAAATAAAAAATAAAAAATAAAAAATAAAAAATAAAAAATAAAAAATAAAAAATAAAAAATAAAAAATAAAAAATAAAAAATAAAAAATAAAAAATAAAAAATAAAAAATAAAAAATAAAGGGCATTAATAAAAAAACCCGGTTTTTCCGCGTTTACACCCGGTTTTACGCAGCGGCGACGTAAATTTTGCTGCGGAGCACACCCGGTTTTCCGCGTTTACACCCGGTTTTTTTAATTATTTTTTTGCGGGCGGAATTTTAAGGTTTTTCAAAATTTTAAAATTGCTAAAAATACTTCTTGGCGTGTAGAATTTTATGGTATTTTTTATTTTCCAAAAAAACAACATCTTCTATTTTATTTTGCCCATACACCCGGTTTTTTCAAAATAAATTCCTCACGGCTCAATTTTCAAGATTTCTCAAAGTTTTAAATCTTTTGAAAGCACTTTAAGGGGTGTAGAATTTAATGCAGCAAACAGTTTATTTTTAAATTCACTGGTTTTTTTTTTATGATTTTTGGAGAGAACTTATTTGTAAACACCTTCACGGCTGTCTTTTAAGATATTTGGGGAGTTTTTAAATGGATTCATACACTTTAGAGGGTGAAGAATTCATTGGAAAGAAATACAGATCATACAATTGACTTGTTATCAGAATAAAATGGAATTTTTATCAGAATAAAATGGAAATATAGGAAAATAGACAAATAACCATTCAACATCAACAATCTTATTAATTCTGGCAGATCTTCTTATTGGAGGGAAAAGAACTTTTTCCCCAAGGTCCAAACTGGGCTGAATCCACTCTTTCCACAACAGAGCTTCCTCTTCAGCCCAATGTTGCCAATATGGATCAATCCTAGGGGAAGGCCATATTTCAGCCTTAAACGTGAAGCTGATGAGATGGAGAAGACTGGGAATGAGTATGAGACATATGGGAGAGTGGGTGGTGGGTGGAGAAGAGAGAGGGAGATAAATGGTGGGCATTAGACCAGAAAACAAGACCACAGGTCTTTTATAAGTGTCAGCCATCAAGTATCCATGAGCAGGGAAGGTCATCCAATACTTCAGTGGGGCCTGTGCTTTTCCGTCCCAAGAGAGTGCATCAATTAGATCCTTGTGGTTGGCGCCCCATATGTTCTTTAGCATCTGATGGTTTGAATATAAAGGGTTTGATTTGAGTTCTTCTTTCATTTCCTTGCGAATTTTCATCCATTCGTCTGAGGAACGTCCCATGCTGACTGCAGCGGCTTGAAATCCACAATTCCCATCGCCTTTGACATCGGTAATTGTAGAGAGATGTTGGATGGCTTCTTTGGGATGAATGTGGTCTTTGTACTTGTACTGAAGGATAATTTGAGAAAAGATTAATTGTATATAAAATGAACACTAAATAAAAGGAAATTACTAACCAAATCAACAGCCACATTATTGTAAGTACTCCAACTGAGTGCCTCAGACATATAGGTGTCAGGATTAGAGATTGAGCTGGCAGTCATTGAGGTCTATGAAAGAGGTAACCAATAAGAAGCTCAGAAGTAAAGATCTCTTCAAAAAAAATTAGGAAAACTCACATCAAAAGGCCTATAAGCATCATTTTCTGCCAAAGTGTATTCATATGTCTTGGTCCTTTTAACTGATTCAAATTTCACCTGTTTAAGTATTTTTCCAGACCTCTGATGTATCAAAAAATCATTTAACTTCAGTATAATGTACTCAAGATGGAAATAAAAACACTTACAGTCTTCAAATTTCCTCCGTCATGTTGTTACTGGTAGCTCTTACAAAAATAAACAAAAGAAATGAGATTTTATCAGCTGGATTGAAGTGTCATGCTTCAAAATCTTGAACCACCAAAGATGGGCTTGAACCTGAAAAGGCTACAACAACAGATTGAATGGTCTGTTATCTTTCAGATTATCTAAATGTCATACCCATTGTATGACAGTACCCCCCCCCCCCCCCGGTAAGAGGTGCTACGTCCCAAAGCACATATAGACTGATGGGGGAAGAAAGCCCTGTCCCTCAACAGGAAGGGCTACAGGTCCTCTCAATTCCTGATTCCCTTTCCACCACTAGGTTATGGAAACCCACAATTCACTTGATTGAGTGGTCCAGGAATCAAACCCAGGGTGGTTGAATCTGTTGTCCTGTCATGCTTCAAAATCTTGAACCACCAAAGCTGAGCTTGAACCTGAAACGGTTATGGAAACAGATTGAATGGTCTGTTATCTTTGAGATTATCGACATTTCATACCCATGGTATGACATAAAGGTCTGATGGGATACTTTTCTAACTTCCTCAACTTGACATTTAGAGAAGGTTTCCAGCTTGAGTAAAAATATTTTCAACATACCCATTCATTGCCCACTCATCTGAATCTGTCCAAACTACCAATCTGGATTTTAGTTTGGAATCAGAGCCTATTTTTTTGCCTCAGAATCATGTGGACTTCTAATTTTATAGTAAGAATCAAGTGATTTGATGTGTCACAGACAACTATTGACTTGAAATTCCCCTTCTAAAAGTAGATTATTAGAATTCTCCACACACTTTTCACTTTAACAATGTTGGATTAAGATATTGGCCCAATTTTCAAACCCAATGTGGTTACCATCTAGAGATACCATGTCATCTTTGGCAATTGCTTTCCCAGAATAGGCTAGTACTTCATCCTTAAGGATTGGTTTGGTGGTCACAAATTTTTGGCTCAAATGCATTGAATTCCCATTTCTGAGTTGGTAGGTGATCATTGTGTTAGGGTGCAGAAGCTGAGTACTGCTTGGTTGTAGATATAGAGTAAATCAATGATTCAGATCTTCTTTCCCAGATTCTTGTTGCTCAAATTTTGAGCTTTCTGAGTAGTTTGGAGGGATAGAGAACTGTAAAACGGGTGCATCTGCACTAAAAACTAAAGAGCTCTCTGGATCTAGTGTTGAACTCCTTTGAGATCCCAACAAGTTCAACTCTTTATTATGTTTAATTCCTGGATACCACAAGTAGAATCAATTCAATCTGAAGATCTGATGCATAAACCACTTTTTGAACTGGCCTGAAGTGGTTAGAAGAACCTGCAGCAACCCGTGATTCTTTGATTCAATAAGCACTACTGGTTTCTGCTCAGGAGTGGACATCTGGATCAAACAACTGATTCTGACCTTCTACACTCATCATGATCCAGAAGATGCTCATGATCTGAAGGAGTTCTGAGAAGCGGAAAAAGTGGGCCATTTTCCTTGACCCAGACCTTTACTGGCTGGTTTTTTTAAAACTTTTTGTGTATCCCTCTTTGGATAGGAAAATGTGATGATGAGTACTTGAGCCAGTTTTTAAAGACCGTCCTTGCGGTAAGGCTGGAAAGGTTTGTCACAACAGGGGAATGACAGAATTCAAGCTAAGAAACTTTTTTGACTGAAACCATTCCTCAGCTCATGTACCCACAGAGGTTGGGCACTCATAGTCAAGTGGGTGAGACAGTGATTTACAACAACGCATACAGATTTGTTTTGTTTCAGTGGTAAGCGGTGTTGATCAATGTTGATGCAGTACATGTAGATCTGAACACAGGTTTCACAGTATAAACACAGGTTACCTTGGAGTAATGTTGAATCCAGAGAGCTAATTTGGAACTTTCATCAAGAGAGTACATGAATGAATATATAGCACCAAGAAAACCTGGACAAGAGTCAAGACCATGTACTGCCAACACCTTACAGCACCATGTCATGCTAGACACACCCACACACTTTGTCCACCTGATTTTTGGCAAGAAGGCTGTATCATTGGCCAGAAGCCGGGGATAATTCAGAGCTTTCCAAGCTTCCAACAATATCCCCAATACTTGGGGTCAATCACCCTAAGATTGCTATGTAAGAACCGGGTGGTCCAAGCAATGAGCTTAGCAGATGCGCCATTGTGTTTGGTGGGCAGGCATGGGTGCTTGAATAGATCATGGAGAAACCTTTTGGATGAGATGGTATAGAAACTGGTGTATTGATTAGAGGGGAAGTTACTCTTTTTTTTGGTCTGACTTGTATCTTATTATTATTATTTATGTTTTTGGGGTGGGAGGTTGAATTTGGGGATTGGCAGGAGGGTTCACCAAAAGGTGACTTGTGAAAGATAATAAAAAGTTACCTTATCAAGATCATTAGAGGTCCGTAAATTTATGGACCTCTATCCACTACAAGGATAATTGATTTCCCCCCAAAAAATATTCAAAGTTTAAGGTCTGGAAAATCAGTTTTTTATATATATTGAAACATACAAAAAAAAGTATGTTGAGCTGAGTATGCTCAGTGTGCACATGACATGGCAGGAAAACTCAGCCTCAGCCAATATTTTTATTTCTATTTTTTTTTTTGCTTTCTCTTGTGGTTATTTTGGTTCCTTTCACTAGGGACATTCAAATTTTGTGGTAATGTTTTTTTTTATGCTTTTCTGATCATTTTTTAGTTCATTTTGTGATTTTTATTTATTTTACTTTTCAATCAATTTGGTCACTCCTTTTTCATATTATTTTTCAGATTCTTTTTTTTTAGCTTTCTTCTTGGAGGGAATTTCCAGCTTCCTCTGCCACTATGAAACAAAACTCAAGTAACTCCTGGAAGTTGACATGCACAAGTACAAAGGCGCCTTTGTATTTTTGTATGTCAACTGCGCGCAGTTTCTTGATTTTTATTCATAGTGTGCTCTATTTCATGTGTAGTTCCTCACATGATAGTATTTTATACTCTGCAATGAAACTCACATGACCTGAAAACTCAGCCTCAGAATGTATTTTCTCTTTCTCTTGGTCTTTACGTGGTTTCTCATGTAGTTCTTTTGCTTACTTTGACTTGAGTAATGAAGTTATTATCTATTCTTTGTTTGTTTTTTACAGACTTAATTTTTATACAGACTTAATTCAAACACTGAAAAAAACTCTTTGCACACTGTGTTTCAAAAAGATTACTTCATGCACTGCAAATTAAAAAAAAAAAAAACTCAATTTTCAAACTTTTTTGCTCTCATGATCAGCCCCTGAATCACAGGCCACCACTGCCCTTGGATCACTCCCCCATGGGGTTTCAACATGCAAAATATCCATGGGCTGAGTACACAACCCCCTCAAAATCAATCTTTCAGGCACAAAATCAGCAGCTGAATTCATTCCTTCATCTTTCAAACACTAAGAAGAGAAATGCATAGAGTAACTAATGTGAGTCAGGACTGGTTGCATAAATCAGCGTCCAAGTTGAATCATTAGCCTGTTCACCTTCAAAGAAGCCAACCAAGGCTAAGTTCAAATAAAGTCAGCACTTTATCACAGCCAACATTAATCATCAATCAATACTGCTCACCTCCTTTGCCATCTAAATCATTGCGCGTAAAGGCTATGTAATCTGGGAAATAGTATTCTAAAGGGCCAAGCTTTCCGCTTGACCACCATTCCTTGACTTCTAAACGCTTCGTCTTGGACCACCATTCCTGGAGGAGAGGTCGGAGTGCTGGGTTGTTGGGCATTGGTCCGCCTGGAGTTTTGATATATTCCATGCCAAGGGGGTGGGCCAAGCCAACTGTTGAAAGCTTTTGGATAACTTGGTCGAGCTTGCTTGGTGCTAAAGAACCTTGAAAAATCCTGGTGGTCATCAAACGCTCAACAATGTGATCGATTTCAAGATCTGCAGTCCAGGCAGCTCATGTCAGTTGTTTGGGCCATTGGGCCAAGAAAGTATGGCAAGTATGTTGATGTACCTTCACGGGACTTAGCTGATTCTGCCACTGCACCTGGTACGGCGGGTCCTTGTACTACTTCCGGCACGTCGGCGTCCGCCGCGGCCAAGGCGACCGGCATGTCCACAGCAAACGCCACGTCCACAGCGTCCGGCACTTCCACAGCGTCCGGCACGTCCACAGCGTCCGGCACGTCCACAGCGTCCGGCACGTCCACAGCGTCCGGCACGTCCACACCATCCGGCACGCCCACAGCGTCAGGCACGTCGGTTCTTTGCACTGCATTGGGAATATCAGGTGCCGGCATTGCAATTGATTGTTTGTAATCAGTTCAAGGTTTTTTTTAAAAAATTCAGTGAAGAAAATCTTTCCGGGAATTTCACGCGCCTTCAGTCGTCTTATAAGCTGATGATGATGTCACTGCAACAATGAGTCCTTGGACTACGTCCGCCGTGATGTCCTCTGCGTCCGGTAAGTTAGGTCCTTGCACGGCGTCGGGCACCTCAGGGGCTGGTACTGGAATCAATAGTCGTTGGGGATAGTCTTGAAATCAGTTGATGTCTGAATGCAAGGTCTACAAAAAGAGCACACCTTTTGAGTCTGGTCCTTGCATAGCGTAGCTCAAGAGGAGTGCAGTTGGAGAGTGGAACGAATAGTTTTCAGAAAATGGAGGTCGGAAGATAAGCAGCCTCCCAGCATCGGATCCTCCTTTGTCTGAGTTGCAATTGGAATTTGCGGCTGGTGATCGGGTCCCGCATCCGCTCTACCACCACATCTTCTGTCTTCCTTCGCGTCTCCCGCGGCAACTCCCAGATGTAAACCAGTACTCAAGCTCGATAGTGGTCCAGTTAGGCGCGCTTGTACTCACCAAGCAAATGTGGCGGGAAGTGGCAAAGCTTTGACTTGAGTAATGCCTATTATTTGCTGCTTTTTCTGTTCATTTTCTAGTTCATTTTCTGGGTTTATTTTTTCTTCTTCTTCTCAATCAATTTGATTATTCGTGTTTCTTTTTTTCAGCTTGTTGTTTGGACTTATTTGTTTGTTAATTTGTTTGATGTAAGGTAAAAAATTATGATGCAATTGTTGACATGAAGTTGAAAAAACAATTATGAAACATTGGAAACAGAACTAAACAGAGCTAAACAATATGAACATTTTGAGCTAGAACTAAAGACATGGACCTTATGAAACAAAGAAGGCAGTCAACCGTGCAACAAGTTAGGTCAGTGATTTCAATCTCCTGAGCATCTTCTGCATGACTGGCTGTGGTACAATATGTAAACTGTCAACAATGACCCGAGGTTGGGTCTCTAGCCAGTCTTTATCATAAGCTTCTTCGGTCAAAGCCGTAGCTGGTTTCATGGTACTCAATGTTGGGCATGGCGGTCGTCGTCTGCTCCGCGCTGGAACCCCTCTACGAGCTTTGCATGTCGAAGATATCCTTTTCTCGCGGTATTCATCCAGCATGATAAATGCCTGCGTAACCTCCTTACTGCGCCACACTACATGCCGGGTCTTGCAGAATTTCATTGCTGGGTTCCGTGGAGATGAAGCACTAGAGGCTAGGGGGGCCGGGGTGATTTCGTCATCAGTCTCATCGTCACTGGTGCAGCCCTGGATGATTGGGATCAATGCCTGTAGGCTACCAATTTCGAGAGCGGATTGTACTCGAGAATTTCGCACCTGAGCAGGGTGGAATATGTGATTTCAGTGATTGGAGTACAGCGGTGCAAGTTTAGTTAAGCGGATAGGCCTCCAAAACTTACAAATACTTTTCGTGAACTCCGCGATTTTTCCTTCGCTCGCAATAGCTGCACTTCCGGCGGGAATTTTGCTTTCTCTCGTACCCTAAGTAAGGAGAAAGGTGGTTTCAGTGTTTGTACAGATTAAAGGAAGTAGAATTGATCAATAACTGACCTTCGTACAAATTTTTCCCTGACGTATTCAGTTAGCTGTTGCAATATGTAGTCCGGCGCGCACTCGTCAGGCTGGAGACCGTCATATTCACCACATTCAACCAGCTGGACAAATATGTCGCGAGCAACAGTCAAGCAGAACACGTTCTCGGGAGCGGTTAAGCTTAAGCCTAAATCCATACGGAATCGTTTCATGCCTTTAGCTTTTAACATGCGATGCATGATCTTCAGCTGCTCCTGCGAGGCCCAGGGATGGCCAGGACCGCCACGGTACGGGAATTGGGGATCTGAAGCCTCGTCGTTGGACTCAGGGTTATCGCTGATGCATCCCATCTCTCCATCTTCAGGGTTATCATCATCGTTGGTATCAGAACGCCACATTGCCTTTTCCGAAGTGGTTGCGGGAGATGGAGGTAGATCAGCCCCGGCGGGCCTCCCAAACAACGATTCAAAATGAAGTTTTTGAAGTTGCTAAGAATGAGCGAAGGGAATCAGGATGCAGTGCGGATTTTTCTAGAGGGAAGATGCACGTACTTTGAGCCTCCCTGTCCGAGGAATGGGCTGCCGAGCAGGGACATTGTTTCGGGTGGGGTTAGGGCGCGGCGGTCTCCCTGCACGTTGCCTGGGGTGGAGCAGTATGTCTGATATACTTTCTAATTTATCTCGGATTTCTTGCTGGTGTCGAAGTGTTAAGCTTATGTCGTCTTGGATGACTGATATCTTCTCGGAGTGCGTTCGGAGTAGGTTGATGATTGCAGTCTGGCTATCTTGCATTGTGTGGAGTGCTGGGCTCCTGACGTCCTCGTTTGCACCACTTGATTAGAACATCAAAGGCAATGGTCAGCATGGGATTGAATTTGCTCTGGATGGATGTTGATGCAAAAAAAAATGTACTTAGGGTTTCTGGGAAGATCTTGAGTTAGGTCCGGCACTGAGGAAGGGATCGCCGTTTCATGACCTGTAAAGCAAATCAACGGACTAGAGGATGGGCCGGAGGAGCCTGTGTTCATTCGCTGGTGTCGAGGGTTAGGCGGTGTGTGCCACTGAATCAGGTCTTCAATTGGGGGCTGAGACGAACTTGCACAGGAGTTGTTTGAGTCAGCATTCAACTGACTGGAGTCGGTACCATTTGAGAGGATGTCTGTGGTGTTTGAAATACGATGCGCAGGGGCAGCGTTCAGCGAAGGTCTCTGAGATGGACGCGCGGGTGAGTTGTTTGATTCATTGATTGACTGAATGTGAGCTGCACCGTTTGAGGGTTTATCTGTTGAGTTTGATACCGTGGCTTGCGGCGCCTGAGGAGATTGGTGGAGAGGGGGCCGAGACAGACACGAAGCGGTGTGGTTTGAGTTATTATTCAGCGGGCTGTGAGGGGCACCGTTTGAAGGGATATTCGTTGGGTTTGAGGGAGTGGCGCCCGGCGCCTTGGAAGCGTTGGGCAAAGGGGGCGGAGGGGTGGTGTTTGAGTCTACATGGGACTGACTACTACCAAGGCGATGAACTTGGGTTTTTGGATGGGAAAGTCAGCTGGTTATGGATACGTAGTCACGATAGTTTGAGAGAAACGTACTCAGCTGTGCATAGTGAATACATAATTTAACAAGTTGGGGTCTCGTTTTTCCAACAACACTGCAGCCAATTTGCCGAAGGACAGTTCTGAGATCGTCTTCTGAAACTTGGGCAAAAAGCAGCATGTGGCGGTCGGTTTGGTTTAACTCTGGAAGGGGTATACAGAAGCCCCATGGGAAGTCGACAGTTGCTGGGGGAGATCGAATTCCTTCAATATCGGTGTCGGCTGAGTTCTGCTGATTGGGTTGGCTGCCGACCACGGCGAGTTCTGTCAGAGCGCTTCCGCGACGCGGACGCTTAATTGAAGGCCCATATGTCTGATCATCGTTTGATTCGTCACTATCACTATCTTCGACAATGGTCCGGGACTTTCGTTTTTGTACAGCTCGAGGATGTGAGCGGGGCGGAGATCCTGGGGTTAAATGTCTGGGATGCCTGCGTCGCGCTAGGTGAAAGATGGATAAGGTGAGATGAAACTCTGTGACACGCAAGAGAATGAATCGTGGAGAAATCGACTCACCGGTTGTAGAAGATGGTGCACCAAAGGTTTTTCCAGACCGCGTCTGCCGGGGCATATGCACTTGATGAATGGTGGGTTGTGAGTCTGATAGTGAAGGTGGGATGATCAGAGGAATCTGGCGTCGGCGTCGGGGTGGCATATGTAATTATTAATTGATAAGTTATATCTCAAACATGAATTAGAGGGAGGAATAGAATATATGGATCACTGATCAGGGTGGCCGAAAAATTAAGAAGCACCGGGCTTTGGAGGTGGAGGAAAAAGGTGATGATGGCTTGGTATTAAAGATGTGTTAAACATGAGCCAACGAAAGAGCGTGTGGAGGAGTGTCTTCTAGTGGAGGGTCTTCAGCTGGTACCAAAGGCGTGTTGGAGGCCCAAACATTTGAGAATTGACCACATACGAGGAGCTGGTAGTATCGACAGGTGGGATGAAATTTTTCTAAGGGATTGCAACGTAATAGACTGTTGAGTGTAAACATTCACTCACCGCCTCGGTGTAGCGGCCGAAAGTTCTTTTTCCACCGGTGCAGTGAGCTAACGGTGGGATGATTGCAAAGGCGGGTTGGTGTTTAGGTGGGCTGTTGAATTTACATTCAGCAGGCAAAAAAAGGGAAGTGGTGGCTTTTGGTGATCAATGGGGAAGGTGATGGACGGTGTACATTCATCAGATGTCCAAATAAGCAAGTATGGAGAGGTTCTGGTAGGCGTTAATTGGCGCAGTGGGAGCGGCCAGAACCTCGTTTTCTACATAAACGTCTTGAAAGGAGACATTGGAGGTGATACAAATAAGCAGCAGACGAGAAAATGAAGTGGTGTCTGCTTTGTGAGTTTTTGGGGGCATCCGCGGTGGGTCTAGCCAGATCAAATAAGCCAGGTAGACGGCACAATGGGCCAGGAATGGGGAGATAGTGATGGGATAAAGGATTCTGGCTTGTGTCGAGGGAAATCTGGCAAAGGCTGCGGTTTGTTAAGAGCTACTCACAACACTTGCCCTTCGGCCTTGTGCAGCTCAAAAGTGAAGTTAACATCTATCTTCTTACCATAATTCGCCCTCTTGTACTCTAGAAGCCAACTGTGCCGACTTGCTTGACGTAGATAACATGGATGAAACCCAACCGCTAAACATAGGTGCGGATCCGGCGGTCGTGGATGGCGCACACGCAAGAGAGGCAAGAAGAGACGAGATTCGAATCGAGATGAGACAGATGGAGAGGACCATCAGAACAGCCAGGTGGACAATTGAGCGGGCCGAAGTTCGGATGGAGACTGCGATTCAATTACTGGCCCAGCGTGACGCCGAGCTTTTGAGGACTTTCTACGATGAGGGGGAAGACGCCCGGGCCGAACACAAACGCATACAAAATGAGTGGGTAGCCAACCGTGACGTGAGGCAGCGATGGGAAGGAGCAGACTTCTCCGAGGATTGGGCTGATGTGGCTGATGAGGGGGAAGGGTATGAAGATTATATGAGCAGGATTATCGGCCTCTTGGAACTTCGTGAGATGGACGAACGTCGTGAGAGGGAGGCTGCTCGACCGGGCCCCGAGGCCCTTCAAGATCAACCCACGCTGGGAATCCGTTCACCGACTCCAAACGCAAGTGCGGCTGCTGATCCTCCAGAGGGGAGTGCGGCTCCTGATGTGATCGAGGTCACCATAGCCGATGGGGGCGTCAAGGAGGATTGGGTCGGCCAGGCTGAGGTTCAAGGGCTCCCAATTGTTGCTAGGGATGGATCCAAGCGAAATGTTGTCACCCCCGAGGCGGTTGACGGTCCGTTAAGAAAGCGGGCCAGGTTTGACTGATGGGAAAAATTGTGCCGGGTGAGTTGAGCTGACGTTGGATGGTTTGCAGTGTGGAAGTAACTGACCATGTTTCATTCTCGGGCCAGGTGCTGCCGTACGACGCCGGGTTGTCATATCTTGGGTGGGATTTTTCTTTGGAGGGTTCGTGAGGGCAGGCAGGAGTTCGAAGGGGGAAAGGAAAGGGGAGAACAGGGGGGGATGGGTGAATAGCGTGGTGGCCAATGATTTCATGCGCTGGTGGGGGATGGAAAGGAAAGGGGGGACAGGGGGACATGTGTGAATAGAGTGATGCCCGCGGAGATGGTTTGCTGGAGATTGATTGCTAGAGAAAGTTTGCTGGAGATTGTTTGCGGGTAGAAGTGTAATACACAAGCTCCTTGGGGCTAGAATCACGCAAAATATAAAGATTTTCAAGTTTTTGAAAGCTCATATGATGCTCAAAAGTTTCCGGTGGGGGAATCTTGGCTTTCATTTGCCCTTATCAAACGCAATTGAGAGTTATTTGTAAATACATAATTTTTTAGTTACACAATTGTATATATTGGGTACATAATCATACATAAGGGGTTCGAGTTCCCTGTAACTCATCGGATAAGCCAATGAGATCGTTGCATGACATATAACGGGTGTTCATGGGGAGAGGGGAGAGCCAAGAGCCAGGCTATATCTGACGTGACAGGAAATTCAAGCTTATTTTAGTATGGGTTGACAACGTTCCGTGTTTTCTGTTTGGCATTGTGTTGTAAGGCCTGGCGTGCCAAGGCCATAGCGTACCAAGGCTGAACATTATTGTTGATCTGTAGAAAATTGTGGTTACCGCCGAAACGTCCGCGGGTTTAATATGTAAATATGATTGACACACCAGAGCAATATGTAAATAGATAATCATGAGCTCACCCAAAATAGATTATCCATCTAAGTCCATGTCGAGTAGAAAGCTCAACGTTTGTATGGGTTTGGTCCCTGGCCCAGAAGGTTTGCATGAAGCATGCGTGTCAGTTCATGTGACTTTGCAGCGGTCAGTGAAACTCACAACAATATTTGCTAATTACCTTCTGAGCTTCCATCCAGGTCCACAGGCATAACGTGAACTGAGGCAGACAACGGAGGTCCGACTGGGAATGAACGATACCGAGTCAATGATACCGCTGGGTGAGTAAACGTGTGGTTTGACATCATGAGCCGAAGAGTTTGACTTACCAGTGTTCACCGCTTTGGAACCCAAGGGCTCAACGTGGCGTCCGATGGACTTGGCTGTACGGTAGGCCTCATAGGCAGCTTTGTATATGTCGTCGAATACATCTAGGGACCAAAGGTAGGTTGTCAGTTTCAATTCATCATACGCAGCAGAGTTACTCACCGGTGTATGTGTTATCATCATTATCTGGGCAGGTCTGATCAGGCTCGGCATTATTTTCATTCAATGACGCCACCGATTGTGGCAAGGGAAATGGGTGAGTCCCAGTAACTCGAGTTTCCAATTCACACTCAACGCTTGAGTCTACTTGAGCGAGTGTAGGACTGATTATCTCTTTTTCTTCAGGTTGATGACGGTCGTTTCCCCCCCCTGCGATCTTTGATTGTGGAGGACTGAAGATGATGAGTGGATCCCGCGGAAGTATCGACGCAAGACGTCCGATGGCCATCCCTGGTATCTTGCTTGAGGACGCAGCCCCCAATTCAACCGGTTCCATTCGCAGGCTGGGATGATCATCTGACTGAGGTGGCGCAGGACGGACGATGAGACCCTTTTGCACCAATTTATCCAAGAATACGTTTGTTGGCTCTTGCCCCCCAGGATTACTCTCACCCGGATCGCGCACGTCCAAGGCATCTATCCTTTGACAATGACTTGAATCTGACCATCCCACTGGTTCATGAGAGGGTGTATTTGTAAGTTCCCGCAGCTCAAATCTAAATGAAAACGCTTGATTTGGCCACTCACAGGTAAACAACCCAATTTGCAACGTCTTCAGCACTTCAGCCATGGTTGCACTCAATGTTTCATCGGCAGGCGAATTCGCGTTCAAACGTGATCGACTGATCTCCGCTAGCTCGGCCTCAACAAAAGGATCTATGCATTCGTGTTCGTTCCCAGTGGTCGACGGTGGTATATTTTGCAGGGTCGGCATTAGAGGAGCCCAGCTGGACGTAAGACCAGGAGACCATGATTCTAGTGCATCATCTGGCTCAAACCAGATCATAGGTTCTTGACCCGGTAAGACCTCTGTCAACATTTCTGAGCCAGTTGGTGAGATCAGAAAAGGGATGTTGACAGTACTGATTGCTTTGTGGGATGGTTTCGCCCTCTTTGGCCCTTGACGTCTGGCGGCACCGCCGGCTATCTCGGATGATTCTTCCATTAGGTGACGCTTGGTTGAGCCACGATTCCCCGATGTACTAGTGTGCATACTACTCGCCACACCTATATTGACAAGGGATCCATCAGTTGACAAATAACGCAAATCATGGATCTCACACATACCATTCCCCGGCCCCACATCTATGTGCCCCTCCTTCGGCGCCCTCGCTTTTATTTCCTGGGATCTTGTTTCCTCCTCAGGTCTTGCCCCCTGATCCTCACCAAGGGAGGTCAAAGGACTACTTATAGGCTCGGTCTGGTCTCTTTCCGATGTATGTTTGACGGTCGCTGGAATACTTTTCGGCTGTTCGTTATTCTTGTGCTCACGACGTAGGACGAGTTTGAGCCGTGGTTTTGACGAGCTTGTGACTTGCTGATCCGGTTGCGATGTGCTATCACCAACATGATCTGCAAAGGAAAAGCTTGCTATCATGATAAATACAGAAACACCATGTGGAAGGTCAGACGTACGTGGCTTGCACAAACCGGCTGCCACACCTCGCAGTACGGCTATTGGTGTATCAACGTTGTATCCGCTCCCCTCTCCTGGGGCCGCCCGAAGTCTGATAAAGTTAACTAATTCTCCAGGCGTCACTTCGGGATCATGCGGATTGACTTTTCCCTTTACTCGCCGCTGGACTGATGATTTTGGCATGGTGACGTTTCGAGGTGGTACTTGACGGTTGTTGGGATTGAATCAAGAGCAGGGCTGTATGACGTGTTCCGTGTTTGCTAACCGCATCTATGTCCTCCCTTTGTACTTTACGGCCCAACATGTAAATCATCAGACGCATAGTGGGTCCACAACAATCCAAACCCACGTCATCACCCTCCGAATAACATTTGAATCTACACCACCATCCGCTACCGCTCTGCCATCGACAAACCGCATTTCCCAGGCCCCACCTCTTGGACCAACAAGTATGTCTTCAGAACAATTGTATATCCTAACATCCTTTGCGTGATGATTGACAGATTGAACCTTCTCCTTTCGATTGCATAACAGCATGGCCAAGCAAAAAGCCATCCGTACAACCGTCCCAGCTCAACGCAGCGCCGTCACTACAACTGCCAACGATCACCAGGCCGGTGACACGGCCACCAACTTAGTCGACTCCACCCCGCAGCAATCGACTTTAGACCTCATGGCCTCTGTTCCTGACGACCTCGCTTTCTACCTCAAGCGCGACATTGATTTGCACCAAAGACCGAGTACAAAGGCCACCCTCATCAAGATGATCAACCACTTCTACCCAACATACAAGCCTTCCTCCGGCCACACAAAAGGAATATTGATATCTTACTATTCTGACAACGTAACACCTCTTATCATAGCCTACCTTGAAACCCAAGAAACACCGGACCAAGACAAAGAATCGACGGGCCCGCCGGAAGATGCTCTGATGCTAGACCAGCCTGGCAAAACCCCGACGCTTGACTTATCCGGACTCAACCCATACGACAATAGTATAACGGTCGAAATTGTCTTGAAAGCCATCAAGTACCGACACCCCGAAGTGCAATTACCTGCAAAGATGAAGAAAGACGCGGCCATCGTTTTTTGGCACAAATGGGTTGCGCCCGCGCCCATGGGAGGCTATCCTGCGCCGTTCACTACCTTTCCCAAGCCCGTCCCAGTACCGTTCCACATATACCTCACTAGGGATCAACTGCGATTCGCGGTCCAATGCCACTTCCCTCGGCTCTACACTCACATCACCTCGGACAAAGAAGTGCTTGTCGCACTGTACGAAATGTTCGTCCTTGAAGATCTTGCGTCAAAGGTGTTATACGAAGGTATTCATTATCATATCCGAGAAGACCCCGCCTCTTTTGTGCGCGAAGCATTTCCCCCAGCCCCCAAGAAAACAGATTAACAGCTCTAAAAATTCCATCATCACATGCGGGAAGATTTCCCTTAGTTTCCCAACCTGCTTGAATCAATGTGTCCTCATTTATCATAACTTCCCTCTCCTGCTGTGTCCGACTCTTTTGTACGAGATTCAATTGATCTGTCTTCAAGAACCCGTTTTGATATATCTCCTTATTTCGCTCCCCTGCCAAGATGGCTTTGTCCACTAAAAATGACCTCAATATTTCTCACAATTCCCCTAGCCTGCAAAGACCCTCTATTTTTATTATAGTATCAGAACCTGTCAACTGTTGCTATTGTTCTCCGGGTTGATTACAGAACATTTTAGGAATAAAAAGATTCGGAGCTTACCCCCCTAACTTGTTCCAACCTTGGCACCGACGAACCGGTTACCTTAAATCCCAAAAAGGAAGTTGGATCAATTGATAAGGCACGCCCAAATCCTGCGGCAATCACTTCCTTTGTCTCGCTTAACAAACCTTGCTCGGCGCTTGCTAGGCGGCATATTTACGTCGCGCCCAACAGTAATCAACCTGACCCCTATAAACCACTCCAATCATTCAAAACCTCACCAACCCGTTCTCCTATCACGATCCCGCTTTTTCCAGCATGCCACCCCGCAAGCAAACCAAAGATCGAGTAATATGCACTTGCATCAGTCGAAAATGTGGAACCAAGCAATACTGGATCAATAACCGCTGGGAGCGTGGAAACCTTGTAGTTCTTGCTACAGCCGAGCATCACCGACTGGAGGACGCAGTACAGGCGGCCAACTTATTGAACCAACAAGCGTCGTTTCCCCAAGAAGATTCGAACCACCAGGACTCGTCACCAGGCTCACCCGAACCGCAAGCAGAACTTGAGAATCCAAACCATTCCCTAGCGCACGTTACCCAATCCTTGTTGCTACTTCACACCCATTCATCTTCCCAGGCTCCCCAGTTAAAGGACGTTCTTGATACATGTACGTCATAGAGCCTGTGTAGTTCAGAGACTGAAAAATAACCCCCACATGTCCCAATTAAACAAAATAGGCCATTGGATGACATCACCCTTCCAATCGACCCCGCCGGTTTTTACCTACGGAATACTGGTTGCTACGATGATGGCGGTCCTTCAACCCGCGTCCAACGTCACTTCAGCCTGGCTGTTAGGAACCCAGCGTGACTTAATCGAACTGACTATCTGCAATGGGGTCCAAATCAACCCTTCCGTTCGGACATTAACAGCCACCGAGGAATATACAATTAACAAACAACTCGCTGCCGATACCATCACTCCGATCAAATGGCTACAGCTCAACCCTATCATCATACGGATGAACTGTTGTTCAACGTGCTTTGCCACTTACCCCTTGGATCGGACCCCCGAGCACTGCATTCATCGAGATGATAGACTGGACGAATCGTTGGATGAATCGGCTCACGATGAATTCCCAGCTAACGAAGAATCATTCGCCGTTTGTGGCACTCCACTTTTCAAAATACGCCGCATGATCAAGACCCCCGTACGGTATTTCGCTTACCAAAGTCTGAACCATTGGATTGGGCGCTTGCTTACTCGGCCAGGTATTGAAGATGCGCTTGACACATCATTAACCTCAGCTACCACCGCATCTCATGAATCCGGTCAAGTATGCGACATCCACGATTCACTGATTTGGAAAGAATTTCGAAGCCCCAATGGTGAACCATTCACTAGGCAATCTGGTAACCTCATCTTTGGTCTCTTCATCGATGCGATCAATCCATACGGGAATAAACAAGCTGGAAAACATGCCTCCATTACTTTCATGGTTCTCGTCTGCATGTCTTTGCCGTTCCAGATTCGATTCCAGCCCGAAAATATCTTTTTGGTTGGTATCGCACCAGGTCCGAAAGAGCCAAGTTTAACTCAGACCAACTGGATCCTGAGGCCCATGGTCGAACAGCTGAACGGTTTGTGGGCGCATGGACTTTCACTATCCCGTACCCATCGTCATCCAGCAGGTCGACATGTCAGAGCAGCTCTCGTCCCTGTTTTCGCTGATCTTCCCGCCTTGCGCCGTGCCTTGGGCTTTCCAGGACACAGCTCCAACAAATTCATGTGTTCCTTCTGCGATGTATCAAAAACCAACATCCAAAATCTCGACGTGGCTTCTTGGAATCCTCGCACTTCAGATCACCATCTGAAATGGTCCCATGCATCGCGGGACGCTGACACGTTCAAAGAGCGCCAGCAAATATTCAAGATGCATGGAGTGCGCTACTCTGTGTTGACCGAGTTAACTTATTGGAAGCCAAACGAGTATCAGACGGTTGATGCGATGCACAACCTCCTTCTTGGCCTATTCAAGTGGCACTGCACTCGCTTTTGGGGAATGTCGGAGAAGGCCGTCAACGAAGACTACACATTCGGCCGGTCGGATATTCCTCAGACAGAACTAGCTGGTCTTGCAGCCGAGCCTTTCTCTGATGATGCCACAACATTTCCAAACGCCGCTGCAGCTACGCAAGACACTGATCAGTTCGATGAGGACCTTGATTCACCTGATATACCGGTTTTTCTTGACATTCAGTTCGGTTCAAATACTGACTCTAGCGACACCAACTGGGACGGACCTGACCCCTCTACTTCGGGCTGGGGCGGTAGATGGACTGCAGGATCCGCCGAAGACACCATCTTTGACTTTGCAATGCTGCGCTTGATCAACTCTCTGCTTCCTCGCATACATTATCCATCTTGGATTAAGCGAGCCCTACCTGTCTTGGGCAAAGCATCAAATGGAAAATTGAAAGCCGACGAATGGCGAAATCTTTTCCAAATGCAACTACCGCTTATCATGGTTAAGGTTTGGTATGGTGGCATTCGTGCGCATATGTCACTTTTGCAGAACTTTTGCCATCTAGTCTCGGCTGTTAACCTTGCATTGAAGCGATCAACAACATCCGAACGCATTGACTCTTACTCCTACCACATCAAAGAATACCTATCCAGCTCAATAATTATATTCCCTGAAGTTGAATTGGCACCCAATCACCACATGGCGATGCATCTCAGAGAGTGTCTCGCACGCTTTGGTCCGGTCCGGGCGTGGTGGTCGTTTCCTATGGAGAGGCTCATGGGAGAAGTGTTACATTCAAGCCACAACAACCGCCTGGGTAAGTCCTCTGAACTTACACACATCACACAGCAGTGTCGTTGAACATCAACTCATTCTTGCGTGCTATGTAGGCGAGCTAGAGATAACGTTTTTGCGCAAGTTTTGTCGGGCGGGCAATCTGTGTGGTTTGTTGGATAACAGTGAATTTTTCCCCAACACCCTCAAGCCATACATACCTAGACTCAAGCACCTTTACAAACAAATGACATTCGTTCCGAAGTACCATCCCCATCCAACACATTCAGAATCTCTCGGCAGTTCTGATTGCCAGAAACTTGTTGATTATCTCAATGCAAAATCCGGTGAAATGGCTTGGGTCACTTCAAGCAATTTTGCTATCTTGAGCAAGTCTGAACAACTAAATGTAGCCCCCTTGTCCTCTAGATGCGACCATCATCGTCAGTTCACTTATAAGGACGTGTTGTTTTCAACGTGGGAAGATAATCCTAACAACAGCATCATATCAGTGGATACCACTTTTCCCAAACTGCTTCACTTCGCACGGATCGAAACCATCTTCACTCATGTCAGAAAATCCCCCACTGGAGAATATATAACCAGTACTTGGCTCAAAGTTAAGCCCTTGCCGCCAATCCCAGTCACTACCTCTGATGTGTTTGCAGACTTACATCAACCTCACCTTCAACTCCATCTTCGATTGCCTGTTATTGATGATGATCACATGATTAAAAGTACTGATATAGTTTCACACTGTGCTTGGCTTGAGTATGAAGCTGGCGAGCTTGTTTCTAAAATAGACCACTCCGTTGTTGCATTGGTATCCCTTGATCGAGAATGAATTTTCATTTTGTAATCAAAATAAATACAAAGAATTAGAAATGCCAAATGTCATGTGTATGATTTGTCAACTCAGGATGCCTACTTTTGTCTTGTTTAGCAAGGATGTCTAACAAGGGTGACCTTGTGAAAAGAAATAAGATGAAACTAGAGTTTCATTTCAGAGCAAAAAATACAACTATGGATAGACCTAATTACAGATCAACTAGAATAGAAACCCAGAATAGGCTGGACAATCAACCCAAAACCCAGGCTAAACTACAGGCTGAAGATTGATTTGAAAAATTAACCATCAACTCAATTGAAAAGTAAAGCAATAAATAAAATAAATAAAAATATACAGTTATTCTCTTGTTGCCTGGTACAACAGCTGCTCATTTTGTGCCTGAAAGATTGATTTTGAGGGGGTTGTGTACTCAGCCCATGGATATTTGGCATGTTGAAACCCCATGGGGGAGTGATCCGAGGGCAGTGGTGGCCTGTGATTCAGGGGCTGATCATGAGAGCAAAAAAGTTTGAAAATTGAGTTGTTTTTTTTTTAATTTGCAGTGCATGAAGTAATCTTTTTGAAACACAGTGTGCAAAGAGTTTTTTTCAGTGTTTGAAGTAAGTCTGTATAAAAATTAAGTCTGTAAAAAACAAACAAAGAATAGATAATAACTTCATTACTCAAGTCAAAGTAAGCAAAAGAACTACATGAGAAACCACGTAAAGACCAAGAGAAAGAGAAAATACATTCTGAGGCTGAGTTTTCAGGTCATGTGAGTTTCATTGCAGAGTATAAAATACTATCATGTGAGGAACTACACATGAAATAGAGCACACTATGAATAAAAATCAAGAAACTGCGCGCAGTTGACATACAAAAATACAAAGGCGCCTTTGTACTTGTGCATGTCAACTTCCAGGAGTTACTTGAGTTTTGTTTCATAGTGGCAGAGGAAGCTGGAAATTCCCTCCAAGAAGAAAGCTAAAAAAAAAGAATCTGAAAAATAATATGAAAAAGGAGTGACCAAATTGATTGAAAAGTAAAATAAATAAAAATCACAAAATGAACTAAAAAATGATCAGAAAAGCATAAAAAAAAACATTACCACAAAATTTGAATGTCCCTAGTGAAAGGAACCAAAATAACCACAAGAGAAAGCAAAAAAAAAAAATAGAAATAAAAATATTGGCTGAGGCTGAGTTTTCCTGCCATGTCATGTGCACACTGAGCATACTCAGCTCAACATACTTTTTTTTGTATGTTTCAATATATATAAAAAACTGATTTTCCAGACCTTAAACTTTGAATATTTTTTGGGGGGAAATCAATTATCCTTGTAGTGTATCAAGAATCCTAGAGATTCAATTGTTGTTGAGTGCTATTGAGCACATGAGTGGGGCAACATCTTGATAAA
This sequence comes from Puccinia hordei, assembly GCA_007896445.1. Lineage (NCBI taxonomy): Eukaryota > Fungi > Basidiomycota > Pucciniomycetes > Pucciniales > Pucciniaceae > Puccinia > Puccinia hordei. The sequence continues at coordinate 985,283 of RDRW01000292.1, forward strand.
GTTAGCTTATCATGATGAAATAAATGGAGAAGCCTGGAGGCAGAAAAAAAAGTCAGGGGTTAGTTTTGAGGTTTGTGGAAGGATGAGATTATTTCCTATAGAAGATGAAGAGAAAGAAACACAGAGATGAAGGAGAAAAATGAAACAAATAGAGACATACCTGGAGGCAGAGACACAAGGCAGGGGTTTTAGTGTTGAGGTTTTTGGAAGGATGAGAGAGGAATCCTTCCAGAAACTCTGCTCAAGCTATATTGGTAGCTTGAAATTTGTTTTTGGATGCTACTGATGCAATGTTTGCCGCATTGTTGATATCAAGCGTTTTGGGAACACCATGAACCATCACTGAGTAGGTGCTGGGAGTGGCCTCAAGATTGGGATGGACTTTGATTGACCAGATGAGCTTGTTTTTTTAAAACCATTTCTGCTGGGCGCAGTTCTTGATGTAAAAGGACACATTGCCATACAGGAGCATGCTGGCTCCTTGAATTGCAACAGCCTCACCTCCCACTTTGGCATCAAGTTTGAGGAGAGCCTTGGTGGCCTTCTGAACAAGGGAACTCCACAGGAAATCTTTCAAGGTTGTGTTCAGGGGATTTGAGTGGATGATTACCTGCTTTGGCTTCAGGGATGCAAGATTAGATACTGTGGGGGGGGGGGAGGGGCATTGGGGGATAACATTGCACTGTTGTTCAAGGTCACAGCCGCAAACAACTTCTTCATTGGTGCTTGGGTTTGTTGACCCACTGCAACACAGTTTTTGAGATCAGCCAACCAGTTGAGAACAGAGGTGATCTGATTGTTATTATCTTCAAGATGGTGCATAATCTGCTCAGAATTGCCCAAGAGTTCCAGAATGACTTTGACTTATAGGTGAGAGTAAATTCTAACAGCTCCAGACGCGTTGTGGTTTGCTTGATCCAAGAGGAGTTTGACCAGCAGTAGGTGAAGACTCAACAATGGAGGAGACACATTGGGTGGTAGGGGGGGGGGGGCATCAGTTGTGTTGGCTAATGGAATGTCAACCATCATTGACGTGTTGTCTGGGAAGGCTGGGTTGGGGGGCAAGGGGAAGGGAGCATGGAAGCTCAGGGGAACGGTGGGGGTGGGTGGGAAACTTTCAGTGAGATGGGGGGGAAGGAGGTTAGAGCATCTCCACCGCAAAGGGACTATCTGAGGGACTAAATCCCAAACTTGCGCGACTGCAGCAAATTTTTAGATCCCCAGCCATAGGCTTGTTCACACCGCAATGCCTCCGCGTAGGGCCTCGAGTGTGTGAAATGTAAAAAAAGGGTGCCCCCGGCACCTGCCATTTTCTTGTTAAAATCATCCATCCAACCTTGTTTTTTTCATTCTACTTTGACGGAACATTATCCATCATGAAGATTGACGCAGCCACATTGCAGTGCTTAATTTGACGCCGGCAGTTAGTTTCAAGGTTCAGAGCAGCAATTAATTTAAATATTCAAGCTACACCACTCCTACTCAACAATGATGAAGCCACCAACAACATCCTTTTTCCACCGCATAGTGGTTCCAAACCAGGAAAACAGCCAAATTGCCCTTGCAAATTTGAAGGAAGCTACATGAGGCTCATGGAGCATTATACCTGTCCATGTCCCCTCTATGATGAAACACTCTCTTTGGTGCTGTTTTAGAATGGGACAGCCCCTTTTCTTGAAGATTGCAGAAGCTGTCGGGGATTTGGACCCTTACTTTACTCTCAGGGCCAATGTGTTGGGAAAATTGAGGGTGAGGCCCCTTGTCAAGGTAACGGCAGTAATGAGGATGCTTTCATATGGAGCCGCAGCTTACTGCAATGACAAATAACTTCAGCTCGCCAAGTCAAATTCCCTAGGATGCATGGATAGATTTTGCAACGCTATTGTTGCTATTTACTCAGATGAATACCTTTGACACCCAACAACTGCTGACCTGGAGAAACTAATCTCTGATGGTTCCAAAAAAGGATTCCCAGGAATGCTTGGATCACTCAACTGTATGCACTGGAAGTGGCACTGCCAGCATAATTGCCTACGTTGAGTTCATCCCAGTTAAACTAGGATGCAAACAACCAATTTAAAGTAGGTTGACCTCAACCAATGAAATATAAAACCAAGGGGGGTCCCTTGGATTTATATTTCATCAGTTGATTTCAACCAAGTTTAAATTGGTTGAGTGCATCCCAGTTTAACTGGGATGACTTCATCCTAGGCAATTATGCTGGCAGTGTGGAAGAACTCTCCTTCTGGCTGGGGTGGACAGTTTCAAGGAAAGGAAAAGGTATGATTTACTGTCTCCTATTGACAGATTTATGTGCCAAACAATTTTTTAACCTACTGTAATGTTTCATATTTCAGAAACCAACCATTATTCTTGAAGCTGTTGCGTCACCAGACATGTGGATTTGGCATGCCTGCTTTGGAATGCCAGGTTCTCACAATGACATTAATTTCCTGGACAGTTCACCTCTGTTCCAAAATCTCTTAAATGGTACAGCTCCTCAATGTAAATACACTATCAACAGAAATGAATACCAGCAAGGATACTACCTTGCTGACGGCATCTATCCAGACTGGGCAGCTTTTGTGAAAACAATTTTGCAGCTGCGTGGAGCAGAGCAGAAACACTTTTTCAATCTTCAGGAAGCACAAAGGAAAGACATTGATCAACAGGCCTTTGGTGTACTTCAAGCAATATTTGCAGTTATTTCTTGCCCAGCCCGAGGCTGGAAGCATCACAACCTGAAAAACATCATGAAGGCTTGTATCATCCTCCATAAAATGATTGTGGAGGATGAAAGAGGTGAATATTTAGATTATTCCTATGATGATTCTCCCCCTGGCTCCATTGTCACACCAGTGGAGGTATCACAAGATCAGACATCTATTTCATTCACTGACTTAATTGAAAATTATCATTTAATGAAAGATAGTAATAAACATTTTCAATTGCGTCATGATCTCATAAAACACCTATGGGAAATCAAAGGACAACAAGATGATTTATGAAATGTATTTACTAGTTAATTACTTTGTGCCCAGTCATCATTTTAAGCGGCTAGTTGAGAAGTGAAAATATTTGAGAAGCAAAAACAGTCAAGAAGCAAACAGACAGTACTATTTGTGGGAAGCGTTTGCTTGACTGCAAAGTGATTCTAGAATTGAGGCTCTTTTGAGCTTGAAAAACTTGATTTGCTCTTCATCAAGACCATTGAGATCCTTGGTCATGATGGCGAGCTCAGCCGCAGATGTTCCATTATCTGCAATACGTTTGAGAGAATGAGAACTGTTTGCAAATATATTGCTGAGTTGTTTTGATTCAGAGGCAATTTCCTATTGAGCACTCACAACATCATCCTTCCAGAGCTGTTCCTTTGCAGCAAAATGGTTGAGGAATTTCATCTTTCTTTTCCCAACAGGTCGCTTGATTATTGAAGGATCGGTCCCAGTACCTTCAAATTAAGAAACAGGATGGTCAGAGGGTGTCGGAGCTGTCCCAGCTGCATTTGATTGAGGAGGTTCACTGCTAGGACTTCGAGCACACTTTTTCTTAGCCGATTCAGTTTTCTTTCCTGTATTGCAGTAAGCATTCCATTTTGGACTTTTAGCAACAAGGTTGTAGCAGCGTAGGTGTTTGAAATGGGTCTTCTGGTCCTCAGTGCAAAGTCAGAGAGCTTGATTTAGTTGGTCTTTGACACCTGCCCCACTCTGGTTGAGATGCTCAACCTGATTCAAAAAACCACAAAATTTGTTGATGGCTGGCTGCAAGTTGTTGCACCATTGTTTTTTCAATCTGTTAACCAGTGGTTTTGGATAGGGCACAGCCTTGTGGTACACTGTAGATATTCATTTCCAGAACATGCTTCCGTCTTGATTTGTTCCAACAGCGGGGTCCTTGGAGACCTGAAACCAAGCTTGACATAGCTCATAATCTTCAGGCTCTGTATAATTTGGTGCCTTCTTCTTTGGGCTATTGTTTGAGGGGCAAAGGTGATCTTGGAGAAGAATTTTGGTTTGAAAAATATAGGCAGTGTTGGACTTAAGCAGGAATTAAGTGGGAAAGAAAGGGAAAAATTACTCACCTGAATCGTTGGTTTTTTTGTAAATCTCATCCTCTTCATTGCTGGGGACCATTTTCCGTCTTCAAAGTATTTTTGCGGGGTGGGTGAGGTTTGAACTTGTAAATGTGATGCTGGCTTGGGGATATTGTATATTGGGTGGTGGAGGGGTGGAATATCACACAAAATATGACATGTCATATATGCACCCAAGTGCCTATCTGAGGAGCTATATGTTCCTAAATGTGAGACTGGTGTAGGGCCCGGGAAGGATTTTCCCAGTTTAGGACCCCCTTTAGGGCCTCCGGTGGTGAATCTAAATTGGATCCGGGTTAGCTAAATTTAGTTTAGTCCCCAATTTAGGGCCCCCGGTGGAGATGCTCTTAGTATTGGTGAGGAGTGTGGATGAGTGACTTTGTGGTTGATGGCAGAAGGTGAGCGTCGGGCTTGCGAGGCTGAAAATCCACAATACAAATCGATGATTTTCAGCCCGTCATAGAAACTTGTGAGATCGGTGCCCCCCGGGTGAAGTCTGCCCCGGGGGCTATTGTAAAGCCTCTTTTGGGCCTACAGGGGTTTTCTACAACTTGGCGCTGAATGTGGGAATAGCAACCCGACATGCGCAGCGGTGGTGCATTTAAGCTCGGCTGTCACAAGGGCGCTGCGGCGCTGTGAATATGACCTCCGCAGCCGGGCGATCAGGGTTAGGTCAGCTTTAGTGAGACCACCATTCGACCCAGGGTAGTGCCGTCACGCTCAATCTTCTAGCTCTCCCAGAGCCATATCTCTCCCACCCACGACACCCTCAAGACCCGAGATCAGGACCGACAGTTCTTCAAGATGGTACGGAGTCAGACCTGATCAGACATATTCTTTCTCTTTCCCCGAACGTCATATTGCAAGGCCGTCGGCTTCTCCATCTTACCAATCATGTTACCTTGGTTGACTTACGAGCACCATGTGTACAAGGGGAGGCTTGGGAACCTGATCTTGGCCGAGGCTCGTATGATGGATGCTATGCAGAAATCTTTTGCGGGCCGAGAGCTTTTGAAATGATGGTTCCCGCTTAAAAGCCTGTTAGAAAGATGTAGAGCTAGACAGCCTGGGCCAGTGCTACGTTGATAGTCGCTGACTTGGATAAACCTGTTCTTCTCTCTCTTTCAATGACCCCATCCATCGTCTCGCATTCTGTCCCTCTTCGACTATCTCACATCACAGCCAGTCAAGAAAGTCGTCAAGAAGAATCCTGCTGCCGCTCAGTCGGCCAAGCCTGGACGAAACAGCAAGAGTGCTAAGAACCCGCTCCTCGAACGTCGTCCTAAAAACTTCGGTATCGGTAAGTCGTTCTCAATTAATCCTCTAATCGGTTTTCCCCGCATGCTCAAAAATCTGTTCACGCCTTCTTTCAGGTCAGGATATCCAGCCTACGCGGGATTTGACCCGATTTGTCAAATGGCCTGAATACGTCCGTCTTCAGCGTCAAAAGGTCATCCTCAACCAACGTCTGAAGGTTCCACCATCAATCGCTCAATTTAACAACCACCTCGACAAGAATACCGCCACCCAGCTCTTCCGCTTGATGCACAAGTATCGCCCTGAATCTATTCAACAGAAGAAAGCTCGTCTTGGTGCTCAAGCTGAAGCCATTGCTAAGGGAGATGCTAAGAAGGGCGAACCAATTGGAAAAAAGCGTAAGTTCGTCGAACTCCCTATCCAACCGATATCACACTGAACCTTCCTGATTCTAACAGCCATCTACGTCAAATACGGTCTCAACCACATTGTCGCGTTGATCGAGGCCAAGAAGGCCTCCTTGGTCGTCATTGCTGATGATGTTGACCCCATCGAGCTAGTTGTCTTCATCCCTGCTCTCTGCAGAAAGATGGGCGTGCCTTACTGCATTGTTAAGAACAAGGCCCGCCTGGGTACCGTTGTACACAAGAAGACTGCTGCCGTTGTTGCTTTCACCGACATTCGAAGTGAGGACAAGAATGAACTCGCCAAGCTGGTCAGCGCTGTTAAGGTGAACTTCTTGGAAAAATACGAGGATGCCAAACGACACTGGGGTGGCGGTATCCGGTTAGTTTTTGATCACCTACTTGAGTTTCCAAACTGAGCACCCACTGACCCCCCACCCCACTTTTGTTATTTCATTCAGAGGTAACAAGTCGTTCGCTATGCTCCAAAAACGTGCCAAGGCAGCTGGCCAATCCGCCGCTTCTGTCTCGAAGACCATCTAAAACCATGAATTATCATTCAATTCCCGGCCATTTCTCTCCTAACTTTCCATATGACAACTATTCCGCTATTCTGCGCAATTTATGACCCAATTAAAACAAACCAGTCTTGTGAACATTTTCGATGGTGGCAAGATGAGCGTCAGGTGGAATCATCATCGGGTTATTCCGAACCAAGTAATGAGGGCCGATAGAAAACTCATCGTCGGCCCGCCCCTAATAGTTTGCCTGACCGACTTGTCGGCAGACCATCAGCCTTCCTGGAAACATCCTTCAAGGGCTTACAGTCATTTAGCGACATTTTAAGCATTGTAGATCCTCGAACTTGGCTAATTCACCTCCGGGGCGGAGTGGTGCTGCATTGCTCCGACCGGAGGCATGGATAGAAGATAAGGCCATCTCCACCGCGTGGAGCTATCCGGGTTGCTACATCGACTGTGCCGGGGCTCCTCGCCGCAGTCTTAGCAACCCGAGGCAGGGTTGCTACCCACCGCAAGCTACGATATATCGTAGCTTGGGGAGGTGACAGGTTTCGGGTGTAACCGAAGCCTCCCGGTTGTGTGTGGTTTAAAGTGACCGGGGGGGGGGAGGGGCCAGATATCACATTTGTTTGCTGTGTGATATCTGGCCGATGGGTTGCTATCGGGTTGCTATAGCAGTGCCAGATGTGGCACTGCTATAGCAACGGAGCTATGAGTTTCTGGGGTATAGCAACCCCGGTGACAAACTATATACAACTGTATGCGGCGCAGTCACTACAATGAATATGCATGATGAAATATGAATATTGGAAATGTTGACCGTTAGCCAAGTGTCACAACCAAGCATCCTAACACCATACACCAGGTTAATTCACACCCTCAAGAACCCAACATCCATTCCGTTAATAGACTTCAGCCGGAATCCCTCATCTAATCCCAATCTCCAGGACAACTATTGGCGGGAATCCCTCATCTAACCCCAATCTCCAGGACAACTATTGGTGATGGATAGCGATTTACTTGCTATCATTGACGTGGCTGCTGGCGCATCAATTGTGCATCTTAACAGCATCCTAATTTCTGTAGCCGCTGCCGGAACCGCAATCTATCTTGGATCACTATGTAACACGTACGAGCCTTACTATGGCAATGGAGGCCAAGCCCGGTACCCTCAATTCTTGCTAAACAAAGTCAGACCCGAGCTATTTCGCGAAATCACTCGAATGGAACAAGAAACCTTCAATAATCTAGTGAAAGAGTTCTGAATCAATAATCTCCTGCAGGATGGTCGCTCGGTCTCTGTTGAAGAACAATTGATGATATTCTTGGATATTAGGGGGTTTCAAAGTTCCCAAATCAGGCACCCAGGAGCAAATCCAGGAGGTCAAAATCAGGAAAAAAAAGCCTGATTTTCCTCCTGATTACCTGATTGCCTTCTCCATTTCGGCACCCAGAAAGTCAGAGTTCTGCTGCAGAAACCCAGGAAATTGATGTCAAAAACATCGTTTCAGCTTTTTTTCCAAGATCCCCGGGTTTCCCCCGTGTGCGGTGTACATGTAAATAAATATAATACCTGCCTGCTTGAATATTCCCAATTCCCACAATCCAACTTACTCTAGTGTACAATTTCCATGGCTCCAAACATACCCAACATCTCCAACAATCCAATTCCGACTACACACAACGGTACAAACAATATAACTAATCCCCCCACTCAGAAAAGTAAGAAGAAATGTGGGCTTCCGAATCTTGCAGATGCAGCCGACAAGTGACACAAGCCAATCAGCTGGGACCAAGACGGCACAGATGGGATCTCAAGCTTCAAGCTCCTGATGGATTGGCTTGTGACCAAAGGGAATTACAAACGCTGGCGAGGAGATAACAAGAACGGACTCACCAAGGTGGCCTTAGCTTCCGAGATACTCTTGATCATTGAATGACGCTGGGATCACATACCGCGACAACAAGGGGATCCAAACCAAGATTCAAGAGATTCAAAGATCATTTACCAAGGCAAGTGACTGGCTTCGGAATACTGGGGTGGGAGTTCTTGAGGAGGACATCAGGAATGGCACATCCACTGTCCCAGGTATGTCATTCTTTGGCTTGTCCTTTCTTGGAAAAATGATCTGATACACATTTGCTTAAATTTTCCAGCTGCACTCAAGAAGATGTGGAAGTATTGGGACAACTTGAATCCCATCACGGGCACTCGGAGCTGCGCAAACCCAACAGTTACAGTTGAATCGACAAGTCAACATGCGCCGAACTTGCTAGACCAGGATTCATCAAATGACGAGGATAGTGGCATACTGGATATGCCCAATAGTTTCAACTTAACCACCTCCGAGGCAACTCCCCAACGTAGTATTGGCACTGTACAACCCACTCAGCCTTTGTCACCTGCTCCTCTAACTCCTAAGTCTCCTGTGGCTGGTTCCAAGCGAAAGCATGCAAAAGGTGAGTGTGCCACTGTTTTGGTAGAGTCATCAATTGCAACTGATTGTTTTATTTTGGTCAGCTAATGAGCCCAATGGACTAGAGAAGGCCATCGAGGAAACCAGGCAGTATTGTGTTGAGTGTATCAAATCTCGGGAACGACACAAGGCGTTGAAGATTCAAGCAGCCAATTGAGTGGCAAGGATGGTTGATGCTAGAGAGAAGAGAAAACTATGTTTGGAAGAAAGACAGATGAGAGTCAAAGAGATGGAAGCTCAAATGTGTGTTAGGAAGGCCAAGATGGAAGAGGTTTGGCAGAGGATCAATTTTACTTGCGAGCTGCAGGAGATGAACTACAGCCCCAAGGCTATCGAGAAGTTTCTTGACGAGCAGTTCAAGAAAGGCAAGTCCAGTAACCCTATAATCAAGGATGGTGAAGATGAGTCAGGGGAGTCAGGCTATGATTCAGATGGCTAGCCAATGGTAGTCTGACCAATTGGGTAGGTAAGAAATTTTTATCATCTCTGCTTGTAGGGTTATATCTCAGCCAAGCTAATGTGATGTGATTCTCATTAGCTCAGTGCCTTTGGTTGGCCAAAATACCAAGAATTCTTGGGAAGTCCATTTCTGCGGCAGGTGTGACAGTTTGGCCTCATTGGGGCTCCCTTTTCGTGTCTATTGCCTCAAGGATGTAAGAAACAGATATATCATCTCTATGTTGATCTATGTTGATTACTTCATGCAATAAAATACTATCAATCATTTAACAATGAAGTATCTTGATAAGGTGCTCGCATTGGAGCATAGCCTTTGATGTCTGTGTATTTGAGTATTCAACACCTCTTTGCCGACATGACTTGTGGTTGATTGGACTGCCAAGTTGTATGGGAAACTGTATGGTAGTACATTTTTGCAAACCCACATGTATGTACAAGATACAAAAATTCAGTCTTTATAAATGAAACCCATTGGGTTCTTCACAAACAGCACTGGCGCTTGTGATGTCAAACCCCTCAGATCTCCTTGGCAAACTGAAGTGCAAGTTTAAATTAAATCATCAATCACATATACTCAAGAAACCTAAACGCAAACACAGAAAACCTTCCCATTCAAGCATCCCAAAAAAGGTTGAAATGTTTTTGGCAACTGCCGGTTCAATAGGCACAGATGTCTCTCCTCGGGCACATCCAACGGTCTCACTGCACAAAAGCACAAACAAGACACTCATTCCTGCAGATTCATCCCCAAGCTTGCCAGACAAATGTGTCACTGGGCAGAGTTCCCGGGAACCCTTATTGGATCCCATGTTGGAATTTCTCTACACTCCTCCGGCTCAAAATCCAAATCTCCGAATCAATATGGAGACTGCTTTGGCAAAGGAGGGCATCTCACTCCAGATGTCTTTGCTGGATGCGGGTGAGATGGAAACCCATATTTTCAAGACTGATCATGGAATTGATCCCACTGATTTGCCACCTATGGAGGGCTGGGATGCTGACGAGCCAATTGGAGACCCTAGTAAGTTCATGGTGGCATATGTGGAATAAAAATCCAACAAACATAGACTAAAATAACCTACCAGCAACTGTGTGCAAGTTCTGTGACAACCCGCTTCCCCTTCAGCCATCAGTAAAATTGTTGAATCTTGGTGAATATCTGGAGCGACTTCCAAGTACCCGCAAACGTCTGGCAACACAAAACCCATTGGGTTTATATCTTCCGGTTAGTCTCCACACGCTAGAATATTGAAATTTGAGCTGACTGAGCGCTTTACTGCATTGCAGTTTGCTTGGACAGCCAAGTATTGTGCTCTTCATCGGGCAGAGAGGTATTTAATACCTGATGGACTCAAAAGAGGCTGGCCTGGGAGCATTGATTTTAGTTCACTGAACAGGTCGAGTGGATATAATCACAAATCTCACCAATATTGGGCATTTAGCTGACCCGCTGGGGTCTAATTTGGTTGTATGTCTTTTAGTCGCTTGAAAGGGTTTCAAATACACCTGGTGAACATCTTCACCCCTAAAGCGTCTTCAAACTTCTTGGATGCCGCCATGCAAGCTTGGAAAATCATGGGACCCACCAAAGCTCACGGAACATTTAGCGAAATGGGCTCGCTGGAGGTGGAGCAGCCGGGGTAGTTGAGTTCCCATCCCCACTGACCTCTCTTGGCGTAGTCGCCACCTACTCAGCTGATTTCTTGTCTTCCAGCTATGGGATGCAGGGACATCAAGAAATTTACAAGGCCCTGAATGATATGTTCCTGCCGTATGGGAATTTCAACTCCATGCAAGAATTAGTTAACCCCCTATCTGTTGAATATGCTCTAAGAAAGGTTTTAGTCCCTGAGGCCGCATTATGCCTTATTGCAGAGGACCTTGGGATCAGTACATTGGACCCTCACGCTATGACCACCTTACAAGATAGTAGAAATTTTGGTTTGGCCATGTATCCCGACCCCAATCAATAATTGCAATTAAAAATGTAACTTTGATTACAAAAATAATAAACTCAATTGTTTGATTCACCCTAACACAAGTAAGACCCTCAGTTGCTCAGAAACTCCAATACATGAGTCATCACCTCTGTCCTCTTTGTGGTCCTGGAAGGCGTTGGGTTGTTGCTGATTGAAGGGCCTGGAAAATCCTCTTTGGCTGATTGCCCATCCCCTTCTGCCTCCTCCAAGTCAAAAGTTTCTCCATGATTGAGATAGTTATGGAGAACCGCACACACCTGGAATCAATCACACAAGTCAAGTTGAAACATACTCAGCAATCATGACTGAATACTATCATGAGTAAAACTTACCATAATCCAAGCAGTGACCCGAATCAGATCCCTCTTACCCATAATCCGCAACCGCATGCCTTTGAGTCTCTGAAAGCAACCTTTCAAGAGGCCAATAAAGTTTTCAACAACCACGCACACCGACGATAAATGATGATTGAATTTGTGCTGGTCAGTGGTAAGCTGAAGGTTTCTTGAGCGTCTGTAAGCCGGAACAATGTTGGCAGTCGGTGTAAATGCTGATTCTGCTAAAAGGTACTCTCCAGCAGAGAAAAATTTGTGAGGTCTAGTGGTCAGTCCGGAATTTCTAGTCATCCTCTGATTGTGTGAGCAGCTCCGCCATCCTGTATACACATAAGTAATATTATTATCTTGATTGCATGCAATAGGAGTTGCTATGGCATAGAACCCCTTGCGAGAGTAGTAATCCGGACCGTCCGTATGTGGGCACTCATGAAGAACCACCAGAGTGCCATCTATTAGGCCGATACAACCTTTGAAACCAAGTTCTGTGTAGTCTTTGGACATTGTGATGTGTTTCTCCCGTGTTGGCCAAGCAACCAGCTGGCTTTGCATCTGTAATATAGCCATGATACAGCGGTTAGTATAGAGCTCAATGGTGCCCTCGCCAAGTCCAAAAAAACGCGACAGCATGCCGACAGAGGCTGCATTGCCAAAACAACCGAGTCGTTTGAGAGCTACCATCATCTGCTCGGTGACAGGTCGCTGCTGATTTTGAGATTTGTTTTGAAAGACAGGGTGGTCAGATACCTCTTTGCAGATCTTGGTGAAGGCCAGCCAAGACATTCAAAATTCTTGTTTGAACCTTTTTGTATCCAGATAAAGGAGAAGGTATTTGGTTATCATTGGTGGCTTGGCCACAGGGAGCCGGTGACCAAGGTATTGTGACGAACATACGGCTAGGAGAGGGGTCTGATAACTGACTAGAGTTTTGTCTTTTTCCTCATTGGAACTGTTGGTGTTGTCTGTTCTGCTAGAGGACGAGTCTTCTTTGTTGCTGCCAATCGTTGGAATTATGTCTCCTCATCCCCAAACAACCATTAAAATATGAATGATAATTGATATGATTAGTTGGACTGACTCTTTTAGTTGTTGACTCATAATACTATTTTCCAATAACTTAACACACACATGTAGACTTTGATCCCTGTTGTAGTAGTTATTTTTTATTGACTTAGTAAGACTCAAATTAAATTGATCTTTTCCCATCTTCTTAAATTGATATTTATTATTCTTTATTCATTATTATTCATTATCTATTATTGAGTTATCAACCACAAATTGACCACTTGTAACTAGTCTATAAATACATAGCCTAGTACAAGCAATAACAAACTATCAGTTCTCCTCAGTCTAACCAGTCCCCATTCTGAGTATCCCTTGAGTCTGTTCAACAATCTTCTCCCCCTTCATCACTTATAATTTCATCACCAATCAGCTCAGAGCTGACAATTTTCATCTGTTCAATCTTGATAGCATCCTCCAACTGGCCAATGATTAGTTGACGGTTTGATTGGTGAACCATTGTGTATATTTCTATTTATCCTTTTGCACATGAAATATTAACCAATCAGTTGGAACTAAAAGCAAAAGAGATCAGAGAGGACTTACTTGTGGAAGATTTTGCAGTGAGGGCGCAATGATAATTTGGGCTGATTAATCAAGAGATTATTTGCAGCGGGTGGTGGGAAAAGTGATCTCACCTCACAACGTGTTGCACCCCGGGGAGCTCCCTGGTGTCAGTGCAAAACCGGTTCAAATTCAGTTAGAGGCTATCTGGGTTTCTGCCACATGTGTTTCCAGCGTTGAATGCAATTTGGGGTGCTCAAAGTTGACCAACCATCAGGGTCTATTTTGGCGGCAATATTCAATTCCTGCTACTGGGTCCTGGGCCCACCCCTGGGACGTACGGTTTTCAACTTTGAAACCCCCTATTGTTTGTAATAATTCCATGCAACAAACAGCGGTCAAGTTTTGCCACGGTTTGTACACAGTCACCCGGTGAGTTTTCCACATCAATATTTTTTGTGATTACAATTAAACTAATGTATACTTGACCGTTGAACTACAGTTACTTTGGAGATGTGCTTGATGCGCTTGTTACAATCTATCCCAACTATGTCAAGTTCAACATGGAGTTGTGTAAACAGCCAGATAACATCAAGTTAAACCCCAAATAAAAGCCTTTCAAACATGCCCTTGGTGCCCTGGATGGAGTATTTGTTCAAGCTTGGTTCCAGCAGACCTTCAAAGTGCCTGGCAATCTCAAAAAGGCTTCCTTGCATAGAACGCTCTAGCAGCTGTAAATTTTAATTTTGAATTTGTTTTCATTTTGGCTGGTTGGGAAGGAAGTGCCCATGACACTTGAGTATTCACCGATGCAACCTCAAAGGGTCTGAAGATTCCTCAGAAGAAGTATTTTTTAGCTGATGCAGGTTATGGTCTTTGACAAGGGTTAATGACACCGTTTTGGGGTACACGGTATCACTTGAAAGAGCAATCTGCAGCAGGATTGAGGCCTTCCAACAAGAAGGAACTCTACAATTTACGCCATGCCACACTCCGGAATATCGTCACTGCAAGCATAATGGCCTAGGATGAAGTCATCCCAGTTAAACTGGGATGTACTCAACCAGTTTAAACTTGGTTGATATCAACTGATGAAATACAAACCCAAGGGACCCCCCTTGGTTTTACATTTCATTGGTTGAGGTAAGCCTACTTTGAATTGGTTTTTTACATCCTAGTTTAACTGGGATGGGCTCAACCTAAGCAATTATGCTGGCAGTGCGTTGAACGGATGTTTGGTTGTGTCAAAAGAAAGTTCCCAATTTTTCCATCAGCCCCAGAGGTGGAATTGGCAAAGCAAGTCCGTCTTATCTATGCAATCTGCATGCTCTGGAACTACATCTGATTTCACGAATCGCTTGAAAACCTATTTGATGATCCTGAAGAAGATGAGCGGATAATTGAAGCCGCTAGCGCAGGAAACAATTCTTTCAATGTTTCTGAGGAGGATGTTATGATGAATTATTGCTGCAAAAGAATATCCACAAAGCTATGGCAACAGTACATTGCTTATACAAACCAATGATAATTTTACTTCATATTATTCCTGTTCCTCTTGGTTTTTTTATTGCAATGTAGAAAAATTGAATTATCTCGGCCCAAATTCAGATCTGAGATGAAGATGAGAGAGAGAGAAGGAGAAGGAAGGAAAAAGGAAAAAGGTAGAGATGAAGGAAGTGGAAGAAATCTGAATGAGATTTAACATGGTTCCGTGATAGACTTGATGCTTGTTGAGGGACTTCATACTTTCTGTGATGGTGAGGTGTATGTGATATGGGAAAAAAATTGGCTCTCAAGAACAGGGTTAGACCTGTTTTTTAAAATCGTGGTTTTTGGAAGATAAACATTTATTTCATTTACAAAAAAACTGGTGCTATGTTACACGTTTCTTGTAATAAATGTTTTTTCAAAAAAAAAACAGCTTTCAGCCAAAAACCTATTTTTTTCCGGGCTATGGTACAGGCCCTAAATTTCTTTTTGTATCTGATTTATCTGAAAGGTGGAGCGCCCAATCAATGAAAGGTTAAGGAAAGGGATTGTGTTTTGGGGTTGATGACCAAAATTTCATTGCATGTTGGAAAAAAGGTGATGAAATGAGGCTTTTTGAGGCAATGATATGATTGTGTTTTGGGCTCAAGGAAAAAAGCTCGAGACCTGAGGGGAAGACAAGAGGCCCAAAAAGGGCTAGGCTGCTAGCTTGTGGGGAGGAAGAAGGCTCCGCACTACAAGAGACGGGAAGATGGTCTCAGGGAACTGATGCAGAAAGCAGATGGCTTTATTTCTTCTCTATCTACAGCATATATACTATAGTGACTAGGGGACAGTCTGTGGGAAAGAAGGTGTAATGAATATGCATCTGGAAGAAGGAATGTGAGTGACACATAGTGGAACGTGAAAGGAAAGAAGACAGAGACATGAAGTTTCAACAAAAGGCATATAAAATGTGTCAGTAGGGGGATGCATAGTCACAAAGGCGCGTCAGGAATATTATGATACCAACGCGTCTCAAAAACAAGATATAAATACTCCTAACTATTTGTCATTCTTTTCTTTTCCCTTATGGGATTTATTTTCTTTTCACTCTCTAAACATATAATAACAAGCTTTTATTACCTTCTGAAATTTGACTTCCACAAAGTAAAGTATTTACAAGAAAATTAAATACAAAGACATACTGTGTTTTCAAAAAAGCTTGGACATTTGAATTTTTTGCAGCTGTGTGGTGATCCATTCCACTTCATTACCATATTTTCAATATTAATCACTTATAAATCCCAAATACTTACATATTTACACATATAAATCCTAAACCTTACATATATTCACTATTATTATTTCATAATCAGATTCTACACCCCATTTCAACCCTAGTCAATCACTACAACTACCCCCAAATTCCTCATAGTTCAAGAGTTACAGGCAAACTCAGAATAATACAGCAAGTCATAGTATAAAGCAAGGTATAGAATACAATAAGTACCTATTATAATTAGATATATTTCACAACCAACAATACATAATACATATTACACATTATATACTACATAACATATGGACCCCCTGACTTACTATATGGACCCCCAGACTTACTAAATCACCCCTACATATACCAACATTACAGATCCCATAAATTGGTATACATACTTAGTAGAGTTACCATCACCCTTATAAAATATATACATATAAATACCAGCTTAAACCTCAATATAAGAAGATTGCCCCCTCTCTTGCTTGGCCCATCTTGACTCCAGAGCTATAACAAACCCTTGCCCCAAATTACAATTATATTACATATACTTTATACAACTCATCCCCAGGCAATTATGCTGGCAGTGTGGGTATTTTTTGTATATTGGCCACATACAGTATCACTGTTCCATCCGGCAGAACCTGTAATATGATTCAGTCAGAAAATATAATACCGCGGGCTGAAATGTATCAGAAATTTTAGAAGAATACATCTGACCCTCTGAGAAGATGCCTGACTGAAAAAATTGCCTTGCATACTCATGACCCAGTCAAAATTGTTTTTGCAATGTTTTCAACATGCTGGCAAGAGCGACGCTGAACAGTTTAAGACATTTAACCGGTACCATTCCCTGCACAAGAAGCAAGGCTTGTCAGCCTGCTACTAATTCAGAGACATCCTGACCATAGCAAATTATACCAATATACAACTTATATTCTTAGTCTCAAAAGAATGCACACCTTACGTCTTTTGTTTTGAAAGAAATTATCAAAACAAAACATATAAAACAGAATCTAGATATAACTTCTAAGTTATAAAGAAAACTTAGAATATTATTTTAGATTCTGAATCTACATGTAAATTAACCTAGGGTAGCCCAGAAAAAGTACCCCATAATTAGTACTCCTTCATATCCCTTCACATGCACCAGGAAAAATAAATTGTCACTAGACTACAGGTGACATCAGCCTAGGTTCAATGAGCTACCCATTGGTAGTACAGTTGGCCTCATGTATAGCCCCTTGTAGGACACAAAGGGGCCATTGTAGCCTAGCTGGAGTAAAACCATAGCTACAACAAAGCTACATCCATTGTTTCTTGATGTCACCAGATGTCAGGTGACAATTGATTTTTCCTGGTGATGGCCTTCAAGTTTTCATATGACTTGAAGATCTACATCACCTTAAATATATGCTAGTAGAATATGTAATTAAGGTTAATAGAGTTCGGGTATGATGCATAAATAAGCCTTACATCATCACTTCCATAGTTACATGTACCTGGCACCTGTAATAAAAGCCACAACCAACACCGCAGCCATACTTTTCCTACTAAGGCCAAGATAGCCCAATTGGTTGGTTGTAAATAGACTACTGGTACAAAAGGAAGGAAGAAACGAAAGTAATCACCTGAATGGGAACATTAAACCACTTTGGGCCTTTTGAAACATGTAACTAAGCCCTACCGTAACCAAACCAGTTGTACAGGTAACTAGGGCTTAGTAGAAGACTAGACCAGGCAAAACAGAGCTTCTGCTTTGCCCCCAAGAGCCCAAAATGGATATATAAACAGCCCTTCCTTCCCACGAAATGATATCCCCATCTTCACATTTACCAGCTTTTACCCACCATATCAACCAGCCTTATAGCCTGTTATATAGTCAGTTTTTGCTTGTTTTATACCTGAAGTTCATTCAACAACCCTTTCACCTTTCTCAGCACTCAACAACCACCTGTTACTCAATCTTTTGAGCGCTTCTGGACCACCTACAACCCCCTGAAGAACCCCTGACAGGAAATAGAAGCAGTAAGTCTATTTCCTCCATTCCTTCAGTAGTTATTGTCTAGGTGTACTCCTTGTTCAAAGGACTAGACTTTCAGGTACCCAAAATACCCCCTGTTCACACAGGTCCTGAATATTTTAGAGGGCACAGTAAACACCCCTGTACCTCAGGCCCCTCTGTTGATAAAAACTTTATGGTTTTTTTATATCTTTTCACCTTTTTTACCCACCTTTCACCGCACAACCTGCAGCTGTTTTTACCTTGCACACTGTGTAGCTAGAAGAATCCAGTTCTTGGCATCGCAGAGGCTGACAAGGCTACAAGGGGAACCAAGAGCAAGATGGATTTGGGTGGTTGGTTAAAAAGATATGAATGGATTAATGGAAAAAACCTGATTTTTGGGCCATAAATTGCTCAGGATCCATAGCGGCTTTCAAAGGCCTCCCAAAAAAGTGATACCGGTCCATTCAATGTCCGACATCCATCCTCTCAACGTCAACACTGATTACAAAAACTTCTCTCCAAACAGAAAATATCTTGAACATATACATATATATCAATATGAACATTGATCCAAATCTTGACATTGTTGGGCCATCAAACGTGATGGAAGTACCGCCTTCCACCGTTTTGTCGTCTTCTGCGCAAGCCACCCCAACTAAAACCGAGAAAAAAAAAACCCGGAGCTCAATGTGGAATTTGAAGAGAAGAAAACGAAAAACCCCAATTGGCGTATCGAGGAGGATAGATTCATCGTCGTCCATGAAATTCAACAGGTCAACAGCTTTCATCCTTTTTTTGACGGTGTTGATGCGTATCTGCGGGTAGGTATTGGTAGCCGGGTCGGCGGTCGGTGAGCCGTAGAGGGTCGGTCTGGGTTGGATCAATGGCTATCCCCCCGGCCCTGTCGCCAGTCTGCTGTGGCACGGGGGTGAAAGATCTGAGACAGATCTGTGAAACACCCCTCGGCCCGCTAAAGCGACTTGGGTAGATCCCATCTCTGCTGGAGATGCTCTAAGCCTCTCTGTGAGACCCTGCGGGGCTGCCCTCTGGGGCTCTCACTTGAGAGGCTTACGTTAAGCTCGGGTGGAGATGCCCTCACACAATAGCCCCCAGGGCATGTTGGGAATGTTGATATGCTTATATCTAGTACAGTATGCTTCTACTATAGTTACGCCTTTTGGCTGTGTATTTAGTCTGTCTGATCTCTAGTCCCAAGCTTCTGACTTACTGAATACAAACCACCTTTTCTTAGTGACAGCTCTCAGTGGCACAAGACATTAGTCTGTGAACTTCAGTCCTTGCGACCCCTGTGCCCCTCAACAGGTTATGATCCCTAGTCGCCCCAGCTCCTCCTTTCTTCAACTTCCTTCCACGCAAATCTTCACCAATCTACTCATTATGCCCTACAAATTGACTCAAAATCCTTCGCCACTTATTCCCTCGGTTCCTCAGCTCAATGGAAACTCGGTTGTGTTCCCGGCGTGGCGTGCGCGGCTCAAAGACGTTCTTGCTATTCAGGGGGTGCTCGATATCGTTCAAGGAAAAGTTCCTCGCCCGAAATCCGAAACAGCCGAGGCAAAACCTCTAGTTCGTACTGAGAAAGGATACAACCCAGAAGAGTTTTCGCTCCGACTGGGATACCCTCTCAGATATTGCTCGATCTACGATCAAACTCACCCTTTCAGTGGATCTTTCAATTCGTTACCGAGACGTCAAGCCGGCCAGTAAACTCTACGATCAAATCTGCGAAGCCTATGAAAAGAACACACGTGCTCGCCGATTGATGCTGGAAGATGCATTCTGGACCGCAAAACACGATCCCAATGTTCCGATTGCCAAGTGGGTTGCTCGGGTACGAAACGCAGCCACTGACCTCACTAGTGTCAAGCTAACCCCCAACAATCAACAAATTTGTGATTGACTCCTCCGGGGACTCGATGACTCCTGGAAACCAATCCGAGATCACCTTGTGTACTCTCCGGTCGAAGTTTCCTTGGATGATGCTATTGGAGCTTTAGAGTCGCACGAAGTATCAACACAGGTGTCGACCGATCACTTTGATGCGACTGTGTCTTCGGCAAAGACCAAGCCCAGGCTAGGATGTTGGAACTGTGGCCAGAAGGGCCATCACTCAAGCAAATGCCCGAATCCATCTATCAAGAAGAAATCAAGTGCTCAGGCAAATTCGACTGAAGCACGCGCTGGATCCGTCTCTTTCGCGACCCTTGGAAACTACACGGAAGAAGAAGACAACGACGACAGCTTTGACGATGATGTCGACGTTGTTTGGGGATAAGAAGGATGAAATCCAGACAACATTCTATTCGTGACGAACACAACTCCGGTGCAAGTCGATGGCCAATTCTTCGAATGCGTTTGACTTTTGGATACTTATTCACTGTCGTGGTGATTCCCTGTCCCTTACTACCTCTGGATCTCTGGCCTGATTCTACCTCCTCTTTCTGTCCCCAGTAGAGATTTTTTTTCCTCACTAGTCTCTCATACTGCTAGTGGTAAATTGTTTTTATCTCATTTACTCAGGCTAAACTATAGATATCAGCAAGGGGGTGTGTTGGGAATGTTGATATGCTTATATCTAGTACAGTATGCTTCTACTATAGTTACGCCTTTTGGCTGTGTATTTAGTCTGTCTGATCTCTAGTCCCAAGCTTCTGACTTACTGAATACAAACCACCTTTTCTTAGTGACAGCTCTCAGTGGCACAAGACATTAGTCTGTGAACTTCAGTCCTTGCGACCCCTGTGCCCCTCAACAGGGCAGACCTCACGGCACCGATCTCACAAGTTTCTATCACGAGCTGAAAATCATCGAGTTGTTTTGTGGATTTTCAGCCTCGCAAGCCCGACGCAAGATCTTCGGTGTTGGCTGTAATCTAGTCGACTGTCTCACCTTGCAGCCGGTGCCTCGTTGAGCTGTATGGCCACACAGCTTTCCAGCCTTGTTGGCTTGGTGTTTGTGGCACCGCGATCCACGAATCTGTTTAACGCTCTTGGAGTGTAGCTGACTGACTGATTCCGTTGGATTATAAAAACACTGACGACCACGCAACTTTCAATCCTCATCACTCGCACACCATTCTCACGATACTTCACCAACTGGGTTTATTTTTGTGATATATTCAAGATACGCACCACACCTTGACATATTACTGCATATTCATCATGCATTTTTCGAAGCTTTCGATGTTGTTCTTGATCCAGAGCCCAGTTGTTTACTCTAAATGCCCGAAGAACATGCTGCTATCCGGCCCATTTGCATTCTCTGCTTTTCCATGCCCCACACCCACCGTCGGCATCTGTTTAAGGCCAATGACGGACGAGGAGAAGAAAAAGGTTCCGAAGGAGAGAGATACACTCGGTCCGTTTGCAAGCTCTCATTCATTGGAGTTGCACATATAATCTCTCGGTCAACAATTTACTAATTATACATCTCACCTTTCAAATTCGTTGTAATCTAGTCGTTCTTGCCTCCGTATTGCAGGACACCCGCTTAACCAGCAACTTATACAGCTGCCACAGCACTGAGGTTCAAAACCTCAACCTGAAGATAGGTGATCTGGAAGCAACGTCTGGACAGTGTTGCTTACCTAAAGTAGTACCGGTTGACCATACAAAAGTGCGTTAAGTCATATTCAACTACTCGCAATTCTGACCTAAGAGCTTGGATTGACTCCACTGGGGCCTGAAACTAATTTCCTTTCTTGTATTTACTAGAGTTTGCAGCCGGATAGCCACAGCCCTACTTATCTGTCCAACAATTGTGAAGAAGCCATCTATTGTCCTTAGAATAATCAGCACCACAAGCAGAACATGTCAATTCCTTCTAGTCATGTATCTCAATGTTTGTGGATCTATTCATCCGTTTGTGTGCATCATGTTAATCTTCCTCCCTCTGCCAGTGTAAATATCAACCTCCCCCCCTCCCCCCTCTCCCTGCACCCACATAAACAGGGGGGCACAGATCTCACCCAATTCTCAAAGGTGTGGAGATACAGATGTTACTGCTCAAAAGACCCTAGCTGTGTGCAATAATTTTTTTTCTCTCTGCCTAAGCTCCTTGGTTCAATCTAAATCATTAATATTCACTCTGTGAATCAGACAGTTTTATATCACTCTATTTCTTTACTAGTTTCATTAACATTTCACTGAATATGCTAGTAGCTCTGCTATCCTATGCTTTTAATCTGTTGTCAATCCCAACCACTTGTTAGCCAATCTTGTAATAGCCTATTTAAATCTGGATTGTGTTCCAGAAGAAATAAAAAGTATCAAGTTTTAGCATAATTTTTTTTCTCTCTGCCTAAGCTCCTTGGTTCAATCAGACCCTCTATCACAATTGCCCCCTTTCCCAAGCCAAAATTCTGAAGGTCAAAAATCAACACATTGGTGAGTTACACCATCCCTCAGCTCAAACCTAGATTATAGAGCTGATGATAATTCATCACACGCTTCCCAGACTTAGGCAGACAGCAGGTACATCAAACATGCCTTTCTCAGAACCAGAAGGTAGCAACCATTTCAAACCTACTAGGCAGAATATCAAACAACACAAACCTTGTTGAGTGATTGTTATTTGACTCTAGCTAAACAGACAAGGAAAGAACCAGACTAATATGATTAACAGTATGTTACAGAATCAGACAAAGATGTTAATACTCTTGAGAAAACAAATACAAAAGACAGCAAGGAGTATTGTGTTTCTAAGTCCCAGAACAGACATAACAGACTAAGATATGAAGCCATAAGACTCTATTATTTCTAACCACAGATGTAATTCATCAAGAAGGAATCAATAAACTGTCTTAAAAGAACATTATTACTTTAATAGATATAACAGCTTATAATCAGAAAGTAAGAGCAAACAGACCACTTAAGCGTTCAAGCACTAAAGTTAATCATTCTTCAACTTTGATAGCAATAACAGCATCCTTAGTAAAAACATCAAATAACTCTCTCAACACTTATTCACCCTATAATTTCTTATTTTCTTCACCACTCCATATTTCTACTCTTTTCCTATCTTATACAAAGCTACTAAGCCTACTGATTTTAGGTAAATTACTTTAATTCTCTTTAGTTGTTGCTTGATGTTCTTATTCAATGTGCTCTGACAAAGAAACAAACGTTTATTTGCTCCAAATCTTTTAGATTTACAGTCTTGAAGCTCAAATCAATCAACCTTGAAAAGGCAACTGAAAGAAGTACACCATGGCTCTCAATGTCCAAGCTAGAAGTCCCGCTCAAGCTGGAAATGCATCTGAAAAAAACATTTTGGGAACTGCTCAACCCACCCAAACCAATGACCTATACAGTCAAGACAAAGACTACATCAACGTTCCAAAATTTGATGGAACCAACTATCCAATTTGGGTGATGAAAATGAAGATGCACTTACAACTTCAAAATCTTCTGCCATTCATAGAGGACACACTACCTAGTGAAATGGATCAGAGTATTCAGCAAAATGCGCACCAAAGCTGCAATATCCTAGCTCAGTCAATCTCAAATGAAATCTTCCTCAGTGTAATCAACAAAGAGAACCAGGAAGACCCATATGCCATCTGGATGGGTATCAAGATGATCTACACGGCTGATGGGCTACTTTTGGTATTCCAAGTCTGGAATAAGTGGCTTCAAATACAATTCAAATACAATATTCATCAATGTATAGCAAAGATGGAAGAAAGTATGGCCAAATTCAACTCAGTTGGCCTGAAGTTACCTGACGTGCTAATAGGGTGCGGTATCATTGGGAAGCTTACCAACAAGAGACCACTGATCATGCAAGCAATGTTTTCCAACTTGATGCATTGTCCAAGCCTAAGCTGATCATATCCAAGCTTTGTGAAATTGGAGGCCATGAGTTGACCACTAGATCTAAGATATCTGAGAGCTCTAGCTCCAATGCTACAGTTCCTGCTCTTTCAACTGGACTTGCTAGCTAAGGTGGTAATAATCAACAAAAAATAATATTTTGCAAGCAAGGGAAGAATAATCCGGAAGCTCCGCATCCACCTGAAAAATGTTGGACTATCCACCCAGAGCTCCAACCCTCAAAGAGGCTCAGAGTGTATTATTCTTCTGATTCAATGGGAGCAACATCTGAAAACTCAAAAAATGATCTAGTCTGGCCAGCATTTGCATATCTCACCAGTATTGGACAAGACCCTGAGCTCACAAAGATCTTAGACTTGGGAGAAAGCAATCACATGCTCAACTCTCTCCAATATTTCAAAAACACCACTCCTGCGCAGATCAGCATAGCTACTGGAAGTGGATTTGGAGAAATTACGGCCATTTCTTGAGGTAACACTACGATCAATCTTGTCACTGGACAAACAATTTGGCTTAGGGATGCTCTCTACTTTCCAAAACTCACACGTAATCTACTGTCTATGATGCAACTCATGCATAACGGTTTAACTATTCAGAATACCAAAAATCATTTCGAGGTCCACTTTGACAATGAAAAACCATTCAAAGTGAATGTGACAAACAAGCCTCTTGAAGTTATTAAATGTTTGAATAAGATTCCAGTACCAAGCAGCTACAATACAAGAGTTGTAAAGGTTTTGCATGATTATTTAAAGTGGCATAATTGACTTGGTCACACCAGCTCAGGAAGGATAACGCAAGCTGTCAAAAAATCCATCATACTGAAAAAAGAAAAGGCCTGTGACGCTTGCATGAAGGTCAAGTGAACAAAAATAAACTTATGAGTTCACTTCAAAGTTACTGAAGCACCATTAGCAGTAGTTCATAGCAGCTTAGTTGGACCAATATCACTATCATTAAATTTGGGGGCAAAATAGTTTCTGGCACTGGTGGATCAGTTCTCCGGGTATATACACATGGTAATTCTTAAAGAGAAGAGTCAAGCTGGTGTAGAAATCTTGGCCTATCAGAAGTTCTTTGAAAAACAGACAGGATACGGCATGAAAAAGTTGATCACAAATAGTGGCGATGAATTGTGAAACATATCAGATTACCAATGCTGAAGACGTCAACATTGATGAATTTATCACAATGGCAACCAATGGTAAATAAACCTTTCTTACGCCTCTGCATAAAACAATGAAACTACCCTATAATACCATCAACCAGGAGCTAACTACCACCCCTTACCGTCACCACAGGTGACAAAGTTGAGGCTGAAGAATCAATTGCAACTGTGCATACCACTCCTGACCAGCAAAAAGCCAAGATGGCCGTGGCATGAGCAATGACCATAACTGAATCTTTTCAGTAGAACCATGAATAAAACTTCCTCCAAAAAAACTTAAAAAGTCATCAACTATTTGCCTACAGCCACTCGCAACAATTCCACAACAAAAATCAAGCAAAAACATAACCAAACTTCAAAAATCAAACATCACCATCCCATCCGCGTCTTATCTCTTCATTACTTGATTACCAATCCTATCCATCAATTGACTTTTTTTCTCCTCTTCCCTCCTCTTTACCTATCTCTCATCCCTTCTTTCCATCTATCTCATATCTTCCCTCATCTTCCTCAAAATCAAACTCCCTCATATCACCTTTTTCCCAATTCCATATCCAATCTCCCTTTATTTCATCCTCTCCATAAAGCTGCTTTGGCCAGATAAAGTCATCATACCTCTACCCTTTTAGGTACAAGTGACAACAACATTTCCTCTCACTTTCTTGTTAAAATTGTACATTAGAATAAATACATGATCCTGATCAAAGAAATACATCCTTTAGCTCTTGCTATTCTCACAGATTTACAGTCTTGACGCACTCAAACCACAGGATCTCATCAAAACAAGACCAAAAAGGGTACAGAATCACAATGGCCGCTCTACCAATGAAGATCAAAGCTGATTACCGTGCTCATATCCCATCTCTTGCTGGCAAGAGCAACTACCCCCTACGGAACAAGAAAATTTGAAGTTTCTTAAGGAGCAGAGACCTTTGGGATGTCTTTACATGTGACCCTGGCGCAAACCCTAACGCTCAAACAAGGCAACAACTCTCCAACTCGGAATTTATTTTATGTTTAAAAATCAGTGATTGACTCTACAACAGTATGGTCACAAACATAGCTGAAGATTTTTGTGACCTGGTCACATGGTACAACTCTGCTGCGGCTCAGCCAGCAGGAGGAGACTAGATTTGTCTCCTCCGGGCAACACCTACCCGCAATACATATAGATTACCAACCCTACGTCCCTACAGGTTATGAGCCTGCATTACCAGCTCTGCTGAAGAAATCTTGCCAACAAAGAATACCAGATCAATCTTTTGAAATCTTTCCAACAAATCTTACCAGCCCCTTTTCTTCACCTTGCAACAAACCCCAACGAACAATACTGGATCCCCCATAGATCAATGGACCCCTACACTCATGTGGCTTTTGCTTGGATCCAGCTCTTCTTGTCCAACTTGAATCACGTTTTTGGATACTTGCCAATTGGACCGTTCAATGGACTGCATCCGCACTTTGATCAAGTTGGACTACAGCCTTGTTTGCCTCCTGATGTCTTGAATACAACGGTCTGCAAAGGGCGCCCAACCCGCTCTAAGTCTTGGCGCAAGACGCATTATCAACCAATACTTCATCAGCCAAGACAATGTAGTACCACTTGTCACAAACCTGTATATTCATCAAAACAACATTTGGCTAACATCGTGAATGATGTTATAATATCTAAACCAGAAACTCAGCCAATGATAAGTTTGGATGTCCAAACTGACAACCAACCAGCCTCTGTGTCATTCTGAACTTGGTTCAAATACAACCAGATGTGTACAATTCGATAAATCAGTATGCATGCAACTACAACAAAATTCCAAGGAAGATGCTTCCAATCAATCAGGCCCCCATCTTCTAGAGAGCAAGCACAATGCTGAGGATTGGTCATACTCAGAACCCCATCTTCTAGTGGACAACCAAGAACCAAATGATCCCAAGGTTGAAGAACACGTTTTTGATATGAAGAACTACTGTGCAAACAACATTGATTGCTGGGCCAGCACCTTAACTGCTGAAGAGTTTGAAGAGCTTTGACATCAGGGAAAGGAAGCTTGGATTGATGCTTTCCAAAAATATATACTGAATTCACATGAACATCCCAATTACACCTCAGACGCCATTGAAGGTATCAATGATCCCAACCACTCCAATCACTCCGATCACAATGAAATCCTGGACAATGACCAAGTCTTTGGAATTGAAAGTGATGGAGGTGGCTACAACAATATTGACAAGGCCAGCGGTGAGTTTACTGAACAAATGTATTCTGAAAGAGCAAGTAAATTAACCTAGGGTACCTCAGCCAAAGTATCCTAGAAAACTTACTCCTTCTAATAATAAAATTAACTTAAAGAATACTCCTACTAAGCGCTAAAATACTTACTAGGTATAAACATATGTAATATGAGAATATTCTAGTAAGTAGAAGTCCTTAAAATAAGGGATAATTACTTAAATAAACTATGTAATTATCCTTTAAACACATACATAAGATATTGTATAACATTTGACATAAATACCAGGCTGTTTTATAGTCTTTGTATTATTATTAACTTCTACAAATACATACTGTATAAGTTAAATAATATAAGAATACATGAAAGACACGAAAAAGGGGAGAAAGAAAACATTAGAATACTTGAAACAAACCTAAAGGAACTTGTACAATTAAAATAAATGACAAGCTCCTTTAATCACGGGAAAATAACAAATGCTGACACTTTTCCCAGGATGTTTGCTTGTCAAATAATTGAATGGAGAGCTGTGAAAGCGCCCACCATGCAAGCATGACAAGAACTCTCATGGTACAGAACTTTGTATATGAAATAACCAAATTGAACAGAAATAAGATTCTGTACTATAATTTGATTATTTATTTGTCATTTGTTGATCAAGTGATCAATACATGTTTTACATCAAACTAAGAGCTCTTGAAGCGCCCTCAGATGATGTCTAAAGATTACTGACAGGCTTCATGAATTCTTGACAGCCTGTACATGTAATAATTTGATAAATTACATCATTTATTTCTACTAAGGATAACCCCTTCCTTGTAGTGTTCCCATAGCCAAAATAAAACTTGATTTTTTTCCATAAGAGCTCAAGAAATGCATTTAAGAGGCCCTTTCTTCCCCCTGTATTTTGATTCCCCAGCTTTATCATATTTACCACCAGCATTCCACCAGTCCAGCATACTAGTGTCCTGCCCAGTAAAGTAGTCCTCAAGACTCAAAGCCTCTTTCTCTCAACTCCAACTCTGCCCAGCTGTCCACCACACCTTTGCAACCGCTTCAAGCTGTCCAGTTGTCCTCTGAAAAGTCCCCACTCCTCCCTTTAAATCCTACAGTAAGTCTTTTCCTTTCAGGAGTTGTGGCCCTTTTCAGCCACTATTACCACTGGGATCTCAACCACCCCTGCTTGCAGGCCCCAGTTTATTAAGGTCTTAAATAACCTTTGGAGAGAACTAAACCACCCCTGCTTGCAGGCCCCTCCTAAAAACCTTTAATATCTTTTATATTGATAAAAAGGATATTAAAAATTACCCAAAAACTCTTATTCTATATTGTTCTTTGCCTTGCACCTTGTGTAGCTAGAAGGATACCAGTCCTTGGCATCACAGAGCGTGACAGTCTTCCTCTCATCCTTTGATTGGTTTTTTGTTCCTTTCATCATTTTTTTTATCATATCTTGTATGTAGATAGATCCTTGGCAGGTGTCTTAGAGCCTTGCTGAGGGGGTGGGTGTTGTGACCTGGTCACATGGTACGACTCGGCTGCGGCTCAGCCAGCCGGAGGAGACTAGATCTGTCTCCTCCGGGCAACACCTACCAGCAATACATATAGATTGCCGACCCTACGTCCCTACAAAGATAACAGGTATCTCATATGGACAAAAATCTCAGGTCAATACGCCAAGAGCACTGCAACAAGAACACTGACACATTTCACTTACTCATCACCACAGGCAATAGCACCAATGGCCTTAGTGCTTTTCAAATTGGCATTGCATTGATCATTGATTCCTCCGGCAGGAAGATCACCCTTAGCAACTCCCTCTTTGTCCCGGGACTATCTCAAACAATTATATCACTTTCCTCCCTTGTAACAAAGATTGCTGCATTCAAAGTTGAAGGATTGATCACCATTGTTAACATCAACAGCTCCATACAATTCACTTGCATCAACACCAATGGCATTCTTGAAGTCAACCATCACATCGGCCCACTACCTCTGTTCTCTTCCATCTTCCTCACCACCACACACAACAGCACCACATCCTCTTCCATTGTCTGGCATAACCAATTAGGCCATTCTAGTGCAGCAAGGATCAAGAATGCTATTGAAGATAATCCAGTCACACATTATGGAACCTGTGAAGGCTGCATGAAGGGTAAGATCTCTCTCATCCCATTCAAAGGAAATGTTGACAAGACAACTCGTTTGCTGGAGGTGGTACATGGAGATCTTGTTGGACCGGTTTCACCCTTGACTAACTCTGGAGCCAGAGATTTTATCATGCTTGTGGATCAGCAGACCGGTTATATCAGTTTTTCACTTTTAAAAACAAAGTATCTGGCCACAGATTCCATTTTTAAATTTATCAATTTCTTTCAGAACCAAACAGGTAACCAAATCAAGTGCCTGATCATGGATGGTGGTGGAGAATTCTGCAATAGAATTCTCTCATCAATTCTGGAAAGCTCTGGTATACAGCATCATACTTCACCTCCCTACGTCCCTCAACACAACGGTGTAGCGGAATGGGCCAACAAGACCATAATTAGTATGGCTTGATGGATGATGGTGCAGTCTAACCTCTCCAGGGAATGGTGGGGAGAAGTGGTTCTGACAGCAATGACCCAGCCTCAACAATCTTTCTCTTGATCCTCTTCCTAAATTCTTGGCTGATGTTGCACTACCCTTTTCCAAAAAAAACATTGTTGACAGCCAGGATGAACCACTTGAAATTACAGTTACACCAACTGAGATCCCTGATCAATCCTCAGAAGAACTCAAAACCCCAGGCAATGACAATCAACAGAGACCAGCAGCCAGGCGCTTAATTCTCAGGCTTGGACCACACCCAACACTCATTCAAGGTGATGTGAACAAGAGCAATATCATTAATTATCCTTGTTGTTCTATTGCAGCTTTTCTGACAGCATCCGTTGAACCAAGTAACCATTGGCAAGCAATACTAAGCAATGAATGGGAGATTCAGAACATGCTATCTCATCAGGTCTGGAAAGATCTTCCTTGGCTGCCATCGCAATCCACAATAACTTTGACATGGGCATACAAGAAGAGACTGGGCAGCAACAACAAGGTCATAGAGTATAAGGCTTGTATTTGTCACCGGGTTTTTGGCAGACTTATGGACTTAACTCCAATCTCAAATACGCCCCCACAGGAACGGGCTTTGATAAACGCATGCCAATGCCAACCTGCACACCAATTTTGTTTGGCGTGCGGGGCCTACACGCCATTTTTTTTTGCTTTTAGGGTCTACACGCCAAAAAAAACTGGCGTGTGGGAGCGCACGCCAAACAATTGGCGTGTGGGTCCCACATGGCAATTTTTTTTGGCGTGTAGGCCCCGCACGCGAATTTTATTTGGTGTGCGGGTCCCACATGCCAATTGTTTGGCATGTAAGACTTGCTCACGTGATCAAACTGGTGGACCGGTTTGATTATGCTAGCAGATTCCCACAGGCCAACAAAGTTCGCGTGTGGGAAATCTTGCCGGCTGGCCAGGAGGAGTTCCTCCCGGCTGACGAGGTTATACAACCTCGTTGGCCGGGAGGAACTCCTCCTGGCTGACGAGGTTGTATAACCTTGTTGGCCGGGAGGAACTCCTCCTGGCTGACAAGGCTATACAACCTCATCGGCCAGGAGGATTTCCTCCCGGCCAACAAGGTTGTATAACCTCATCAGCCGGGAGGAACTCCTCCCAGGTGACAAGGTTATACAACCTTGTTGGCCAGGAGGAGTTCCTCCCGGCCAACAAGGTTATACCATCTCGTTGGCCGGGAGGAACTCCTCCTGGCCAATGAGGCTATACAACCTTGTTGGCCAGGAGGAGTTCCTCCTGGCCGACAAGGTTGTATAACCTTGTCACCTGGGAGGAGTTCCTCCCGGCTGACGAGGTTATACAACCTTGCTGGCCAGGAGGAACTCCTCCTGGCCAACAAGGTTGTATAGCCTCGTCGGCCAGGAGGAGTTCCTCCCGGCCGACAAGATGGTATAACCTTGTCGGCCGGGAGCAACTCCTCCTGGCCAACGAGGCTATACAACCTCATTGGCCAGGAGGAGTTCCTCCCGGCCGACAAGGTTGTATAACCTCGTCAGCCGGGAGGAACTCCTCCTGGCCGGCCAACGAGATTTCCCACATGCCAATTTTTTTGGCGTGTGGGGATCTGCTCACGTAATCAAACCGGTGGACCGGTTCAATTACGTTAGCGTCCCACACGCCAAAAAATTGGTGTGTTGCACGCCAAACAAAATTGGCATGCGGGGCCTACACGCCAAAAGAAATTGGCGTGTGGGACCCAGACCCCAATTGTTTGGCGTGCGCTCCCACACGCCAATTTTTTTGGCGTGTAGGCCCTGCATGCCAAAACAAAATGGCGCGGGTTGGCGTTGGCGTGCGTTTTTGGTGTGCGTTTATCAACGCCCCACAGGAACACCCTTGTCTCTTTGAATGTTACTCTCTCAAGCAATAATCCATCAATACATGATTCATCAGCTAGATTTCAAAAGTGCTTTCCTCACTTGCAACTTGGAAGAAACAGTCTTCATGTTGCCACCCCCTGGGTACAAGGACAGTGAAAATTGGGTCCTCCAGCTTAACAAATCCATCTATGGTCTTAAGCAAGCTTTGCTGGCATGGTACAGACAGCTGAATCTATTCTGAAATAAAACAGGATTTGTTACCTCTGTGGCTGATCCTTGCGTATTCTGGAGGACATTGCCATCATCACCATGGATCTTTGCGCACATTGATTACCTACACTGCCAGCATAATTGCCTAGGATGAAGTCATCCCAGTTAAACTGGGATGCACTCAACCAATTTAAACTTGGTTGAAATCAACTGATGAAATATTGTTGAGTTGCCTGTTAGTCTGCTACCATGATGTATCACCAGCTGAACCATGAGCACTACCAACCAACACCCTGGCAGTCACAAGCGTCTGTAGCCTAGTTGGTAAAGGCAGCACTCTAGCATTTGTCTCAGCTTAGCTGAGGTCGTGAGTTTGAATCTCACCAGACACATCTCCATTTTACAGTCTCTACAGGGGGTTGATAAATGCACGCCCCCCCGGGCACGCCCACGCCGAACGCACGCCCTTAAAAAAAAAGGCGTGCTGCCCGCACGCCTTTTTTTTATCGGCGTGGGGGCTGCACGCCCATCGGCGTGCGAGACTTCAGGCGTGCGGTCGCACGCCCTGTTCAGAAAAGGGCGTGCGAACCGCACGCCCTTTTTATGTGTATAGGCAGGGGCGTGCCCCCTGCCTATACACATAAAAAGGGCGTGCGACCAACACGCCCTTTCTATGTATATAGGCAGGGGGCACGCCCCTGCCTATACACATGCTGATGTCATGCGTACACAACAATGTACGCATGACATCAGCTCCGGTCGAGGAGGCTGTACAACCTCCTCGACCGGAGGGGGCATCCCTCCGGCCGAGGAGGTTGTATGACCTCCTCGACCGGAGGGAATCCCCCTCCGGTCGAGGAGGTTGTATAACCTCCTCGTCCGGAGGGATCCCTCCCGGTCGAGGAGGTCATACAACCTCCTCGACTGGAGGGGGCATCCCTCCGCCCCCTCCGGTCGAGGAGGTTGTATGACCTCCTCGACCGGAGGGATCCCTCCGGTCAAGGAGGTCATACAACCTCCTTGGCCGGAGGGATGCCCCCTCCGGTCGAGGAGGTTGTATGACCTCCTCGACCGGAGGGGGCGGAGGGATGCCCCCTCCGGTCGAGGAGGTTGTATGACCTCCTCGACCGGGAGGGATCCCTCCGGCCGAGGAGGTTATACAACCTCCTCGACCGGAGGGGGCATCCCTCCGGCCGAGGAGGTTGTATAACCTCCTCGACCGGGGGGTTCCCTCCGGCCGAGGGGCTTGCAGTCCTCCCCGGCAGGGCGTGCGGCTGCACGCCCTCCTTGGGGGTGTCGCACGCCTGTAGATGGGCGTGCGAACTGCACGCCCATCTACAGGCCTGCCCACGCCCAAGGATGGGCGTGCAGGACGCACGCCGATAAAAAAAAGGCGTGCGGGTTGCACGCCTTTTTTTTTAAGGGCGTGCGTGGGCGTGGGCGTGCCCGAGGGGGCGTGCATTTATCAACCCCCGTCTCTACAGGTTATGAGCCCAGATTCTACCTAAGTGCTACTTGCTTACATAAGAGACTGCAAGAGATGTGAATGCTTCATGTAAGACCAAAAACCCCTCTAAGCCTACATCAAGGTCCCAGGTTCAATTCCCACAGTGGCCACACCTACATGGGTCACAATCCCCATACTTCCTTGGGTCACATCCCCACACTTACTGGGTCACATCCCCACACTTAATGGGTCTAATCCCCATACCTCTTGGGTTCAATTCCCACTCTCCACATCATGTAGCAAGGGGGGGTGTTGAGTTGCCTGTTAGTCTGCTACCATGATGTATCACCAGCTGAACCATGAGCACTACCAACCAACACCCTGGCAGTCACAAGTGTCTGTAGCCTAGTTGGTGAAGGCAGCACTCTAGCATGTGTCTCAGCTTAGCTGAGGTCGTGAGTTCGAATCTCACCAGACAATATCCATTTTACAGTCTCTAAAAATATAAATTCAAGGGACCCCCCTTGGTTTTATATTTCATTGGTTGAGGTAAACCTACTTTAAATTGGTTGCTTGCATCCTAGTTTAACTGGGATGAAATCAACCTAGGCAATTATGCTGGCAGTGCTAGTGATTGTTGGCAACAACCCAGAACATTTTTGTGATGAAATGGCAAAGGAATTTGCCATAAAATACATGGGGGAGGCGGTGTGGTAATCCATTCCACATCATTACCATATTTTCAATAATTATTAATCACTTATAAATCCCAAATATATACACATATACCTCCCAAAACTTACAAATAATCATCATTATTATTGCATAATCAGATTCTGAACCCCATTTTAACCCTAGTCACTCACTAAAACCACCCTCAAATTCCTCATGGTTCAAGAGTTAAAGGCAAACCAAGAATAATCCAGCAAGTTACAGTATAAAGCAAGTTATAGAATAAAATAAGTACATATTATAAGTAGATATATTTCACAACCAAGATACATAATACACATTATATAAAGTACATCAACACTACATAAAATAAACTGCCCATTACTAGGCTTTATTCCGTAACATCTTACATCATATCTACTGTACATTCACTCCACCTTCACTGCCAGCATAATTGCCTAGGTTGAGTTCATCCCAGTTAAACTAGGATGCAAACAACCAATTTAAAGTAGGTTGAACTCAACCAATGAAATATAAAAGCAAGGGGGGTCCCTTGGATTTATATTTCATCAGTTGATTTCAACCAAGTTTAAATTGCTTGAGTGCATCCCAGTTTAACTGGGATGACTTCATCCTAGGCAATTATTCTGGCAGTGCTTCCCACAACTCATCTGTCATGTTCTTTCTTTTCCCACAAGCTACATGTCATAGCCTTGTTGTTCCTTCCTCCAGCCTGGGGCGTTGATGAACGCACACCAACGGCGCACGCCAACGCCAACCCGCACGCCAATTTTTTTTGGCGTGCGGGGCCTACACGCCATTTTTTTTTGGCGTGTAGGGTCTACACGCCAAAAAAAAAAGGCGTGTGAGACCCACATATTAGAATAAAAAGGAATCTTGAGTTGGAAAAAGGGGTTTAATCAGATTGTCTACTGGGTCTAATGTAACTAGAGTTATTTAGCCTACTACATGTAATTTCTGTTTTCTTCTTTTCTCTTCTTCATCCTCTTTTTGTTCTATTCTTTCACCACAGGTTTGCTCCATCCTCACGTCTCCATCCTCACTCCCTGGACTCTATTAATATATTGTCCCTATCAGGTCTGTTTTCCCTTGTCACTTTCCTTTTCCTATTTATTGTCTATTTGAAATTCAAACCATCCTCTTTTTGTTCTATTCTGTCACCACAGGTTTGCTCCATCCTCACGTCTCCATCCTCACTCCCTGGACTCTATTGATATATTGTCCCTATCAGGTTTGCTCCATCCTCACGTCTCCATCCTCACTCCCTGGACTCTATTAATATATTGTCCCTATCAGATCTCCCTCTCTAACAGATTATGAGACCGGTCTAGTCTTTCGAACAAGTCAGAACTAGATTACCGTATAAAATCAACCGTCGTCAATTATCCTATCAATCCCTCCTCTCAATCATGGACAAAATCAATTACGAGCTCTCCGAGAAGTACAAGCTGAATGGCGACAACTTTGTCGAATGGAGAAACCGAATGAAATCCATACTCCAATTAAAGCACCTGTGGGACCTGGTCATCGGCATCGAATCAATCGAAGTAAAAACCGAACAGGATCTTTTAAACAGATATCGGACATCAGATGCCATGGCTCTTATTTCCATCAACTGCGACCCGATTCTAGTAGGAACCCTCATCGATGAAAGTGAGGACAACCCCACTCTACTGTGGAAGCTCTTAAACGACTACTTTCTTCCCAAGACCATACAAAATCAAACATCCTATCTGAACAAAATATTTACTCAATCGTTCAGTTTCTCGAGCATCCAAAAAGAAGCCAAAGATCTCCAAGAGAACGCTCGACAGTTAATGAGTCTCATTGACGACAAGACTACCAAGCCTACCGTCTTACTCGACATGGTAATAGCCATGTGGCTGATTATCAACTTGCCAATTGAACTTCAAGTTACCGGTGAATTGTTGATTAAGAAATGCGAAATCGAGAAATCGTCGCCTTCGATCAAAACCACGCTAGAAGAAATTCGTAACTATCTACAACGTTACAACAACCAATCGGAAGGTACTCGAGCTCTAGCAATTTCGAGAGGTTTCAATCGATCAAGGAACTCGACCTATCCCAGGTGTTCTAACGGAAAGCATAACCCGCTGGCTGCACATCCCGAAGCAAAGTGCTTTGAAATAATTGGCTATCCCAAACGCGATCAGAACTCTGCACCCAAGGAAAAAGCCCTCATCACTGCCCTGCGCGCCACCCAGGGTGAATTCATATTGGATTCAGGAGCATCTGTATCAATGGTCAACAACAAATCTTTGTTTGCTTGTCTGTTCCCTGACTCACAATTTATTTTTCTCGCAAATGGTCAACGTATTTACTCCTAAGGACGGGGTTCAGTCATTCTTCACACTCCTGAAACTACTCTCACCCTTAAGGATGTACTCTTCGTTCCTGAACTCAAGTATAACCTTATCAGTCTAGCCACATTTATCAAGAACGGCCACTTGCTTGTTCCCGATGGTACTGGACAATTTAAGGTCGTCGATGAAGATAACTCGACCACAGTTTCTCGATCGTACAACCAAGGAAATTTCATCCTCAATCAATCCAAAACGGTTGCTGCGTTGACGTCTGTTACCAACCACGATGAACTCATTAGCCTACACAATGCTGCCGGTCACCCTTCAATTCAATATTTTTGAAAAATGTATCCATTGATCAAGATTCCCGATTTTGAATGCTCTATCTGCGATATTTGCAAGTCTCATTCCCAACCGTTCTCTGGAAAATTTCCCGGTGCTAGTCGAAAACTCGAATACCTGCACATGGATGTCTGTGGTCCCATCTCTCCGGCATCTATCTCTGGAAAGAGGTTTGTGCTCAGGGTAATGGACGGTTTCTCACATTATGTCTGGACTGTTTTCATCAAGCTCAAATCCGAGGTCACATCTGAACTCAAGGATCTCATTAGCAAAATCGAAGTCCAGTCAAAAGAGAAAGTCACCTACATCGTATTGGACAATGGTGGCGAATTTAAAAATGCTTGTCTCGATACTTATCTCAAGTCCAAGGGTATCACTCAGAAATTCACAGCCCCTTTCCATCCCGAAGAAAACCCTTTCTCCGAACGCGGAAATAGAAACACAATCACTAAAGCAAGGTGTCTTCTAAAGCAATCATCGTTTCCCGGATCATATTGGGCAGAAGCAACAAAGACAGCTACTTTCCTCGAAAATTGTACCCCCAAATCGTCCATCAATTTTAAAACACCTTTCTCTATGTGGCACGATCTGGATTTGAATTCTCAAGTTTTACATCCTTTCGGTTGTAAAGTAATCATGAAAATCAACCGACCATCTGGAAAGTCTGGAGACCGTGGCGTGGAGGGAGCATTCCTGGGATACGAGGATGGACACGAAAATTTTAGGATGGTGGAGCTGGTGACAGGTAACGTTATTAGATCCCATCATGCTGTGTTTCATGACTCTATTTTCCCGTCTCTTTCTTATGAAAAATCCCCTAATAGCTCTTTCATCTTTCCTGACACTTTAGTCAATGTCGAATCTCCTGTCATTGAATCTCTTCCCAACTCAACTTCCCTTGTCAATAATTCTTCAGCTGAAAGTCTGGAATCATCAACCGAAACACTGGAAATTTCAGAGGATAATCATGTAGAAGAATCCACTGAACCTCCTACAAACGAAATCATAGGAGACATTGATTCTAGAAACATCTTAACTCATTTGCGACGAGTCGATTATCATGCCGGCGCCGCGTACATTGAGTCGGACAATCCTCGTAACTACTCCCAAGCTATGTCTTCTTCAGAGCAAAACGACTGGCGGTCAGCAGTAAAGACTGAGCTAGGTAACATCTCTCGTCATGAGGTGTGGGAAGAAGTGGATCAAACTGAAGACCGCCGGCCTCTAGGAACTGTCTGGGTTTTCAAACGTAAAACCGACGCCGATGGTAATCTCACCAAGTTTAAGGCTAGGCTATGTGTACGCGGATTCAATCAGAGGGAGGGAATT
Organism: Puccinia hordei; assembly: GCA_007896445.1. Taxonomy (NCBI): domain Eukaryota; kingdom Fungi; phylum Basidiomycota; class Pucciniomycetes; order Pucciniales; family Pucciniaceae; genus Puccinia; species Puccinia hordei. Next base: position 1,023,160 of record RDRW01000292.1, read on the forward strand.
GACTATAATTCCGTGTTTTCTCCTACCGGTCGGCTCACCTCTTTGCGAATTCTTCTAACCATGTGTTGTCGTTTACAACTCAAGGTTCATCAAATGGATGTGAGGTGCGCTTTTCTCAACGGTGTACCAGATGAAGAACTCTACATAAAATTTCCGGATGGGGTAGATAATCCCAATAATAAAATATTAAAACTCAAAAAGGCATTATATGGCTTAAAACAATCTCCTCGTTGTAATTGGAACTCGATCTTCTCAAAGGCTCTTCTAGAGATTGGTTTAGTCAAAACCAAAAGCAATCCCTGTCTTTATTTCTCGGCGGACCCTTCTCGCCCATTTTTCCTTTATGTTCACGTCAACGACATTATATTTGGCGGAACCTGGATTGATGAGTTCAAAAATCTAATCAACAAACACTTTGAAATGGAGGATTTGGGTCCAATCAAATATGCGTTAGGCATTCAAGTTTCTCAAGCCGACCAACAAATCGATCTCATCCAAGACAAGTACATATCACAAATGTTGACGGATTTCAACATATTAAGTTCAAAACACGCCGTGACACCGCTACCTAGCAGCTGGTTAGAATTGAGAGATGTTGCTAGGGTGGAAAATTTCATTCCTCCTTTCAGTTATCGCAGACTCATGGGCAAACTTCAGTGGCTAGTCCAGTGCACACGACCGGATCTCGCTTTCGCTACAAGTTTCCTGTCACAATTCCTAGAAGACCCGGCTGAATGTCATTTCAAAGCAGCAATTCATGTTCTGAACTACATCCATGGCACACAAAATCTGAAGCTAACGCTTGGAACGAATCAACTAAATCAACAAGAAAACGAATTGTTTGGTTTCACCGACGCTGACTGGGGCGGCGGAAATAAGAAGAGATCGTTCTCGGCGTCCATCGTGTATTTTCATGGGACTGTGGGATGGTGTTGTCAAATTCAACGAACTACGGCGGTATCATCAACTGTTGCTGAATACTTCGCGATGACGGAAAATGCACTCGACCTCTTATGGACTAAAAACATCATCACCGAATTGACTAAATCGGAACCTGCTCTAAAAGTGTTCACGGACAGTACTAACTGTATCAACATCTGCAAGAATGAGGTATATCATCAGGGATCGAGGGGGCTCCCGTTCAAACTCTACTTTTTAAGAGATCTTGTACTCGAAAATCAACTCAACCTTGAATACATTCAAACAACCAAGTTAGTTGCTGACGCTCTCACCAAGAATTTAACCGGGGATAAGCTGAAAATACATATGAAGATTATCATGGGAAATGAAGGGTGTAAAGAAAAGTAACAAGTGAGGGAGAGTATTAGAATAAAAAGGAATCTTGAGTTGGAAAAAGGGGTTTAATCAGATTGTCTACTGGGTCTAATGTAACTAGAGTTATTTAGCCTACTACATGTAATTTCTGTTTTCTTCTTTTCTCTTCTTCATCCTCTTTTTGTTCTATTCTGTCACCACAGGTTTGCTCCATCCTCACGTCTCCATCCTCACTCCCTGGACTCTATTGATATATTGTCCCTATCAGGTCTGTTGTCCCTTGTCACTTTCCTTTTCCTATTTATTGTCTATTTGAAATTCAAACCATCCTCTTTTTGTTCTATTCTGTCACCACAGGTTTGCTCCATCCTCACGTCTCCATCCTCACTCCCTGGACTCTATTAATATATTGTCCCTATCAGGTTTGCTCCATCCTCACGTCTCCATCCTCACTCTCTGGACTCTATTAATATATTGTCCCTATCAGATCTCCCTCTCTAACACCACACGCCAAAAATGGCGTGTGGGCCCCGCACGCCAATTGTTTGGCGTGCGGGTCCCCCCTCGCTCACATAATTGAGTGGGAGGGCCCACTCGATTACGTGAGCGAGGCCGGCTGACGAGGTTATACAACCTCGTCAGCCGGGAGGACTTCCTCCCGGCACGAGGCTGTATAACCTTGTCAGCCGGGAGGACTTCCTCCCGGCTGACAAGGCTATACAACCTCGTCAGCCAGGAGGAAGTCCTCCTGGCCAACGAGGTTGTATAACCTCGTCGGCCGGGAGGACTTCCTCCTGGCCGACGAGGTTGTATAGCCTCGTCGGCCGGGAGGACTTCTTCCTGGCCGATGAGGTTATACAACCTCGTTGGCCAGGAGGAAGTCCTCCCGGCCGGCGAGGCTATAGAACCTCGTCGGCCAGGAGGAAGTCCTCCTGGCTGACGAGGTTGTATAGCCTCGTCAGCCGGGAGGACTTCCTCCTGGCTGACAAGGCTATACAACCTCGTCAGCCAGGAGGAAGTTATACAACCTCGTCAGCCAGGAGGACTTCCTCCTGGCCGACGAGGTTGTATAACCTCGTCGGCCAGGAGGAAGTCCTCCCGGCCGACGAGGCTATACAACCTTGTCGGCCAGGAGGAAGTCCTCCCGGCCGACGAGGTTATACAGCCTCGTGCCGGGAGGAAGTCCTCCGGGCTGACGAGGTTGCATAACCTCGTCAGCCGGCCTCGCTCACGTAATTGAGTGGTCCCTCCCACTTGATTATGTGAGCGAGGGGGGACCCGCACGCCAAACAATTGGCGTGTGGGAACCGCACGCCAATTGTTTGGCGTGCGCTCCCACACGCCAATTGTTTGGCGTGTGGGAGCGCACGCCAAACAATTGGCGTGCAGGGCCCACACGCCAATTTTATTTGGCGTGCGGGGCCCACACGCCAAAAAAAAATGGTGTGTGAGAACCACACGCCACTTTTGGCGTGCAGGTCTCACACCCCAATTTATTTTGGCGTGTAGACCCTACACGCCAAAAGAAAATGGCGTGTAGGCCCTGCACGCCAAAAAAAATTGGCGTGCGGGTTGGCGTTGGCGTGCGCGCTTGGCGTGCGTTTATCAACGCCCCCAGCCTGATGGCTCATCTTCTGTTTTGGATATATAAGGACACCTTTTCCTCCCTCTTGTTCCCTTATGGACCCCCTGACTTACTAAAATACCCCCTACATATACCAGAATTACAGATCCCATAAAGTAGTATACATACATAGTAGAGTCACCATCACACCTATAAATATAAACATACATATACATACCAGTAAAGCTCAGTTACTCAGCTAAAACTACATATAAGAAGATTATCCCCCTCTCTTGCTTGGTACATCTTGAATCAAGTGTTATAAACCACTTCTCATCAGATTATCCCCCTCTCTTGTTTGGTCCACCTTGACTCAAGAGTTACAAAACCTTTCCTCACACCACAAATACTTATACCCAATTATTACACATGTTTTTCATACATCACAACCCCCTTATCCATTCCTCTCACCTGGTGTGTGTGATAAGCAAGCCCATTAGTATACGCCTTCTCAGAATAGATAGAAATCAGCCACACCTTTATTTTATTCTTAGTGTTACACTCATTCCCCCTGAGCATTAGTCAGGAAGGCAGCTTTACATCAGCACCCTTGGTATAAATTACATTAGTACTAGTGTAGTCAGCCATCTCCCTTCCAAAGCTCTATTCTGCCCTTGAGTAGTTCCACAGCGGTGTTTCTTTTGGGCATGAAGCTAGAATGCTCAAAGGATTTACTGGCTCTCATCCAATCTCAGAAAATCAAACCCAAACTGGTAGAGTTCAACTTTGAGCAACTCCACAATCCATTGTGTCCACTTGACCCCAAGATTCAGCTCATCTGGGCTACTCCCAATGAGATCAAACAGCTAGCATCTCTCAATATCATCTACAGAGCAATTATTGGCTCCCTAAACTACCTTAGTATTCTCACTTGACCTGATATCTCCTTTGCAGCAAGCAAACTTTCTCAGTTCCTGGAGAATCCTGGAATCACGCACTACACGGCAGCAATTCAGGTTTTTAAATACCTCAAAGGCACAAGACTTAAATCTCTAGTCTTTGCTGGTCAAATTTCTACACCTCCACATGCTTCAGTAGATGCAGACTGGGGCAACTGTCTGCTCACTCAAAGATCCCACACCAGCTGCAAAGTGTATCTCAACAATCACTTGATATTGTGGAAATCCACCAAACAACCAACTATCTTGTTATCTTCCATGGAAGCAGAGTAAAAGGCTTTAACCAGGGCGTTGATAAACGCACGCCAACGGCGCACGCCAACGCCAACCCGCACGCCAATTTGTTTTGGCGTGCGGGGCCTACACGCCATTTTTTTTTGGCGTGTAGGGTCTACACGCCAAAAAAAAAGGGCGTGTGAGACCCACACGCCAAAAATGGCGTGTGGTTCCCACACGCCATTTTTTTTTTGCCGTGTGGGCCCCGCACGCCAAATAAAATTGGCGTGTGGGCCCCGCACGCCAATTGTTTGGCGTGCGGGTCCCCCCTTCGCTCACATAATCGAGTGGGAGGGCCCACTCAATTACGTGAGCGAGGCCGGCTGACGAGGTTATACAACCTCGTCAGCCGGGAGGACTTCCTCCCGGCACGAGGCTGTATAACCTCGTCAGCCAGGAGGACTTCCTCCCGGCTGACGAGTCTATACAACCTCGTCAGCCAGGAGGAAGTCCTCCTGGCCGACGAGGTTGTATAACCTCGTCGGCCGGGAGGACTTCCTCCTGGCCGACGAGGTTGTATAGCCTCGTCGGCCGGGAGGACTTCCTCCTGGCCGACGAGGTTATACAACCTCATCAGCCAGGAGGAAGTCCTCCCGGCCGGCAAGGCTATACAGCCTCGTTGGCCAGGAGGAAGTCCTCCTGGCTGACGAGGTTGTATAACCTCGTCAGCCGGGAGGACTTCCTCCCGGCTGACAAGGTTATACAACCTCGTCGGCCAGGAGGACTTCCTCCTGGCCGACGAGGTTGTATAACCTCGTCGGCCAGGAGGAAGTCCTCCCGGCCGACGAGGCTATACAACCTTGTCGGCCAGGAGGAAGTCCTCCCGGCTGACGAGGTTATACAGCCTCGTGCCGGGAGGAAGTCCTCCCGGCTGACGAGGTTGTATAACCTCGTCAGCCGGCCTCGCTCACGTAATCCAGTGGTCCCTCCCACTTGATTATGTGAGCGAGGGGGGACCCGCACGCCAAACAATTGGCGTGTGGGACCCGCACGCCAATTGTTTGGCGTGCGCTCCCACCCGCCAATTGTTTGGTGTGTGGGAGCGCACGCCAAACAATTGGCGTGCGGGGCCCACACGCCAATTTTATTTGGCGTGCGGGGCCCACACGCCAAAAAAAAATGGCGTGTGGGAACCACACACCATTTTTGACGTGCAGGTCTCACACGCCAATTTATTTTGGCGTGTAGACCCTACACGCCAAAAAAAAATGGTGTGTAGGCCCCGCACGCCAAAAAAAATTGGCGTGCGGGTTGGCGTTGGCGTGCGCGCTTGGGGTGCGTTTATCAACGCCCCTTTAACCAATGTAAGGCAGGAAGTTGTATGTCTCAACAATCTACTACTAGAAGTTGGGTTCATCAAAACATTGTCATCAATCACTATCCTTATCAACAATTGGGGCTCAATAGATCTGGCACTCAGTCAAGTCAGCCAAAACAGCTTCTGCACAAAACACATGGATCTCAGATTACATTTCATACATTAATTGATAACCAACATAATCATCAAGCTTCAATACATTGAATCTGCGCGTAACCAGTCTGATTTTTTAAACAAGCCTGTTGGTTGATTGAAAATAGCTCAAGCCCTTCAAAGTCATTTGCAAGACATATCAAGCATGTCTGCTTCATGCCTCAACGCACAAAGCATGGCCGCCTGTCAGATTACCAACACTAAAGACGTCAACATTTATTGATTTATCACAATGGCAACCAATTTTAAATACACCTTTCTTATGCCTCTGCATAAAACAATGAAAATACCCTATAATACCATCAACCAGGAGGTAACTACCACCCCTTACCGTCACCACAAGTGAAGAAGTTGAGGTTCAAGAATCAATTGCAACTGGGCATACCACTCCTGACCAGCAAACAGCCAAGATGACCGTAGCATGAGCAATGAACATACCTGAATCTTGTCAGTAGAACCATGAATAAAATTTTCTCCAAAAAAACTTAAAAAGTCATCAACTATTTGCCTACAGCCACTAGCAACAATTCCTCACCATCCCATCTGTATCTTATCTCTTCATTACTTGATTATCAATCCTATCAATCACTCAACTTCTTTTCTCCTCTTCCCTCCTCTTTACCTATCTCTCATCCCTTCTTTCCATCTATCTCATATCTTCCCTCATCTTCCTCAAAATCAAACTCCCTCATATAACCTTTTCCCAATTCCATATCCAATCTCCCTTTATTTCTTCCTCTCCATCAAGCTGCTTTGGCCAGATAAATTCATCATACCTCTACCCTTTTAGGTACAAGTGAAAACAATGTTTCCTCTGACTTTCTTGTTAAAATTGTACATTGGAATAAATACATGATCCTGATCAAAGAAATACATCTTTTAGTTCTTACTATTCTCACAAAACAAGGGTCTTGGTAATAAATTGAAGGAAGCTGGATGCAACACAATGTATAACCACCGTACACTCTACAAAATAATGGGATGGGTGAATGGGCAAAAAGAACAATCATTGATATGAAACAATGTCTCTTAATGGGTACAAGCACCCCTGTCTCAGGCCCACACAAACAGTATTTGGCATGTTTTGAAGCCCCCCCCCAGCCTTTTTTGGCGGGTCTGGCGGGCACGCCACTTGCTGTTGGAGTGTCTCAAGGCACGACCATTGCCCACATTTTTGCCTGCCTTTCAAACACACCAATCAGGATTGGTGTGCTTCATAGGCACACCGATCCCAATTGGTGTTCTTGATGGCCGCCCACCCGCACACCAAGATGTATGCCCTTGAGCCCGCATGCCCTGGGTATTGCCCATGGGATATTGTTGGAAATAATTTCCACTCTCTTCTAAACTTCACTTCACTTTCACAGATCCTGTCACAAGATACTCTACTTCACATCTCTACTTGTTCCCTCTTGACAAGGAGGATTGGGGGTGGATTTGTAACTCAACATCATCTCTTCAACTTACCACCTCATCAATCTCAACTTCAACCCTCAAACACTCAAACCTGAATCTTCAACCCTTCTTCACACTCAATCCCCACTCACTTCTGCTTCCATCTTTTCCCTTTTCCTTCTTTCTTCTTTCTTCTTATATCTTTCATCTTTCTTTCTTTCTACACTTGTCACCTCAAAGCTCATTATTCTTGTCTGGTGAGACTCCTCAGATTACTCTTATATTACTCCTTCAACTCTAACATCACCTACTTCTCAGTCTCTGTCGTAGCGTCTCATAGTTCCTTTCCTGTCTCTTGCTGTTTCTCTTTCATTGTCCTGTCTTCCAACGAGTTGGTTAATTCTCTCTATCTATCTATATTTTTTTCCCTGCTTATGTTTAAATTCCTGAATTGTCTCTTTTAGAACTCCTAGCCTTTTTCTGCAATCAACAATTTAGTTTTCAAACTCTTTTACGGTTAAAAGCGCTCTCCTCAAACAGTAACTTGTATTAGAAGAAGGCCAGGATGGCAGACGCAGGATCAAGCAAAGCAACTTTGCAAAGCTCCAACAATGGTTTCCGGCAAGCCACGTTGAAAACAGCACTCAAGACAACTCCTCAGTTAACTGAGGAGAATTATTCTATTTGGAAGGATAAAATGACCACTCTGCTTGAGCTCCGGGGATTTCTCAACAAGCTTGAAACACCCAATCATGAACTCTCTAGTAACAATAAAGCCAAGATCAAGCTTCTCATCATTGCGCAAATCAACAGTGTGACACACAATAATGTGGTCACAGCGGAGAACAAAAAATCAGCAAAGAAGCTTTGGAATGCAATCAACAACGGGGCTTGATAAACGCACACCCCTGGCGCACGCCCGTGCCAGGGGTGTTTGGCGTGTTTTGACGCCCCCCCAACCCAAATTGGTGGGTTTGGCAGGCACGCCACCGCCCATTGGCGTGTTTCCAGGCATGCCAACAGGTTTGGCGTGCTTCTTGGCGGCCCACCCGCATGCCAATGGATGTGCGGGTGGGGCCGCACACCTATGTGTATTGGATACACATAATACACCATGTATGTGTATCCAATACACATCAGCAGCGTGTGCAAGTTGCACATGCTGCTGATGTTGGCCGGCCGGGAAACACACACCATTACGGGTTGGCGTGCCCCTGGCATGGGCATGTGTGTATCAACACCCTAATTCCAGCTGTCAAGCTTTGAAAAGGGAGGCCCCTTTTGGTGCTTCCCAGCCGCCCAAGGTTGACATTTTGGGCCTAAAGGGCCCTGTAATATCTCCACGTAGGCATCCAAGTACCCCATTCCCCTTGTCCAAGCCCTGGACGGGAACACCAGCACTTGATGTTCTTCCACTCAGATCCAATTCACCTCTCCACATCTTCATTATTATTATTTTCATGCCAGCTGATTATTTCTTCTTGTTCCTCTGAGCACACAGATATCAGCAAATATTCTTTGCATCAACTTTTACTACCCTCCAGCAGTGTAATTGCATGTTTATCAAAGTAAATACCAGCCAAAATTACTCACTCTGGCTGTTATTTACAGCAGAAAATGTTTCAGCCAGGCCAAAACTCCTCCTACTACCACATATCTCCCAACCCATATGGCATCCAAAATCAGCCGCACCCCCAATACCCTCATGCAATAACACATGCCAGTGGTCAGCCTATTGACACCCAGTCACACTTGGCACAGCATGTATATACACACTTCCCAATGCTTCTACTTACATACCTTGCTCACGCAGTCCTTCCTCCTGCCTCCATCAGCCGCAACCACCAGTTCCATCCCTTGGTTCCATGGCCCTTTCAACTCTGCCATCCCTCCTCAAATGTCAAATCACTTCCCTGGCTTCCCCAGTTACCTAAACAATGCTGTTGCATTGTCAATACCGCCAATCACACAAAGTCCCACAAACCAACACCCCAGCTTCAGCAACCATGGCCACCCCTCATATCTTTCAAACTCAATGGCCTTTCCAATCCCAAATCATGGCCAACCTGCACCCCATATGGGAAACCAAATACCTTCATTTTTTCCATACAAAAACCCTTTGCCCTCACCAATCATTCCAATCTACCTCCTATAAAAACAGTACAGGATTTCCTCAAATTCCAGTCACCTTCCAACTCAATGAAAACATTTCCAACTATAAAAATCCAGCAATCACCCTGCAACAGACGTTAAACAATCCTCCCACCCACCTTGTATACCTTACAACATGAAACCTACACCAACAACCGGCATGCCCCCCAACCAATCCAACACCCATCATCAATACCCAGCAACCCCTCTGTCAACCATCCCACATACTACTGGGACAATAACACTGACCAATCCGCTGTGGAAACAAATTTTCTACTTGACTCATTAAGTCTGCCTGCCCCATTCGCGCTCCTGCCTACACCAAATGATCCACTGGCTTCCTTGGTTGTCCCTCAAATTACTGACAATACGGCTCAAGGTAGGTCTAACTTTCTCTTGTAATTTATCTTTCTTGAGAGCTGACAAACTGTCAATCATCAGCTTTCCCCCTGATTTCCTGCCTTCTGCAAATGACCTGCCTGCTCCCTCTTTTCTCCCTCAAACCAATGAGGATCAAGCTCAAGGTGGGTCTCAGAGCTGAATATTTATTGATTAATCAGGTGGATCAAACTTTACAACATCTGTGGTACCGTCTGCATTCCTGGCTTCTGCAAGCACAGCTCTGGAAACCTCTGCACACTGCCAGCATAATTGCCTAGGATGAAGTCATCCCAGTTAAACTGGGATGCACTCAACAAATTTAGAATCGGTTGACATCACCTGATTAATTAAAAATCCAAGGGACCCCCCTTGGTTTTATATGTCATTGGTTGAGTTTATCCTACTTTACATAGGTTGTTTGCATCCTAGTTTAACTGGGATGAACTCAACCTAGGTAATTATGCTGGCAGTGCTGTCCCCTCCCCATTTGCCCTGGAAATTTCTGTTCCCTCCCCAATGACTGAGGAAAATCTTCAAGGTGACTTCTGGTTTCACTCATAAAAGTCCTTTGCGGTGTTCTTACCAATGTTTTATAATACAGATCCACGTGCATCTGTGCACCACTCCAACGACTTGTTGATTGCCCCAAATCACCCGGATGGAAATTCTTTTCCCAAAGCCCTACTGACCAGTGAGGATGTCAGATCACTTGACTATTCTGTTGGAGGTTAGTACCTGATTGATTCATCATACCGTTTCCAATGGATGCTCATGGGAGTTAATTTCCTAGAGCCCATGGACCCACCACCTGAATACCTGCTCACCTGTGTTGAAAACCTGAAGGAATTTGTGTGCACATGGGCCACTGAGCATGGTTATCGGCTGGCAGTCTCAAGATCCAAGGCGGGGAACAACATATAACTTGCCTGCTCACTGGCTGGAGAAGCCACTACAACTGTGGACTCCTGTTGGGCTTGGGAATCACTTAATAAGGGGGTTTGGTGCCCTTTCAAGATTTCAGGCCACTGTTCATGTGCCAAGAACCGTGATGACAACTATTGGGATCTCCGCAGCAAGACTGTCCCTCACAACCACAATTTCATTCAGCACAACTACGAGGCCATTCACAAGACACTTGGGGCAGAGGGCCAAGCAGAGGTGGCTCGACTGGCCTCTCTTGGATTGCAACCACAGGCAATTTCCCGGCAGCTTAGTACGACTGAGGGACAATGTGGAACTACTCAAGTGACAGAATAGCGCTTGGAAGGGAGATGGATGACTACACTAGTACTAATGTAAGTTATACCAAAGGTGCTGATGTAAATCTGCCTTACTGACTCATGCTGAGGGGGAATGAGGGTAAAACTAAGAATAAAATAAAGATGTGGCTGATTTATATTTATTCTTAGATGACTAGTACTAATGAGCTTTGATACTACACCTACAAGGTGGGAGGAATGGAAGAGGGGTGTGAGTGGTAGAAAGTATATATATATATATAGTATAATGTGGGGCAGAGTTGGTAGCTTATGGAGCAAAGTGGGTCAAGCAAGAAAGGGGGCAATCTTCTTATAATGAGGTCAAGCTGGTATGTATATTTATATATTTATAATGGTGATGGTAACTCTACTAAGTATGTATACTAATTTATGGGATCTGTAATGTTGGTATATGTAGGGGGTAATTTAGTAAGTCAAGGGGTCCATATAGTAAGTCTGGGGGTCCATAAGGGAACAAGAGGGAGGAAAAGGTGTCCTTATATATCAGAGAGAGAAGATGAGCCATCAGGCTTGAGAAAGGAAACAACAAGGCTATGTCATGTAGCTGGTGGGAAAGGAAAAAAATATGACAGATGAGTTGAAGAGACAGTGACACATATGAAATGGTCTTTTTTTTTTTTGTCTTTTTTTTTTTTTAAAGTGTAATTTTGCCGGTGGCATTGCACACTATGAATATTCAAAATTGGACTACATACAAGATATAGGTGACAGGTGTTCAGGATTAACTACCATGCAGTTAACACAAAAGAGTACGCGGCAATCAAAGACAGGGCAGAGAAAAGAAAAAAATAAAAAAATAAAAAATAAAATAAAATAAAATAAAATAAAATAAAATAAAGGATAAGAGGAAGGAAAGAGAAAAAAGAGAAAGTATCCTAGAGAAGGTCAAGTTGGGAGACAACTAATAAGGAAGTAATAAGGTGTGAGAGCTCCCCGCAATGATGGGAGGGAGGTCGAGTCACAGGAGAGAATGAGGGGTGTCGCTATAAAGAGATGTATTCAAATCTCTTACAAGATTTGATGAACTGAAAAATTGCAGGATGTGCCTTCTGATTATGAAGAAGGAGATGGGGTCTATTTGGTTCAACCACTGCCTTGCTTTTGCAGGCCTGTTTAATGAGGATCTTGCGTTGGGTTTTGTATTGTGGGCAAAAATCGAAAAAGTAAATAGTCGTCTCCCGCCCCACACAGTGAGGGCAGGTGGGGTCCAGTCGTCTTTTGACCTTGAACAGATAGTTATTGAGAGGTGCGTGACCCGAGCGAAGTTGGATGATAATGGCCAATTGAACAATGGGTAGCGGGGAGATCCGTTTATTGAGGGTGGCGGTAGAGCGCGTCCACAGAGTTAGGACTCTGGGCTCATAACCTATAGAATGGGTAGGCGCAGAGAGTCTTTATAAAGACCACGAGATGTGTTAGCACACAAGAAGAGACGACTAGTTGAGGCGACGGGCGAGCACACCTTTATAAAGACCACGAGATGTTTTAGCACACGAGAAGAGATGACTAGTTGAGACAACGGGCAAGCACACCTAATGTGTGAGACAAGAGAGTTGAAACAATGAGTGATTGAATGAAGTTTCATGAAGTCATAAATAAGAAAAAGATGAAATGAAAGAAATGAACAAGAACCTTTATGTAGACCACGAGATGTGTTAGCACACGAGAAGAGACGACTAGTTGAGACGACAGGTGAGCACACCGAATGTGTGAGACAAGAGAGTTGAAACAATGAATGATTGAATGAAGAAAAGAAATAGAAAGCGATACACAATTTACTATTTATGGCTACATTCAATTAGGTTTCATCTAGGTTACAACTCTGTGTATCACTACATGACTGGTTGATGAGTATGCTACTACTGAGAAACTCAATAAGCCAGTCTAGTAAGTTTGGAGGAGTTAGCAGCGGAGCCCCAAGCGAGGGCCCCATACGATACCCTGGGCAAAAGCACCAATGTCATCAGGCGGACCCGATCCCTCTCCCTGAGTCCCCATCTTGAATTTCCAAGGCTACAAAGTTGGTTAGGAGGAGTACAAGAGGTGGAGCGGGGAGGAGTAATGAACACAAGGCAATTCCAACTACAAAAGTCTTGACAGTGATAGATGAGTAGTGGGAAGGTAGATTTTGTCAACAATCTACACTCTATTCCACTGAATATGGCGTGTGCAGAAAGGAATATGTAGGAAATGTACACTTTAAAAAGTGTTATATGTAATATAAGTCTTTAAAAATATTTACTAGTGTTATAAACACTTAAGTAAAAAGAAATAAACATGTCATAAGCCTGCTACCAAACTTCTGATGGGGAGAAAGCTGCACAGAAGGGTTAACCAGAATGATACACGGTTCTTCCAATAAAATTAAGTAATATTAATTTTAATTGGGGGGATTTGAGGAATTATAACTATAAAAGATAGTTATAATAAAAAGGCCAGTCCTCCTTACTTACAGGAGAAGGTGGGCGCCTTGGTAGCTTATAATACATTATCTATGTGTGGGTTAAAATTGATGGGGGAGGTTATCTTCAACTTAGTGAAGAAAACCTCTCCTTAAATAATAAAATAATGACTCTGTCACATCCTTTTTGGCAGTAGTGATCAGAGTAAGATCACCAGGGGGAAGTGATCACCCTGTTTTTGATCAGGTGTGAAATATGATGTCATTTTTAATTAAAATGATCCCATAAATATTTCACATCATCTAAAAATAGTGTGATATGTATTTCAGCTTGGGATTATTTATTTCACTAAGAAGTACATGTGAACAAATTATCTGGGGGTTTGGTCTTGAAAAAGTGCTTGCCCTGAAGGACAATTGGGTTGAAATCACATGTACTAATTCTATAATACATAATACATAAACTATTTAATTAAATATCTATGTAAGCTTACCAGTATGTATTACTATGGGTCAAGCTGGGATTTTCCAGTGTTTTCATGGAAAAATCTATACCAATAAATGGTTCTTTATCCATTTATTGCATGTTTGAAAATTGATTTTCCAAGGATTTTCTTTAATTAAATTTCCTTTATATTTTATTAAAAAAAGATATAGTTTTTAACGAGTATTTTTGTATGTGGTCATGAGTGTGGCCTGAAACCAGAGCTTTCTGTTCAATTCAGATAATTCTAAGCTTGTTCATAACTGCTAGAGTATTATACAATTTGTTGGAATTATTAAGTCTAATTTCTGTTTTGTTCAGAATGTCAAGGTAAAAGGTAAATAATTAATAATATAATAAATAATAATAAATAAAAATAAATTATTATTATTATTATTTATTAGCTTGCAGTTTCAAGTGTTACATGTTAAATGTTACATGTAATATATTGGTGGCTGACAGAGTTTATGTATAGTAGATGTGATGTAAGATGTTATGTAGTATCTATATATTTATTTAATATGCATTATGTATCTTGGTTCTGAAATATATCTACTTATAATGTACTTATTGTATTCTATACCTTGCTTTGTACTATAACTTGCTTGGATTATTCTGAGTTTGCCTGTAACTCTTGAACCATGAGGAATTTGAGGGTACTTGTAGTGAGTGACTAGGGTTGAAATGGGTTTTAGAATCTGATTATGAAATAATAATAGTGAATATATGTAAGTTTTAGGATCTATATGTGTATATATGTAAGTATTTCGGATTTATAACTGATTAATAGTGATTGAAAATGTTGGAATTTGTCAGCCTGGGTGTGGAACTAACCGTGGTTAATGTTGAGTTACAGCGACATGTCACGAGTATGGGACTCGACTACGGCGGAGTGAGGAGGAAAGACTGCGGATTATCCTGTATCATCCATTTAGGTTTACCTTTATCGTGTACTTAGATGATCCTGTTATTCCTTGTTTTTCCTTTCCTTTTCCTCACTCAAACATCCTTGTCTCATCTCGCACCATCGGCAGGTGCATATCATTTCTATTCGCTTCCTCCAGTCTCATCATTCGGACCCGTAAGCTCACGCCAGTATCTTGGCATTTCATAGGTATAGCTAGCTCTTTCTTTTCTTCTTTTCTGGTCGCTGTTCTCTTTCCTTGTCAAGCAATGCACTCAAACATCCTTGTCTCATCTCGCACCATCGGCAGGTGCATATCATTTCTATTCGCTTCCTCCAGTCTCATCATTTGGACCCGTAAGCTCACGCCAGTATCTTGGCATTTCATAGGTGCATATCATTTCTATTCGCTTCCTCCAGTCTCATCATTCGGACCCGTAAGCTCATGCCAGTATCTTGGCATTTCATAGGTTATGAGCCCAGCGCTCCACTGACGCTGAAAACAGATACACCAAAGAGCTCGGTTCCGATAGGACTCTCCCCCTTCTTTACCTCCGTATAAGCGAAGCACCGTGGCGAAACCTGTCTTCCCAGAAGATAGCGATCCACTCCCTCCAGAACCCGCTATCGTGTCCTCATCCTCCTACATCAAAAACGAGGATGATTCTAAACAAACGGAATCGAACTCGGACACATCAGGAGACACGTTTCATCTTGCCAACATAGTCCCAACCACTTCTTCAGACTTACTCTCATCTTACAATCCGGTCTCCATCATGACCTCCGAATCCACCTCAATTAACACCATCAAGTTCTATACCGATAAACTCTCCGGTACCAACTTCACAACATGGAGACGGGAGCTTTACACCGCCATCAGTCTCCTCAACCTCGACGAATACGTCCTCAAGGAACTCTCCGACATCTCTTCCACCGAAAAGAATGCCAAGGCCAAGCAGACCACTAATATCATCCGGATGCACCTTGACGGAGAAAACTCAGCCAGGTTCGTTGATGATGACGATATCGGGACATACAAACCCAAGGAGTTATGGGACAGCATTTGCAGCCACTATGCGACCAAGTCCATGGAAAACGCTGCTACGCTCATGAGAACTCTTACAGCCATCGATTTCTCCAATGTTTCCGCCGGGACCTCCATCAACGATTTTCGAAGACACATCAAAATGTTCGTAGAAGTAACCAAGAACAAATTCGACAAGACAACCGTTGAAGGTTTGTGGGTCTTCTGGGTGCTCATAGCCCTACCCTCTGACTTCGCCCTCTTCAAAACCATGAAGTTCGCGGAATACAGCAAAGCCGACGCCGAATTCTCCATGAACACCTTCCTTGGAGAACTGGAGCTAGAGATCAAGAGACAAATCGAACCTACTCCTACCTCCAATGCGCTCGCGGTTTCAAATCAGCAACATCAAGGTCGGTTTGCAAATCAAGGACAAGGGTCCCGATCCGGACATCTGAGGAAGCCAAGAAGGATCTGCGAGGGAGGGGTTCACAACCCCGAGACAAACCACTCGGCCGAAAACTGCCATCAACTCCATCCCGGTAAAGCCGCCGCCTATCATCAAGCAGCCTTAGACAAGCTAAAAGCCTCCGGACACAGCCCGAAGACAGGTCTCAATGTGGACTCAGGCATCAAAGATGCGATCGTTCTTGACAGTGGCGCATCCGGACATTATTTGCGACACAAGGAGTACTTTGTCAACTTTAGGTCGGCGAAGTCCGCGGTGTTCGCTGCTAACGGCTCTTCGATTCCCATCATTGGTCATGGTTCTGCAGTCATTCACACCCTGGCCGGTCCTCTCCACATCGATCAGGCCTACTACGCCCCGGAACTATCAAACTCACTTATTCCCTTGACATACTATCTTCAACGTGGTTTTTCTTTAACCCCAACTCAAGGAGGCGCTAGATTTGAATGCCGATCATCAAACGGAATACTTTTCACGGGTTCCACCACCTCCAACGTCCTTCTCATCGACCTCAATCCCCTTAAGGCTCTCGCGATCAGTAACCCAAGCGCTCTAGACCTTCATCGATCCCTTGGCCACCCAAGTATCAACTACCTCAAGAAAGCATACCCGGATCTCAACATCAATCAAATCGATTGTCCGGTGTGCGACCTGTCCAAAATGCACAGGCAGCCATTCTCAGGTTCCTTCCCCAGAATATCTCGCGTCTTGGAATGCATTCATATGGATCTGTGCGGGCCCATCGATCCTCCGTCGCAAGGGGGGAACCGATACTTTCTCAAAATCATCGACGGGTTCAGCAAATATCGATTTATCTTCCCCTTGCGACGTAAGTCAGATACCTTTCAAGCTTTTGTGACCTTTCTAAATCAAGCTGAAACCTTCACAAACCAACGTCTCACCTCGGTAGTTTCCGACAATGGCGGAGAATTCGTGAACAACGCATTCAAGACTCTGTATGAAAATAAGGGGGTCATTCACCACACGACCGCACCTTACTCCCCTCAGCAAAACCCATTCGCCGAGAGAGGAAACAGGACAACAGTCGAGAAAGCCCGAACCCTGCTCATGACTAGCGGCTTACCGCTCTCATGGTGGGGGGATGCCGTCACGACATCGGTCTATCTCGAGAACCGGACACCGGACAGCTCAATTGAATGGGCCTCACCGTACAAGCTCTGGCACAATACCAAGCCGGATCTGACTCGACTAATTCCCTTTGGCTGTCGTGTGGTGGTATATGAAGAAAAGAAATGGCGCGACTCAAAATTTGCACCCTCTGGCGTCGAAGCTATTTTCCTGGGTTATCATGAAGGTCATCACACCTACAAAGTGTGGGTGCCCTCCCAGGATCTCATTCGTCATTCCCATCACATCCGATCCTTTCCTCATGAATTCCCTTACCTCTCTGAAAACAGAGAAGAAATCGGATCCACGGCGCTCTTCAATTTCGATCTCGGCGTCCCCATCCCGGAAACTCCCCTCATCAGAACCGACACTCCCTCTACTGCCTTGCTTTTGCAGGCCTGTTTAATGAGGATCTTGCGTTGGGTTTTGTATTGTGGGCAAAAATCGAAAAAGTAAATAGTCGTCTCCCGCCCCACACAGTGAGGGCAGGTGGGGTCCAGTCGTCTTTTGACCTTGAACAGATAGTTATTGAGAGGTGCGTGACCCGAGCGAAGTTGGATGATAATGGCCAATTGAACAATGGGTAGCGGGGAGATCCGTTTATTGAGGGTGGCGGTAGAGCGCGTCCACAGAGTTAGGACTCTGGGCTCATAACCTATAGAGTGGGTAGGCGCAGAGAGTCTTTATAAAGACCACGAGATGTGTTAGCACACAAGAAGAGACGACTAGTTGAGGCGACGGGCGAGCACACCTTTATAAAGACCACGAGATGTTTTAGCACACGAGAAGAGATGACTAGTTGAGACAACGGGCAAGCACACCTAATGTGTGAGACAAGAGAGTTGAAACAATGAGTGATTGAATGAAGTTTCATGAAGTCATAAATAAGAAAAAGATGAAATGAAAGAAATGAACAAGAACCTTTATGTAGACCACGAGATGTGTTAGCACACGAGAAGAGACGACTAGTTGAGACGACGGGCGAGCACACCTAATGTGTGAGACAAGAGAGTTGAAACAATGAATGATTGAATGAAGAAAAGAAATAGAAAGCGATACACAATTTACTATTTATGGCTACATTCAATTAGGTTTCATCTAGGTTACAACTCTGTGTATCACTACATGACTGGTTGATGAGTATGCTACTACTGAGAAACTCAATAAGCCAGTCTAGTAAGTTTGGAGGAGTTAGCAGCAGAGCCCCAAGCGAGGGCCCCATACGATACCCTGGGCAAAAGCACCAATGTCATCAGGCGGACCCGATCCCTCTCCCTGAGTCCCCATCTTGAATTTCCAAGGCTACAAAGTTGGTTAGGAGGAGTACAAGAGGTGGAGCGGGGAGGAGTAATGAACACAAGGCAATTCCAACTACAAAAGTCTTGACAGTGATAGATGAGTAGTGGGAAGGTAGATTTTGTCAACAATCTACACTCTATTCCACTGAATATGGCGTGTGCAGAAAGGAATATGTAGGAAATGTACACTTTAAAAAGTGTTATATGTAATATAAGTCTTTAAAAATATTTACTAGTGTTATAAACACTTAAGTAAAAAGAAATAAACATGTCATAAGCCTGCTACCAAACTTCTGATGGGGAGAAAGCTCCACAGAAGGGTTAACCAGAATGATACACGGTTCTTCCAATAAAATTAAGTAATATTAATTTTAATTGGGGGGATTTGAGGAATTATAACTATAAAAGATAGTTATAATAAAAAGGCCAGTCCTCCTTACTTACAGGAGAAGGTGGGCGCCTTGGTAGCTTATAATACATTATCTATGTGTGGGTTAAAATTGATGGGGGAGGTTATCTTCAACTTAGTGAAGAAAACCTCTCCTTAAATAATAAAATAATGACTCTGTCACATCCTTTTTGGCAGTAGTGATCAGAGTAAGATCACCAGGGGGAAGTGATCACCCTGTTTTTGATCAGGTGTGAAATATGATGTCATTTTTAATTAAAATGATCCCATAAATATTTCACATCATCTAAAAATAGTGTGATATGTATTTCAGCTTGGGATTATTTATTTCACTAAGAAGTACATGTGAACAAATTATCTGGGGGTTTGGTCTTGAAAAAGTGCTTGCCCTGAAGGACAATTGGGTTGAAATCACATGTACTAATTCTATAATACATAATACATAAACTATTTAATTAAATATCTATGTAAGCTTACCAGTATGTATTACTATGGGTCAAGCTGGGATTTTCCAGTGTTTTCATGGAAAAATCTATACCAATAAATGGTTCTTTATCCATTTATTGCATGTTTGAAAATTGATTTTCCAAGGATTTTCTTTAATTAAATTTCCTTTATATTTTATTAAAAAAAGATATAGTTTTTAACGAGTATTTTTGTATGTGGTCATGAGTGTGGCCTGAAACCAGAGCTTTCTGTTCAATTCAGATAATTCTAAGCTTGTTCATAACTGCTAGAGTATTATACAATTTGTTGGAATTATTAAGTCTAATTTCTGTTTTGTTCAGAATGTCAAGGTAAAAGGTAAATAATTAATAATATAATAAATAATAATAAATAAAAATAAATTATTATTATTATTATTTATTAGCTTGCAGTTTCAAGTGTTACATGTTAAATGTTACATGTAATATATTGGTGGCTGACAGAGTTTATGTATAGTAGATATGATGTAAGATGTTATGTAGTATCTATATATTTATTTAATATGCATTATGTATCTTGGTTCTGAAATATATCTACTTATAATGTACTTATTGTATTCTATACCTTGCTTTGTACTATAACTTGCTTGGATTATTCTGAGTTTGCCTGTAACTCTTGAACCATGAGGAATTTGAGGGTACTTGTAGTGAGTGACTAGGGTTGAAATGGGTTTTAGAATCTGATTATGAAATAATAATAGTGAATATATGTAAGTTTTAGGATCTATATGTGTATATATGTAAGTATTTCGGATTTATAACTGATTAATAGTTATTGAAAATGTTGGAATTTGTCAGCCTGGGTGTGGAACTAACCGTGGTTAAAGGTTGTAACTAAGGTAGGTTGATGGTTTGAAGTGGTTTGGGTAATGTTTAAGTCCTGTACAAAAGGAACTTCCTCAATCAGTAAGTCTTGTCTGAGAGGCTTGCTCTAATTGCTCTAATTAGGTGCATCCAAATCAATACAAAGTATTAATAGGCATCCAAGGAGAGACTCAACTTGGGTTCGTGGTGGCTACCTTATTGAAGGTAGTTTGTGGCCAATTCTTGAGGTAATAACAGTAATAAACTATAGATTATCCAGAATTGGGGGATTGTTGGAGAATGGGGACTAAGCAAGGTAAATAAATCTAAGGTATGTCCTGTGCTAAGGTGTTCTAAATATTCTCTGGGGGGTAAACAACTGTTTACAGTCTGTTTATATATTGTAAGGGCTCCTCAGGGGGAACTGTGAGCGCTTTCATGACCTGGGAGGTACTGTGGAACTTCAGGGGCAAGACAGATCCTTTTGGGAGGATCTGTTAATGTTTATGATGTGATTTCTACTAAGGCTGTGTTATGGGACACATCTTGATCAGTAATCCTCAGTGTGATTGGATCACATCATGACATTTATATTGATTGATCTGTTATTAATATTAATAAAGTTATTAATATTAATAAAGTTATTAACTTATAATGATGTCATTTATTATTGGTACATCTTATAAGTATTAATATTAATGAGTTGTTTTATTAATAAGATATTAAGTACATATCTTATACGTGAATTATTCCAATGTTAAGGAATGTGGGCGTAATCAGAGGGGGAAAGGAGTGAAATCTGTTACTCTGGATATTTCACGTGTAAGGAGGGCAAAGGGCCTACAAGTTATGTATCTTGTATAACAGGAGTACATAGCTTTAACCAGAATTATTCATGTGTTATTAATGAATATATTATTAAAGTATTTATATTAATTATTGTAATTAATTTACTTTAATAATAATAATAGTAATGTAATAATAATGAATGCATAATAATAATAATAATAACTACAGAATAGTAATTATTATTAAAGATAATAATAATTAATATTAAATGAATTTACTTTAAGGAAATAACATTAATAAATAGTAATAATAATAAATAAGAATAAATAAGAATAGTAATTATTATTAGAGATAATAATAATTCATAATATTTGCAGTTACGTGGTACATGTCAGGTACTGTGACATGTACTCAGTGGCTGACAGGATTTCACATCTCTCTCTCTTTCTTTTCCCTGTCACTCATCTGTCACTTGCTCCTTCACCTCAAGATGAATATTCTTCTCCACCTTCTGTCCCACATCTTTTCCTACAGTTGCAATAGCTTAAATATTCAAGACAGACAAGAAATGAAACTCATCTGTTCTCTGTGCCAGTTCCCTGAGACCATCATCCAGTCTCTTTTAGTGAGTAGCTTTTTTGCTCTCACAAGCTAGCAGCCTTAGCCCCTTAGAGGGATTCTTTTTTGTGTTCCCAGCCTCTGAGCTTTCTTCCACAAGGTCTTCTTCCAAAATTTGTTCCCCAAAGCTTCAAAGCTTCTTCAGAAAATATGTAATGAAGTGGAATGGATCACCACAATGGGTGTGCCAATGATGACAACATAGATGTTGAAGGAAAAGGAAAAGGATATAAAGGACCAATACAACTGGATCTAAATTCAGATGTAACCCTAAGTGGATGAGAAATAGAGTTGAGGCCCGCAGTAATCCCGCCTTACATAACCATGACATCCTTGGACATGGTTGCTACATCTCAACACTGATCACAACTAATTACTACAATTTACACTCTCTACCACTTATCAAATACTAAACCTTTGCAATACACATATAACATTCACACCAATCCACTCTAGGAACTTGTGCTATAATTATTCAACTACACTAGACCACTGTCTTCTTCTTCCAGCCTAGCTGGGGGTGTTGTTAGTCTTTTGATTTCAGAGAGGCAAGGTTTTACCCCATCAATACTTCTCTACATTCAGCCAAAGGAGGTGAAAACCTTGGAGTCTCACAGCAGCGTCTGGGCCTTGAGCCCCCATGGAAAGGTCTTTCTTGTTCTTGAATTTCTTCATTGCTGGCTATAACGGAAACAGTGTTGCTGACAGCTCATTTTTTTTTTTTGCTTTGTTGAGATTGTGCTTGCTTGGGAAGCCTGGGTTTTCTGAAGAACTTGAAGGTTCATGTTGATATTGAGAGGATATAGAGAAAAAAATGATTTTGGTTGTATGAATCAATACTGACAAAAAGGCCGGGGATGATGGGGGAAAGCGGGGCTGAAGGTTTCATGAGTTTTTGGCTGCCAATATACCTACCATGGCTGGCCAGCCCAGCTTGAGTTTCTATCAGAAGAATTTGGGGAGCTGTATTCCAGGTTTAGCACCCGGAATATAGCTGCCGCGATGGAGATGCTCTGAGGCCGGATTTTCTCTGTTTGGATCTGTTTTAGCAGCCGTGGTCACTGCAAAAAAACTGGCTCAACTGCCTGCAGTTAACATGCAAAAGTACCAAGGTACAGTTGACATGCAAAAGTACAAAGGCAGTTGTGCCAGTTTGTTTTGCAGTGGGTGGCGCTGCTAAATTGAGGTTGGGCTGCTATATTTGATCTAGTCGCGCGGTTAAGGAGCCGCGCGGGTGGAGATGGTCTGAGGCTGCAGATGTGGGAGGACTCTCCTACTCTTCCTTTCACCAACATCATCGACTCACCATATCTCGTGCCTGCTGCTCTCATCTCTCAGCCCCAGTCTAGCTCATCAAATGTCACATTCAGCCGTTGCTCTCAAGTCACAATCGATAGGCTCGCTGATCAAATCTCGTAAAGATATCCACCTTTCAACGAGTGCCAGCAAGCAAGTAAGCCCTCCAGAGAAAACTAATGGACAAACCCAGAAAAACGAGATAGAAGAAAGGAAAAATGGGAGCAGGGAGACCGGGTCCAGGACAGAAGAAACGGTAAAGAAGGCATACGCGAATCGCAAGCAATCGATCGCTCCTCGGTCCCACAAACATGCTCCGATAGAGATTACTAGCAAGAAGCCAGTGACAAGAAAACGAATGATTGTTGAGATACCAAAGGTCGAACGACGAGACCCACGATTTGACAGTCTATCCGGAGCTGTCAATGACGACCTGCATGAAAGATCGTTTGGTTTCTTAAAAGAGCAACGACAAATCGAGATCGACCATTTGCGTCAAAATCTGCAAAAAGCTAAGAAGAGTTCAAAGCTCAATCCCGCTCAGCTTGAGGCACTTCAGGATGAACTGCGTAGGGAAGAAAATAGGGAGGTACAGCGCCAAAAAACCGAATGGGAAAAACAGGCTCTGAGGAAGTGGAAGGCTGAGGAGAAGGCCAAAAGGAAAGAAGGCAAAGGGGCATTCTACTTGAAAAGAAGTCCGTTCCATCTCTCTCTCTCTCTTTCCCCCTCAAAAGAACCACTTTCTCATGTCTAACCACATCGCTTTCTTTTTTTGATATCTTTTCAGAGGCCCAAAAAGAAATTATCCTCACTGATCGATACGAGCATCTGTCTCAAAACAAATCTAAATTGCACAAGTCAATCGAAAAGAAGAGGAAGAAGGTTGACGGGAAAGAGAAGAAGTCGATGCCCATTAAACGTCAACGCCCATCAGATTGACCAGCATATATCTTTTTTTCTGCTTCATCGGCTGTCAACCTGCACGTCTCTATCTATGCCTTCCTTCACGGTTGAGCTAGATCAGACCCCTCAAGAATCAATCCAAGCCTTTTGTATGATTGACATTGCCAGTAGATCTTTAGTCCCAAGCTTGACAGAGCAGTAAAATTTTAGCCAATGAATCTTCATTGACTCTGTATAACTAAATGCACATAGCTCGAATATCAAATCTTCCAACTCATCATTTTCAAGACCACTACTTATCAACGTTCTTTAGGAGTATTAGCCGAGTCGGTCGAATCCCATCTGCTGGTCCAATAGGTTTCTAAACTTAGTTGGCCCAGGAAGAGGGTCTTGATCTAGCTCGGAGGAGTTGTTGGAGTGATGAGTTGGGTTGAGTGCTTCCTTGATGGTCGGGATGAGTTGGCTGTTTGATGATGAATAGATAAGTTTATTGACGTTATGATAAGGATGAATGAGGAAGAGAGAGGAGACTGACTCGGTTGAGCATGTGTAGGCTAGTCCTAAGCTGGAAATCTGATGGGCTAGGTCGATCTGATGGTTGTCCATTAGCTCTGGATTGGGTACGATGATGACTATTGGTTTGCGGTTCCTGTCAGTGGGGCCAATATCCAAAGAGAAGTCTGGGGTGACTTGAAGCTTGGTTTGCAGTTTAGTGGATGGTTTGATGGGTTTGATAGCTGAGAGTATTGACCCTGCGCCTGTTTTTTGGTTTGTTTGGGGAAGTAATAGAAAGAGATGAGATGTAGAAGATGAGTTATGAAGTAGTTTTTGGGCCTGACCAGCATGGGTGATGATGAGCCTGGCCAGTGAAAGCAAACTATCGATTTCGTCTGAGTATCTGAAGATGGTCAGTTGGATATCCTGAGTGATTGATAGGTTGAGATGGTTTTGGATGGTGAGAATAGTCTGTCCATCCAGCTTGATTTCCTGCTGGGTTCCTATCTGGACCAGCAACCTCGTCTTCCTACTCCCAGTGGTGGTAATACCCTCGAGTACTTTCGCCAGTTCCGAGTGGCTGGTGCCGAGGAGGGTGTTGACGAGCAAGTCGAAGCGAGTCGAACCAACGGTGACTACAACCATGTCCTCCATCTTCTTCGTCCGGGATTCTCGGCTGCTGCTGCTGCTGCTGACTTCTACCACCAGATCCCGAATCAGGAAGTTCTGCTCGACGAGCCGGAGCAGGAGGAACTTGATCAAGGATGGCGAGACCCGGATCGGCACGAGGTGTTTCCCGTTGGACCCTTGTAGTAACCTACCAAGCTCACTACTCACCCGAATCGGCCAGGACTTGTACCAACAGCCATGCCATCCAATCAGGATACTCAAGGACTCTATCGCTTCCCAGCTACCCGACTTCGAGCTGCTCAGCTACCCTGACCCAGTCGTCACTCCGTTCCAGAACTTTGATCAGCTCGGCTTCCCCGCTGACCATCCTGGTCGCAGGAAGGGGGACTCATATTATCTCAACGCAGACTTTATGCTCAGAACTCATACATCGGCTCATGAGGTCGAGAGTTTTGCTCGCGGAAAGGAGCACTGGTTGTTGGCCGCCGATGTCTATCGTAGGGACGAGATCGACTCCTCTCACTTCCCGGTCTTCCATCAGGTCGGTATTTTGGATATTTAAACGAAAAAAGAAGAAAGAAAACCAGCGTTAAATGCTTTTATTTTATTTATTGTTTATAGATGGAAGGCGCAAGCGTACTCCCTCGAACTCAGATCGATCAGTTTTCGCGCAAGACGAGCGAACTAGCCTATCGATTATCCCACCAACACATCGAGATCGAGGACCTGACGAGTGTAGATTCGAAGAACCCATACCAAGCTGATCATCAAGCCGAGGAGGCAAAGATAGTGACCGAGAATCTCAAGTCAACAATCAACTCGTTGATCTATGGACTCTTCAGAAATATCCTACAGATCCACTCCTCCCCCCTCAAGGTCCGTTGGATACCTGCTTACTTCCCCTTCACGTCTCCTAGCTATGAGGTCGAAGTCCTCTTTCAGGACAAGTGGCTCGAAATACTCGGCTGTGGAGTCGTCCAACAAAGAACTTTAATCCAAGCCAGTCCGTCACAACAATTTCCTCTCCCTAACTAGGTTTTACTTTTTTAGAGATTCCCTGACTTTTCTTTCTTTAAACACAAAAACAAAAAGAGGTACCTGAGAAGATTGGATGGGCATTCGGATTAGGTCTCGAAAGGATAGCCATGGTGCTCTTCTCTATCCCGGATATTCGACTCTTCTGGTCGACCGACCGACGCTTCCGGGATCAATTCGTCAACCAAACCATCCTCTCGTCTCCACAGGAAAACGGAGTGGTCAAGTTCCACCCGTTCAGTAAGAACCCGGCGTGCTACAAGGATCTCAGTTTTTGGATTCCAACTACATCTACTGCTGGAGCTCATTTAGAGGACGGCTTTGAGGCCAATGACCTTTTCGAGATCATCCGTGATGTTGGTGGCTCTTGGGTCGAAGAAGTTAAACTCGTATGCAACATCACTTCTACTGACCCGACTACTGTTTTCTTGATCTACAGCTCTAAATTTTCACATGTCCAAAACAGATCGACCAATTCACTCATCCTAAAACTGGCCGACAGAGTCGCTGCTATCGGATCGTTTATCGGTCCATCGAAAGGTCTGCTCTCTTTCCCGGCTCGCACTTTCTCTACCCGTTTAGGCTCTACTCACGCATAGTTTTTCTATGATCATCAATTATCCAGGAACCTTTCCAATGAGGAAGTCAATCTTACTCAAGACCGTGTGCTAATCGCTTTGAAAGACAAGCTGGGCATTGAATTCCGATAGATCATCCTCTTTTTCGCTTGTCAATGGAACGTGATCTTTGATCTTACGTTTTTGTCCCCATTTTTATCTCCTTTTAGGTTTCTTGATTTTTGGGTATTTCAATCAATTCTTCAAACATTTCATAAAAGTAAATGTTGAAAAGACATTTGATTGATGGTCTATTGCCTAAACGGAAGCGAACACCAATGTAAAAAAAGGACAAGAATTGGAATGAGGGGAGAGGAAAAGAAAGAGAATCGATCTTGAGACGCAAAGATATGTGAATGATGGAGCAGAGTGTGAGAAAGGAAGGGAAGATAAGGGAAGACTTCCCGTTGTCTAAGACTAAATCACTTCAGTTAGGAGGAGATTCTAAACCCTGTTTGCTGGCAAAATCTTGATTTTCATTAATTCTTTCCAGTAAAATAATGCTTACTCCTCCAGTGTAAAATGGAGAAAAAGAACTATATGGGCTGAATCTTAGGAGATGAGAATAAGTGGTGCATGTGAAAGATCTGTGATTTACACAAATGTAACTCCTCATGCAGTTCAAAAAGAATAATCGCACCAGATTCCTTGAAGAATTTTGTAGGCTTTCAGAGAGATAGACCAACTGTGGGTAAGATGGAACAATTCCCTCATCTCTTTGTTCCCTTTTGATGTTTTTTTTTGTAAGGAGACATGTAACCCATATACTTCTGAGCAGAAAAAGGCTTTGGTTTTCTTGTTCATGAAAAGGTGTTTACTCAGTCCTTGGAGCAGGTTAAGACTAATGATTCCACCAGGAGAAATATTTCTTATTTTCTGCCCATTCAGAAGATGTTGACATGCATTGTTACTGATTCATTGTAAGGATGATTTAAAAACTGGAGGAATTAATGCACCATGATTTTCATTTTGAGAGAACAAAGCACAGCCTACAGGCTATTCAGAAAAATATGTGTAATATAAATGGGTCAGAGAGGAAATCAGAAAATCAATCTGAGTCTAGGCTAAGTAAAGGGCCTTGATCTTGGCTTGCCACAATCCCAATCTATCATTTGGGCCAGACAAAAGATATCCCTCTACACATTTCCTCAATTGTGGCCTAGAATTTTATTTATTTACTCCAGGAAGTTGAGAAAATTATTTCTCTTCCCATAATCCTACTCCTGCTGTGGTGATTTATATAGTACCACATATGCAGGCTGAGCAAAGCTGCATGGAGCAAGCTCCATATGTATGGAATATAATGCTACAAACACAAAGGCACTATCAGACACATATACCTGAGGCATTTATATACTTCAACAGGACTGGGGTAATCTTGCAAAATGTGGGCTGATTGTTTGAATTAAAGGAGTAGAGGATGGGAAGATCTATGAACAGGCTCTATCTTGTTTGGGACTTCAGATTTCACTCAGAGGCACTGGGGCAAATTACTGAGGAGAGCTGATGATTCTGATTACTTGATGTAGGCTAAGTATAAATAGACTAACTAAAACCTACACAATCAGATTGTGGTTCAGATAGAAGTGAATAAGTAATAATAGGGGGTATCAAATATGACAGAATCCACAATCAACTGGCTTTGAAAATCCACCATTTTTAGACAACATGGGAATCTATATAAAATGGTTCAGAATTTTCAAAAGTGAAACTTTGTTGAAAAACCTAATTCACTGGTTTTAATTGTGGATTTGGTCAAATTTGATACCCCCTAATATTGAATAAAATACTACCTTGAGACTAAATATAAGTAAATATTAAATGACTTGGATAACTCTACTACTCAGGGTTCAAGGACTACAAGGTGTGAGTAAAAATTACCAGGAATATTACTAATTATGCTGAAAATAGACTCTAAACAACAATTAATTAATTCAATTTAAAAAATAAGGGAGGTTAAGTAAGAAGAGAGGAATAAAATTCAACACATATTGATAAAGACTCAAAATATCCAGGAAACAATGGCAGCTTCATTGGTTTATGCTGCATACCAACTGCAGTCATTTGAGCAAGTTTTTTCTGGAAGTCTAGGGCAACATCTAGTGTAACTTTGCTAAACTCTGCACACAAATTTAATGAGAAAACTCTCCCCTTGAATTCTAATAAGAATCCTAAAATAATAATGATTATAGATCAAAGAAGATGTGTACTCTGGATCATAGATCTGTATGATAAGATGATTAGTAGAATACACCCTCCTTGAGATATACAAACCCCTACCCAAAAACCCATATATACTCCCCCATGCCTCTCCTCCATAATCCCACCCAGCTCCACATTAAGATACCTGAAATCTATCAAAAATATATGCTACTAAACCCTTTCATGCACCTCTTCCTGCCTCTGCCTTATCTGTCTCCAAGCCTACAGCCCCCTTGAATTTCAATAACCATGTACTCTCTGCTATTCACATCTGTGGATGTTTTGGAACAGTCACTGTGCATTGACACATGAAAGATGCAACCTTTGAGAAAGGCTGGAGTAAACAAAACAGCTTCCTCAGAGCCTCCAAATTGCAAATGCAGGCAGTTGAGCAGGTTATTTCTTGCAGTGCTAGTGTTTAGCAAAAAAAAAGTTAGTACAGCACTGTGTAAATATGAATTCTTGTCCATTAAAATCTTCTAAGCCTATCTTCCAATGGTCCAGATATACTCTGTTTTTCTTGCTGCTGAAGCTAATAAGAAAAGTGTTTCCGCTGAAGAGTGTGTGTGTGAGTTTCCTTCAAGGACTTGAGACTAATGAACCTAGACTAAAATACTATAATTTCAGCTATGTATATGAAACACTGGCTTAATCTCTACAAAAAATCCAGGTACTATCACTATGCTGAAAGTTTATCTGAATCATAATCACTATTATTCTTACTATAGTGTCCAAACTATGCACATAGGATAACCTCAACTCCTTATACTTGTCAAATTAACTTTACAAATTAGTCAATCAGGAGAAGACTAACAGGTAACCATATAGGTTTGGCTATCTTTGTGTCTTTTTTGGTTATATATAAAAATAGCAATTGTTACTAAGCAGCTGGAAATCACTTAATCTGATTGGCTACTGTCAGAGGTGGTAGTCTTGCAGCAACTTCTTTTTAAGGAAAGTTTCAATTAAAAGGTCACAGAAGGGGAGGTTCTAAGGTAAATTGATAAATGTTCCAGTAAATAAGGTGGGTTGGATAATAAGGGGATAACAGTACTACAAAAGTTGGAGGATAATATTCAGGGTATTTAATAGTGTTGTACTGGGTTAATATGCTGAGAATCCAATCCTGGGCCATGAAGTGGCCTCCTTCTATATTCTAGAGGTATTCAGCGGAAGGTTCTATAATTTTGTTGTACATTCTGCTCTAATTTATTACAATGGGAATTGTATTAAATTTATCACAGTATTTTATATCTCCCCATGACCTCATGAAATTTATTTATAATCAATCAAATCATGGGCCAATTCATTTAATAGAACAATACTAGGAAATTACCACACACTTAGGTAATTTCTTTCTTATTAGCATAGTTTTATTTCTAGGGCTGAAATATAACACTGGTTTCCCTGATTTCCCTGTTTAGTATGGTGTTCCCCTATTCCAATCTCCTAACTCAGTATTCATACACCCTCTGCAACCATGCTGAAGCCCTAACCAGAACCCTTCACTCTGCTGCATCTTCAACCACCTCAAAGAACTATATTCCTCTAGCCCCTGAACTCTATGATTAACCCTGGGCACATCCCTCTGCAATGCCCCCCACTACAAGCCCCAAGTTCTCCAAGCCCTGTGCTGAGACATAATGGGTGAAAGGTCAAGTTGTGGCAAGATTGGTGCATGTAACTCAAGATACCATCCCTAAAAACTCACTAGAATTAAACTATTGCTTCTTGATGGGTTTCTTCCTGCTTGCTGACTTCTTTGGTATCACTTTTCTTTTTCCAGTGATGAATTTATTTGTTTTTTTGATAGGCATTGTTCTGGGATCAGGGAATGATGGATTAACATTTTTTCTAAGAGCAAGTTCATAATCAACTAAACTTACCAAATTTTTTGAGGAAAACTGAAGAACAAGTTTGGGTTTGTGATTGGGTGGAGTTGTATTGGCAAAAAATTATTGTTGGTTGGGGTTGAATCGTGGAGGATTATTGATTGTATTGGGGTTGTATATTTTGCAAGTTTGGATCCTGAGTTGTGATTGGTTGAAATGTGGAGTATTTTGGTTTTTGTAATTATATTGGGGTTTTTGTTGTTGATACTTGACACATCTAGTGCAAATAATGGCATTATTTGTAATTTGTATTGACTGGTTTCATAATTGTGGATTTGGTGAAACCCGTTGATTAGATAATCATGGATTTGGTCATATTTGATAACCCCTAATACCCATCTATCACTAAATTCTTCCATTGGCTCACCAAACTTCCAAGATCCTTGCATCTTATCTTCAAAAATCTCATCCCATCTCAAACATTACTTGACTTGGTGAGAAATACAAACTGTCATGAGCTGTAGCCCGGGCCCGCCCGCACCATAGCCCGCACCATATGTACATAGTCTATCACGTACATGTCACAGACAGACCACTTATAGTCTGCAATAACAAGGATCCACATCTCTTCCTCATCCTGCAATCTACATTATAGGATCCCAAACACCCCAGAAACCCATTGCCTTCCTCTCCATAGACCAACCATGAAAAAACATCAAATGATCTTATTATGGTGCTCTGGTTTTATGCCTTTTCTTCTCAAACTAATCATCTTTGTTTCTATTTAGTCATCTTATTGTGCCCTGTTGTTTTAAATCTTCTCCAGTTGTCTGTTTGTGTGTAAAATAATCTACTGGGTATTCTTCTTTTGGTGTTCTATTTGTTCTTCTTTATTTTGGTCGTTGTTCCTCATCAATTAAAACAATATGGGTTCTTGGCAGCTTCTAGCAAAGTTTCAACTCAAGAGGAGTTTGAGGGATTGTTACTCAGTTTCACAGGCTTTACTCTACTCTATCTTCTATCAACTACCCAGACACTTAAACTGAAGCATTTCAGACAAAACACAAGTTTACCTTGGACCAGTTCCTGGAAAAATATGCACACTTTTTCCTTATAAAACCACTATCTCTGTTCCTTTGACTATTCACTCCACTCACTTCCTCTCACCACCACCTTTTCCTACACTGCCAGCATAATTGCCTAGGATGAAGTCATCCCAGTGAAACTCGGATGCACTCAACCAATTTAAACTTGGTTAAAATCAACTGATGAAATATAAATCCAAG
Organism: Puccinia hordei; assembly: GCA_007896445.1. NCBI lineage: Eukaryota > Fungi > Basidiomycota > Pucciniomycetes > Pucciniales > Pucciniaceae > Puccinia > Puccinia hordei. The sequence goes on from RDRW01000292.1 coordinate 1,055,021, forward strand.
GGACCCCCCTTGGTTTCATATTTCATTGGCTGAGGCCAACCCACTTTAAATTGGTTCTTTGCATCCTAGTTTAACTGGGATGAACTCAACCTAGGCAATTATGCTGGCAGTGCTATATTCACAATCCCTTTTATTATCTCCACAGAACCATTTACTCAACCTTAATTTCCAAAAAAAAAAGAACTTGTTCAACTGTAGTTGACATGGGAGATCTTGGGACATGCTACAACTTGGTCTTGATTCAAGAATGATAGTGATGTACCTCCAGGGCTCTTGTCTCAATGGTACATCATGCCTGAGTTACCACACTTAAATGCATACTTTTGAGCAGCAGCATATGACCATAACACCCTGAGGCCACTGCTCAACATGGTCAGCCTTGGTGCAAGGGAGTTGGGGAATGCTGTTGAGTAAATTTGAATGAACTGACATTTATGGCCACTGAGAGAGTATTAAGCTCTCCTAATGGCTTGTTGGAAGACAGCTAAACTCTTCCAATGGCCAGCACTGGTCATTAGAACAGAGATACACTCTCCCAATTTCCAGGGGAGAGCTACACTTCTAATGGCCAGTACTGGCCACCAAGAGAGCATCACACTCTCCCAATTTCAACTATTGGTCATCAAGCAAGTTCTACATTCTTCCAATGACCAGAAATGGTCATCAAGAGATCTGCAATCTTCACAAATCTCTGGCACTGTTTTTCTGGGACAGAGTTACATCTTAATTTATCTCAATGATAAAGTTAAATACTTTTTTTTTTCAACCATTGTGCTTTCTCCTCAGCCCCTTTCTGCAGAGGAATCAAATTCCAAGTCCACAACTACCACATTTGATTTTGCAACGAGAGCAGCTTGTGAGTGTGTGAGATTTCAAATTATTTGATCAAATATGTGGCCATGGCAGAGTCATAGCAGTAAGATGACTGATTGACTGGCCTCCTCCCCAACAGTTGTTTGGTCCATTTAATTTTCTTGGCGATTTTCAGATGAAATAATGGTGGTGGTGGTGGTGGTGGTGGTGGTGTTTAGGGTTAAACAGTTGATGAAATCTACATATAACTAAAGGAATGGCCTTTGCGAGCCAAACAAATCCTGACACCTTTGTTCAGTTTCTAACGCCAAGGGCAACATCCCCAGTTTAATTTCTAACGCCGAGGGTGACATTAGAAACTTAAATATGTAATTGATTTTTTTTTTTGATTTTTTTCACTTTTTTGTTGTTTTTTTTTCACTTTTTTTCACTTTTTTTTTCACTTTTTTCACTTTTTTTTCACTTTTTTTTTGTTTTTGTTTTTTTTTGTTTTTTTGTTTTTGTTTTTGTTTTTTTCACTTTGTTTTTACTTTTTTTTTTTTTCACTTTTTTCACTGTTTTTTTCACTTTTTTCACTTGTTTGTTTGTTTGATTTTTTGTTTTTGCTTTTTGTTTTTGTTTTTGTTTTTGCTTTTTTGTTTTTGTTTTTGTTTTTGCTTTTTTGTTTTTGTTTTTGCTTTTTGTTTTTGCTTTTTTTTGTTCTTTTTTTGCTTTTTTCTGTTTTTTGCTTTTTTCCGGCCCTCTTTCCTTTGCTCTTCTTTTTGGCTCTTTTTTAATTCTCTTGCTTTTTTTTGCATGAGCTGTATTCTTTTTCTTTTAATGTTCCTCTTTTTGTTTTGCTCTTTCTTTTTCTGTTTTTTTACATACTTATTTGGTCGTTTTTTTTTTGACATTGTGCACACTTCACTAAAGCAACCAATACTGTTGTTAACAACCAATAACACATTATAACAACCAATCATGTTGCTACCAACCAAAGTACACATGTTGTAGACTGTTGCTGGCAACCAAGTCACATTATTTAATTAATGTTGCTACCACCAACTAAGTAATCAAACTGCTGCTACCCTTTCTCCAGCCATAAATAGAGCTCTTCTTTACCTGAAATCTTCCATTCCCCCCAAGAATATACCACTTTTACTACCATCATTCTTCAAAGTATTAATCTGACACATACTCTTATTGCATTTTACTTTTCAGCTCCCATTAATCTAAAATGAACTGGAATATTGATGAACTGAGAAGAGCATACAACAGGGAGAAAAATGCTAGGTTTGGCCAAAGGGAATTGAATTCTTGACTCAATCTTCCCACCACCCCTAAACCAAATCATTTCCAACATCCATCCTCTCCTGTACCTCATTCTTATTTTGTCAACTCTCACAATTCTCCAAGTCATCAGCACTTCCAAAGTATTTCAATAAATAATCATCACCCTTCCCATCTTCAGCATCTACACGATGAACCTCAAACACACCATCCACATTCCCATCAATTCTCTCAACATTCTCATTAAAACTCTCCCCAACTCCAATCCTCAAGGTCCCGTCCATTCTCTCATCAAGTTCTATCCCCAACTTCCGGGAAAATATCTTATCAACTCAGTTTCTCATCAGAAATCTCATCATATCCATTCACTTAATTCCCATCAAAACTACCATTCAATTCACTCCCCAATTCAGTTGAATCAATGCCATATCCCATCACAAAGGCATTCATTGTCTGAGATCACTAAAATCATGTCTCAGAACCACACCCGTGGAACTATGAATCAGACCAATATAATTAATCAAACTCCTAACAACCCCTCCAGGGTTTCCATTTTCAACTTGGTCCATTCCCAAATTTTTTCTCTTAAAAATCAGATTAATATCCACGCCAACTATGACAAATACTCAAACCTTGCTCCTGTAGAGAAACCACCACACTTGAGAGGATGGTATTCCAGAAACAAATTGGGAACAGGTTCTAAATCAGGTTCATAATCATTTTTCCCAGATTGGATTTGAAAATCCTGCAGGTGCTGTTTTGGATGACCGTCCTTTAACAAATGAAAATGAAATCAGTGTATCTGACAACATTCCCCAGATTAATTTTTGCAGGCCAGTTGCATGGGGTTGGAGAGAGGATCCAAGTTTCAGACCACACACACTGGAAAAAGAGACAATATCCATTATGCCAGGCCATACTATTTCAAGGCAAGTACAATGCCCTCTGTTGTTGCTCTGAGAGGATCAACATAAATCAACCACCTCCTCCAGATTTACTCCAGCTTTTCAAAGATGCAACTCAAGACCACTTGCCTCAAGGAAACCAACTGATAAGTTCCATACGTTTGATAAATATCAATTTTGCATTTACTTCACTTAGTATAAATTGTGCTACAAGAGCTGCTTTGAAAAACCAAGGGGTATATACACTTTCAAGGTGAATGGGGAAATTCACCACAAAATTGGCATTTTTATCCTAATATCTCAAGAAGTCCCAAAATTCTTGCAGCTCTACATTATATACAATAATGGACATGAGTTTGAAAATCATCATGTTCATGGTCAACATCTTCTCCCAGAGCTTATGGCAAGGATTCAAGCAATACTCTCAGACACCAGTTTGAGCATGTAGCATATGAAATCACTCCAAACCACTCAATAAGGCTTACAGAAACGGCAACAAATGTGGACCAAAGGGTTTATAACCTCCCAACAGGGGACCAAATTGCAGCCATCTGGGTAGAAGGTGATTTCTATTCCACTTGCACCAAGTGGTCATGCTCTGACATTTCTTACCTTGAAGGCAATGATCCTTTGAAAACAGCCACAAGGGATGTTATCATCAAGTATTGTTGCTAATCCCTTTCAAGAATATCTGAATTAGACAGAGAATATGATCTTCTCCATTATGTGCTTTTAAATCCAAATGGAGATCTTGGTTGGAGTCCTGAACTCAAGCAGGAAATTCCACTTGAAACTGCCATGAACTATTATGCTTACAAGTTGGCCTTCCGCAATGGAGACTATTCTCTTCTACACTGGGCTGGTAGACCTTTCCAGAAATACTGTGTAGATAAATATGTGAAGATAGAGACTGAAAGGTTGCTATATATTAGGCTGAACCAATCTGATTTCTGTGTGGACCAATTTTACGGTGTTGTGGATGCTTATGAAAATGGTGTGGAAATGGGTAATCAATCAGGTATGATTTCTCTCAAAGATTTCTCACTGAATTGATACTCCACACTATCTTACATTTGTTTCTTTCTTTATCAGGTAGAAGAGTAGTTTTACCCACATGAATTGGAGGCCCGCATGATATGAAGGCAAGGTTCCAAGATGCAATGGCTTTAGTTCAGACATTGGGAAAACCAAAACTTTTCACAACAGTAACTTGCAGCCCTAATTGGATTGAAATACAAAGAAACCTTCTTCCTGGACAGTCAGCACAGGACAGACCTGAAATTTTGACATGTGTATTCAACTCAAAGATGAAGAAAATATGTGATCAAATCTACAAAGATGGATTTCTTGGCAAAATAAAAGGTCAAACACATGTCAGAGAATTTTCAGAAGAGGATCTTACCTCATTCCCATATCTTAGTCATCCTAGAATCACACTATATACCCCGCACTACTGGAGAAATCAATCAAATTGTGACTGCAGGAATTCCAGATCAGCTTTCCAATCCAGCTCTTTACCAAGCTGTATCAAGACATATGATCCATTGATGCTGTAGACCTTACGGCCCAATTGCATCATGCATGATCAATGGTGTTTGCTCAAAGAAGTACCCAAGAGATTTTTGTTCTGAATCAATAAATGAAAACTCCTACCTACAATATAGAAGACCTCAAAATGGAAATAAAAACCTGAATTTGGCCTTCCTTCTCATGAAATATCAACTATTGTTTACAAAGAGGTTCATTCAAGTGTCCAGAGGCAATAGTATATAAATATTTTTATATTCTCATCCTTTTTTTCTTTTTTCTTTTGCTTGATAATTTCATTTCTTTGTAATTTCAACTTGCAATTTTATCTTTGACCTTATATTTCCACAAATAAAAATTTTTGCACCCTTCTCATCAAGCCCCCTTTTCTAAAAGTCCCTCCCCAATCCCCAAAATTGGGGGCTATACACTTGTCATGAATATTTGGAGCAGATGATTTGAACAATTGCCATCATTGCATTGTATAAGTCCCAATGAATGCATGATACGTGTCATTGTGAAAGTGGAGATCTCTCCCAATGTCTAGTGCTGGCCACTGACACAGCGTAGCTCTCTCAATGATCAGCGATCGCGATGGCCATTGGGAGTGTGGCTCAAGTTGCAAAGCTAAGTACTGCGTCTTTAGTCTTAGACTCCACCATGAAGAGCTATTTCATATTTTAAAGGTCATCCAATTAGCAATCAATTTTAAATCCCAATCTGATAGAAAAAAAAGCAACTGGAATCCTTTCCTCCAGCCACCCCCCAGGTGGTGGCGCCTGCTCATTCAGCTCGTGCGCTCCAACTCTTTTTTTTTTTTTTTTGGGGGGGGGGGGGGGGAACCTCGCCTGGTCAGGGGACTCTACCTATGAACACTACGTCCTTATTTAAGAAGGTTATTAACCTGGTACATCTTTCTAGCTTCCAAAGGAGAGGAGGCTCAAGAGTGGGGATCGGAAGGAGGAAATAGTCTCCCCATCCCTCGCCATTATTCACACCCGACCAGCTATTGAGAACCAATTTGTTCATTTCAACATATTATTATGCCTTGTCAGGAGTTTCCTGGCTGCCGGCACAGCTGATAAGCTCTATGGTGGATGGAGAGTAGGAAGTGAATAAGTGAGTGGGTTTGATTATATATTTGTTAGCGGAACCTGTTGATGATGTATGTATCTGCTTATAATTTGGTTATTCCCTGATCTCCTGTTGTTCCAGTCTCCTCAACCGTCCTCTTTATATAAATAAATATGTTTATATGTATCTTTCATTCAACATCACATGGAGGTCAAACCTAGGCCTCAAGTCTTGACCTATAGAACCTTCTCCACTTGGATACCCCAAAGTAAGCCCAGTGATAATTAATTAATTAATTATTTTCTTCCGGCCTCATCTGCATCATCATCTCCAGTAAGATCCGATCTTCCTGCTTAACAAATAAGAGATGGGTAATAACAAGCCCCATGATGAGAGAATGAATGTGTGTATTCAAATTCCAGATGGCTGATATCCAGCTTTTTTTCTTGGGGATGTGTGTGTGTGATACTATAAAAAACATTAACAATAAATAAATATTTATGTACATATTTATTTAAATCTAAATGACTTATTGATTACATATTTATTTATTTATTTCCCTCTGATCCTTCAAGATCCCCTCGACCAGTTGACCAAGCTATAATCCTTTGTATCAGTTCACATTCACCCTTCCTTTATAATCCAGCTACCCAAGGCAACAACCACCTACGTATCATTTGTCCTTTTCTCTCGTCTTCTTAACCTTTCCTCAACTGCTTCTCTCCTCAAACCCAATCTCTCCTTCTGTTATCCCTGGTTGTGATCGTTCTGAGAATTTGTACAGATACCTTACTGTACGTAATATCCATTATAAGCCACACCATGGCCAACAATCTCTCACACACTCACTTCCGCCACCTTGTAAGACAGCTTAAATACATAAAAATAAATTGATCAGAGTTTACTGCGTCATCTGCCAGCGTATTGGTTGGTCGCTGAACCCTTTAAATCTGAACGATACAACCACTCTTGACATATCGATTCCGCCTGGACCCTACCGCCCTCCTCCCTCCCTGAACCGCCATTTCGTTTTTGCTCCATTGACCCGACATCCTCTCCTGGCCTGTCCAGCTCAAGTTTCATCCATCCTTCAATCCTGCCCGCCCCGGCCCAATTCCACTTCTGCCCCTCTCTTCATCTATATACCTCTCCAAGTCCCCCCCCCCTCTCTGACTTCTCAAATCTCTTTCCTTAGTCATTAACACTCGCTCCCTAACCATCTCCTTGTGTAAATAAATAAATAAAAGTAAACGAAAAACGCAAAACACAAAACGATAATAAAAATAATAATATTAATAATACTAATCAACATTAAAACGATCCCCATCTATCATTACCTACCCTTCCGACCCCTGCAGTAAATATATCTATTTCCATCTCACCATTCATTTTCTCGCTCGTTTCCCTCACTCAACCTAGCCTGATCTTCAGAGGGGTCACGCCCGACCCAGGATGTACTCACACACTCCTGACGACACACAGACTCAACCATCAGCCAATCGACATACCTACACCTCCGAATACTCTGACGATTCCAAGAGAGAATCCTATATGGACCCCAACCCACGTAGCAACCAGAGACGGGATGAAGCCCATCAGCAGAACCTACACTCCCTTCCCACAGTCCCAGCTGCTGATAACTTTAACTCGTTTGCCGGTTTTGGTGCTTACGCCCCTCGGAATAACCACACTGACGCTGGTGCAATGGGAATCAGCGAACCAGGTAGTCCTATCATGATCGCAGATGAAAACGACCAACATTCCAACGAAAGCCTCTCCAGTGGCGACCGCACCAAGATAGACTCTCGTTCGCCCACCTCTCATCAGGCGGCAAAACATGCAAGTATCGAGGCTGGCTACAGCAATCAGCCACATCGCCAAGTCAGTCTCTCACCAATTCCTTCCCTCCCCATCCCATCTAACACCGCTAACCTTGACTTTCTCTCTCGCTTGTGATCACTATTCCTCCTCATTCCCACCACCATCTGATTATCTTTCAGTCGGATGGTTATGATGGCTACAACGCCCGAAATTCTCATCAACATGGCTACGCCACCCCAGCTGAAAACTTTTCACCATCCTCACCCTCATACGGCCGCTATCGACAACGCTCCTACGCCACCGATGAGCTTGAATCTGGTCGCGCTTCAACCATTGGCACAGACAGCTTTCATCCCGGGCCATTTAATTCTTCTCGCACGGCCCTTAATCATGACTGGCGTAACAGTGATTTCGCCAGTCAAGATGGCACCACCTTTGGCGATGAAAAGTACGCCCCCACTAAGGACATCTCCGATGATCTCAACGGCCCCACATACGTTCCGATCCCTCCTTCAAGCCCCGCCATCGAAGAAAAACGTGGCCCTCCGGCTCCCACCGAAGGTATCATCAGCCCCCCTCCTGTGGTCGTTAGTCGGCAGAATCGTTTGGAATGGATCGATGGAATTCGTGGCCTTGCCTCATTGGTCATCTTTACACATCACTTCAGTGATCTCACATGGGCCCAAGCTCATCCTGAGGTCCTCCCTCTAGGTAGTATCTATGGCCTGCTGCGGAACGGACAGCTGGCAGTCGGGATGTATTTTTTGCTGGGTGGTCGAGTGCTCGCCCACTCCTTCCTGCGATCCGCCTTTACCCGTCCCTTGGCCCCTAAGGATTCTCACGGGGTTCCCATACCCGGTGGTCAAGCCGCAAGATGGACCGGCCCGCGGTGGCTATCCCTCTCCTCTTCCTTGTTCCGTCGATCGATCCGTCTGGCCTTCCCAGCCATCATCGTTGCACTGATTCAATGGAGGATTGCCTCTCAAGGCTTGCTAGGCGACCGACCGATCCGGGCCGCCCAAATCCTATCGCCTACCTCTCTGTGGGAGCCAACGTGGAACCAGATCGGGAACTTTGGAGGGTTTATCCAATTCTGTCTCGACTTGTTCACCAACCGTGGCCACCAGTATATGCTCAGCGTCGGATCGGCATTATGGACGACGTATGATCAATTTTGGGGCTCCGTGCTCGTCTATATCCTGGCCGCTTCCGTCGCTCAAGTCGGATGGATCGGCCGGTACCTGATCTACCTCGCTGTCTGCTGTTCTCTTTGGTTCATCAACAGTCCCAATATGCTCTACGTACTTGGTCTTTGGCTCGCCGATCTTCATGCTGCTGGGTTCATTCGGAAACTACAGGATCATTGGAAACCCACGATGGTTGTAGAGATCTCCGTGATGATTCTAGCTCTGGCAATGATTTCGGGTGGTACCAAAGTTTCCACTCCTGCCGATAATCTTATCGGCGACTTTACAGTTTACGATGGCAAATTCGGCTGGGATCAGAGTGCCACCTGGCCTCAGTACATGTTCATCTCTAACTGGCTCCCTCCACTCTGTATTCTTATTTGGGTTGAGGTCTCTCATGCCATGCAGTGGCTCGCCAGTTGGTCGATTTTCACCTGGCTTGGCAAAGTCTCTTACGGTTTCTACTTGATGCAATTTATCACTCTCTATGGCATCATGCCACCAGTTATTATCTACTTGAACGGCCAGGGCAAAAGCTACTGGGATATGGTTATGCCAGCCTATCTGATCTGTCTGCTCTTCAATATCTTGCTGGCATGGGCTGGTTATCATCTACTCGATCGAGTCGGCCTCAACTTGGCCAAGTGGATCTGGGATGGGTTCTTTGTTACTAAGCCGACCAACGCTGCTAGTCTTCCGATGAAGTCCGTGCGAGCATTCGGTAATATGCTCATTTCCGCCCCGGGGGGCATGGCCAGGTCGATCGGTACCAAGTCGGTGACCAAGTACACCAACACCCGCAAGACGATTCATACGATCATGAACTGGAGAACTCCTTGCACAAGACCGGCGATACCTGACCCCACGGATCCCGAGGTGATCAGTCAGCTTCATTCGACTCGATGGACATCCGACATGAGCAGCGATGCCGAAGCCGTCCGCACGGCCCGTTTGCTCCGATTTCAGCAGCATACCTGGATCATTCACATCATCATTGTTCCTCTCATCAGTTCACTTTGGGTAGTGTACCATCCCACTGGTACCTGGACGTACGATGCCTTTACTGTCAGTGATTGCTCGTCTTTTTTCTCTTTTAGATTTCTGTCTCAACGTGTATGCTTTTTTCTCTTTCTTTTCTGTGATTTTTAGTTCTCGACCTTGTGGCGGTTCATGTGGGTGCTATCGGTTCCGAATTGTCTATTCGCATTCGCCGGTTTCTGTACGCCCGATCTTGCGCCCAGTCGGGCCACTATGGACAAAAAGCCAGTGTTCCGAGAGTATGTCCGCAACTTTTTCATCCTGTTGGTCACCAAAGGGTCGAACGAAAATGCAGTCAGGAGAGGATACAACAAACTGTTACTCCTAGAAAAGTACCACCCCGCCGGTATGTCCAGTTCTGTGGTTGGTCTGCTGGATACCCGTGCTGACCCCGGTACCATTCCTGCGCGCAGTCAAAGTCATCGTCTTGACAGACGAACCTTACGTCTATCCCGATCTACAAAACATTGTTTGTCCCAAGTCATACGTCTCACCACTGGGGAAGGCTAAGTACAAGGCAAGGGCTCTGGATTATTTCCGATACCACGTCTCCCTTGGTGTTTACGATTGGATCTTGCACATGGACGAAGAGTCTACAACAGATGGAGAGAGTTTGAGGCGATGTCTCGAATTCATCAGATATGTAAGTGGAACGCGCAAACCATTGCCTTTTTTTCGATCGGCGGGCTAACATGACGTGTGACACAGACACCGCATCACTTCGGACAAGGAATTATCTTGTACAACGGGGAAGGTTATTGGGACAACTGGTACTTTACTGTCGCAGACGGCATCCGTGTCGGTGATGATTTGGCCCGATTCCACTTCCAAAATACCGTCATTCACAGACCTGTGTTCGGAGTCCATGGATCGTTCTTGATGACCAATGGAGAGATGGAGAACGAATGTACTTGGGATTTTGGATCGTGCGTGAGATATCAAGTTCTCATTTGAAAGCGTTTCAACTCAGACTTTGCTTTTCTCCACTCCAGGTTGGCCGAAGATTTCGAGTTCTCTCAAGATGCTTGGCGCCGTGGTTTTACCTGTGGGCGAGTTCACGGGATCGTTCGAGAGCAGTCTCCTACATCTCTTCGAGATTTCTTGAAGCAGCGTCGTCGATGGTTCATGGGTATTCGTGATATCGATGGGCTGTAAGTAGCTGAGAACAGTTCTGTAGTGGATGTGCTACCAGTTACTGATACAAGCTGCTACCCCCTCTAGTTATGGCTTGCCACATTTTGCCGTGAACTTGTGGATTGTCGGAGTGTTCACCCTCGCCGTGACGATCATCAACATTCCATTCCTGTTGATCGACAAGAGTCTGACGCCGCTCTGGGTGGCCGTGTGTGCCGATTTCTGCTTCGTGACCTTCTACTGGCTCTATCTTTGGGGACTCTTGTTCCAGGAACTCGACTATGGCCAAAAGTGGTGGAGAATCATGATCCATATTCCCTGTGCCGTCGTCATTCAACCCTTTGCTTCTATCGCTGAAGGACTCTCTGCTATCTGGGCCATGAGCTCGGTCGACTTCGGCAAATTCGAAGTCATTGTCAAGAAATGATTCGGTGCTTCTTGCTCGTGGACTCGACCTTCAATTTCGCCGTATTGCTTCGTTTATCATACAGATCCTCTCAAATACAATTTCACCTTTCTCTCTTTTCTTGTCTACCAAACCGCACCCCTTGTTATGGCCTCATTGTGATGACTGTCTGCTTGGACTGTTTTGCTCTATACAGTCATGGATCTTGATTTTGTGTATCCCATTTATCATTCCCCTATCTCTTCTCTATCCACTGTGTGCCTCTGAATGGCCCCCAGTTGTTTATAAATAGGTGCCTCTTTCTTTTCTTTGTGTTCCAATTTCTTCTTCGGTATTTTCAACTCGACAAAATCTCCTCTCACACCCAAAATGATCCAACTTTGCACTCATCACCGTCCTGATTTATTTCTTATTGAACAAGACTTCATTAAATTAGCGAAACTCATCATCCTCCACAACAAAAGCGCATACAAAAAACCAGTTCTCAATCCAATCTCCACTACATCCATTCTCCTCTTCTTCCTTTCCTTGTTCTTTGACGGTTTCCTACTAGTTGGACACATAATACACACGCTTATTTATTCGCACTCCACAAACAGAAACACTGTTTTTGTTGAAACTTAACCCCATCTAAGTCAATGAGCAAGTCTCAACTATTCACACTCAGGTGTTTCACATTGTAGACGCATGACAAGGTAGTGACAGCTATGGGAGACGAACCCATGTCACAGTCATGGTCATTGCAAACTGCGGACAATCAGTAGTGTGACAGCCCCGGCTGCCAAATTCCGTACCACTGTTTTTCTTCTAGCACTTCACGACCATCACCCAAGATCAACCACTCATGATCCTTTGTGATTGTTCTCGATGCTTGTTAACTCAGATCATACATCCAAACGGGGAACGACAAACAGGTCGATTTGTTGCGCGCCGGACTTACTTGAGCCACCAAGAGGCCGAATCAATTGCTGGCCTACATGCAAACAACCACTTTTTGCCACCATTCAGACTCCCGCACCCAATGAACGCGCCCATCTTGTACGCAGACGCCAGACGTGCTGATCAAATTCACATTCACTTGTCCAAAAAAATAATGTCAGAGTGCCGGGAATAGTTCCCAACTAACTGTATTAGCTTCAAGCTTGAAAACAATGTTGGCTATGGACTTATTCAAGGCATCTAGATGGCAAATCTTCCTGGAAAAATATTTGGGTCTACTCTAGGTGGAAAAAGTCAAAAATCAGTGTTGTAAAGGTATGAAAAAAAAGGGGGGGGGCTCCTGCATTTAAAGCTTTGGTTATGTCAGATGAAAGCAGTCATTGGGAACACAGTTCAAGGGAAAAATATCTTCATACTTGCCTCAGTTGTAGATGGTGTTGCTCTGTACAGATGTCTACAGGAGGGAATGGATAGATTGGGTTCAAGAGGCATAATTCTTATCCCAGTGAATCAATTGTCACTATTACAAATCAACACAGTAAATAATACGTGATGTTAACCTGCAGATCTTATGTTCATTTCTGGTGGTTTCATCCTAAATATGTGCCTTTTTGTTACATTTTATGTCAAATGTTATTTATTTTCATTCTCTGGTTATTTGTGGTTATTGGCAGACATCATGTGTGAGGATTATGTCAGTAGGGTTGGTTGTGAAAGCTTTGAATGAAACTGGTGGATGTTGGAAAATTTTCAAACCTCTCAAACCCACCCAACAAATAAAAAAAGCCTCACCATGAAGATCAACCTGCCCAATTGGTCAAAATTCAACAAGTCATCCTTGAAGATGATATTTGGTTATCAGCTGCATGGTTGAGGGCTTGATTCTAGCAGAAACTAATCATAAAATTCTACCATGGGAGTGTTTTTACCAGCTTGTCTCAGTGATAGCTTCAAATGTTCAAACAATTTGTGAAAGTCAGGACAAGCATCTTGCTGGGTATTTTGCTCCAAAGCAATTGAGGCTTGGAGAAATTTTTCACAGCAGCAGATGTGCTCTTCTTGAAGCCACTCAATTTGAATGTTGGTGAGTTTATATCTGAGTTTTGGAAATAATAAAGCCATCAACCTGGCTAACCAAACTTCACAAAAGAATTAATTAAAATTACTACAGAAAATCAACCTTGATCCACTGGATGGCATTTGTGGCATGCAACAAACCAACCTGAAGTACTCAAGGGGATTTGGTTGGCCTAAGTGCAAGAGGGAGAAGAGGTAAAGCCTTGAAGAAGCATTGAAGATAAGTTTGAGTGATTGAAGTTCAAGGATATCTTCCCAAAGATGAAGATGGGTGAACTCAGGGGGGATGGAATCACTTAGTACTCAGCCAGGATGATGGCAATATGAACAGTTCAGTATTAAGTGTTAAACAATGTTATATTAATTAACTGATGAAAGATAGATTTTATGACAAATACAAGAGCATTTATAAGAAAAGAAAAAGCTATGGTTATCAAAGATAAGTCAAATATGTTTTGAAGAAAAATGATAGAGTATGTGATCAAGATGAGAGATACAAAGATGTTTGAACAATATCAGTAACAAGGAAGAGTACATGATGTTTGAAGATGAACTAATGAAATGAACAACACATGATAGTCAAGGATGAGCCATCAAGTGAATGTCTTTGGGTAAAAGGTGAAATTCCTGAGACAGAATAAATTGATTGAAATGTAAGGCTATGGTAAAAGGTTTAGTGCCAAGATAAGAGTTGAGTTGTGCATTCAAGCTAGTCTGGTAAAGGGTTATTTGATAAGCATTGAATCTGAGTCAAATTGCTAGGAATGGTAGTCCATAGTGTTGGCTTGGATGATTTGAGTAATTCTCAAAGATGAAGTTGAATGTCCACCTTGGTTAGGAGTCATGAAAAAGGAAAGTGGAATGTTGATAAAAGCTGAGGAGAATTCAAAGTTTGATGGATATGGTAAAGATTGGGCCATAGTGAGCTGAGCCCATTAGTTTTAGTGTGACAGTTTGCATGCAGACAGAGATGGTGGTTGCCAAATCAATTAAACAGGAAAGTGGCCACCACTCTACTCAATGGTTGGTCTAGACTTCTCATCAATGCTCAGGAAAACTATGTGTAACAACATCTTATCAGAACTAGGTAATGTTTGAATCGGCAGAAAATCCTGGTGGAAATGATGCAGAGAGGAGGTTTCATAGTGATCCCCCTTGAGCTTGAACATACATAAAAAAAAATACTACTTCTGAATTTCTCAACACTGTAACATCAAAATACTTCTGACCAGATCTCTAGTCCCAAGACTCTCAAAAATTCATCATTGGATGGCTGTATACTCTTTGGGTAAACTTCCAACCCATCTGTCCCACTGCAAATCTTCTCAGGTTCAGTGGGATGCAGCACAGAAAACTATTGTTCTGGTGAACTTCAAATTCATCCTCAGCTTTTACCATTTCAAGCACCTTTTTTGTAACACTTAAGCAAAGTTTAAATTTTACTATCAATCATGGCAATTACCTTGATCAGCCCTCACATCTGTGGAATAATATTTCCAGTGACTTGAAACTATCTTTGATTCTATCCATTAACCCTTTTCTGAATTAGCTCAAATCAAAATTTGACTTTTAGCTTGCCAGAGCTTAACCCATTCTGATAGCCTCACACTTAAATCTTTCATCTGGAAATATTTACCCCCAGAATCTCAGAATTTCATAGTAGTTAAATAATTATGCATTTCATTTCACATATGTATCTTGGATCACTTTTGTAACTCTAAAACCAAGTATATACTCAATTGTTATTCTTTGACTCATTTCCTCTTTTCTACTTACTTCAATCACCGTAGCTTTATTTATTATGAATACCTTTCTGATTTTCCCATCTCTTTCTCTTTTCTTAATTCAATTAATATAATATTGTTTTATGTTTACTACTTGGCATTCAGTCAGACACCACCCTGATTGCATTCTGAACCTCCACTGAGTTCATAGTCAATTTATCTTCTTTTATCAAAGATATTCTTGAACTCCTTTGACTCAACATTATCCTTCAGACATCTTCAAAGATTATCCTCAAGACTTATCTATTTTTCCTTGTGCTTTGATCAATCAAACCCCTGTATTTTGGGTTGATTGCACGACACCATCATGATTTGAGGTGAGATGTTGCAGTAGAGATTTTGGGGACCTGGAACAATGTATGATCACTTGTCCAAAAGTGACATGGAAAATTATACAGGGCCCTTTGTACTGTTTGATGTCACTGTTAGACAATTGTTTCAAGATATTTTACTGGTGTTGTGGCTTGCTATTTTACCTACTACATCACCACAAAAAAAACAGTCACATACTTTAGATTAAAAAGATAAAAATTTGAGTGGAGTAGAGATCAAGGTTTCAAGTCCAAGTGAATCAATCATTTTTCTGGCCATATCTAGTAAGAAAACTCCTAGTGGGAAAGTAAGATTGTTAGGTTGTGATTATATTTCTTTTTAGGCTTTATCCTATCTACTGGTGTCTTAATTCAAATCATCTATCATTCAAGGTTTCAACTACAATTGGAGTATCTAATTTGAAACCAGGAGAAGACATTGAGCCACTACCAGCTATTGATCATCATGTCCAAGTGTCCTTAATACAGTGGTTAGTAAATTTGACATGCAGATACTATAAGACATGTGGGTTCAATCCCCACAGGACACATAATATTCCATGGTGTTTTGGAAAAAGATACTGGCCTGTTTTGAAGCTTTCATCTTACATACAAAAGGTACCACAGGCAGCTGTCCACAATGATTGGATGGAGGAAAAATGGCCAAAAAAACTAGATTGGCTAAAACAATCTTGAATTTAGAGCTGCTACTTCAAGCCCCTCTTTCGGAGGCTTGCCTCGCGACCCGGCTCCTGCAACAAGCTTCTGCTAGGCTCCATAGGCAAGGACTTCAGGATATCTTGCTTGAGTCCTTTTGAGTCTGTTCAACACTCTGGGGGGTTGGGCCCGTTGCTAACATTTCCACTGTGGGCCGTTTTTCTCATGAGAAGAACTTTTCAAGATGGATTATCCACCAGGCCTCTGTTTGTATCACATACACATCACTATAATATCCTAGGCCCCGTTTGGCTGCCGTTATGTTATGTAATATGAGCCGCTTTTGTATAACTGGGCCTCACAGAGGCCCATATGATATCACTTGCGTGTTTGGCAACATGCAGAGATTATAAACTTCATGACGACTTTTGTCATCACTCCAGGATTGCTAGTCTTAGCCTTCACAAACAAAGACCTTGCGTATCGAGTCGAGAAGTCAGGCATCTTCCTCAACTACGACTTTCATCGCACAGACCGCTTCAAACCCCGACCCCCTTAATGCTTCCGCTGTCTCCGCATGGGGCACTACAGCAAGTGGTGCCGTGAGACTGCCCGTTGCGCCAAATGCAGTAATTCACATTCTACCAACGAGTGCCCAGAAGGCTTGGGCGGCGTCAAGACATGCGTCCTTTGCAAGGAAGGCGTCAAGAACAAGATCCCCGGTGTTGATGATATCCAACACACTCCATTTGACAAGGCATGCCCATTCAAGAAGGCATGGTACGACAAGCGCTGTTTATCACCTCAATGATAAATACAACCTCATCAACCCACGATGAAATTCCTTTTCTACCCACTAATACTCAACAACAACCTCCCAATTTTACCCAAGACTTCCTTTCCCCATCTTCCCCCACCCCCCCTGACATCGACTCCTTCTCAATACTTCAACTGAACTGCCATGTCTCCAAGGCAGTCACCCTCAGCGCGCTCAATTCCGCTTCAGCTTATGATTTTCTCGTACTTCAAGAACCTTGGATAAACTTGAACAACCTTCAACCCCCTCAACATTCATCCTGGCGATCTTTCACTTCCTTTGAACACGTTCCGACTTCGTGGCAGCAGCGCCACAAAGCCGTTATTTATGTCAAGTGTTCCATCCCTTCTGAATCCATTCAACTCCTCGAAGGCGGCTCCCAGACCCTAGTGGGATTAAAAGTGACATTGCAGGCTAGGAAGTCATTTTTTCTTCTCAACTTATACAACCCCCCCCCTTCTTTTGCCGCAGTCGCCGAGCTTCATGATTGGCTAAAATCTCATTATTCTCGACAGATGCCGATGATTCTCTGCATGGATGGCAACCTCCACCATCACCATTGGAATCCGCCAGGCTGTAGGAAGACTGAACCCGAAGCCGTGTCCATGCTAAGTTTCCTTTCTTCTTTTGGCTTCCAATTGGCCTCCCCAAAAGCCGTCCCCACATTTTTCTCCTCTAAAGGCAGGGGCTCTACCATTGACCTGATTTGGGCTAACTTCCTAGGCTCCAAAATTGTGAAGAGTGTTCAGATCTCGAACGACAACTTCGGGTCAGACCACCAAGCTCTCCTCCTCCAGTTATCAAATCAACGCCCTGCCCCAACATATCACTGGCGACTCCCAAACTGGCAGTCGCTCTCGGCAGCTCGCCTGACCCCTCATCTAGCTAAGTTCCAGTCTATGGACACGTGTGACATTGATGACCTGAACACACACACGGCGCTGCTGACATCTTCAGTTGTTTCCACCCAGGAATCACTAGGCCAAAAAGTGCGCTCCGACGCATCCAAGTCCAAATCATGGTGGTGCAAGGAGACGTTGGACCCGGTCCTGAAGATCCGCAATTGGGCACGACAATGGATGATATTGGCTAAGTCCCCTGACTCTATCACCTGTTACAAAAGTGGAATACATATTTTCTCACTCTAGTCTCTTCGCTTAAGCAACGACATTGGAGAAGGATGTTATCCAATCCTTCCGAGGGGGATCTCTATCGTGTCTTACACTTTTCGAACAGGTCGGCTTGTGGAGCGGTACTCCCCTTAAAGGACCCTCACGGAGTCATCATTAATGACAAAGAAAAACAGGCTGAGCTTCTCTTTAATGGGAAATTGGTATCAGGAGTGCCCATTAACCTTACTGACGTCCCTCTAGACCTCAATTACAGATTTGTTAGCTACCCGGAGGTGTCCCCTAAGGAGGTTTGATCAGCCATGGATTGGTTACGCCCCAAAAAGGCGGCAGGGATTGATGGCATTGCCAACGAAACGCTTAAGTCTCTCTCCTCGGCCTTGATAAACCCCCTAACAAGGATTTACAACGCTAGTCTAATCAGAAGTGTCTTCCCGACCCCCTGGAAGTGCGCTGTCACAGCCATCATCCGCAAGCACGGTAAGCCGGATTATACGAACCCAGGCGCCTACCGACCCATCGCTCTCCTCAGTACCATGGGTAAATTATTCAAGCTAGTCATTGCTAGAAGGTTAACTGCCTGGGCGGAGACCTCAGGAGTTTTGGCAGACGGGCACTTCGGCGGAAGGAAGGGATCGGGCACCGAGGATGCCTTATTTGCCTTGGAACACTGGACCAAAGCTAAGTGGAGGGAAGGAAAGATTGTGGCTGGCCTTTTCCTGGATGTCAAATCCGCCTATCCCTCCGTTCATCCATCTAGACTTATACATTATCTCTTCCTCAAGAAATGTCCTACCTATTTGACCCTCATCATTGCAGATTTCCTGCAAGGCCGTTTGACAACCATTTGATTGGATGATTTTGTTTCCAAGTCGTTTGACATGGATATAGGACTCCCCCAAGGATCTCCTCTTTCTGTCATCCTTTATATCTTATAAAATAATTCTTTACTCATCCCTTGTTTCTCCACTCAATCTGACAGAGTCTCAATCGGTTACGTCAATGATGTTGTTCATCTCGTTGCCTCCTCATCGGCTTTGGCGGCTAGGGATTCACTCATTGAAGAAGGGAAGAGATCGCTCTGTTGGGGTGATACCCATGGAGCTATCTTCGACCAAGCCAAAGCGCAGTTCTTGTGGCTCACTAAAAGGAATCCTCCCAAAGGGAATCTCCCTTTTGGCAATCAGCAGTTGAACCCGGCAACAGAAGTTAAATGGCTGGGAGTTTGGATCAATTGCGAACTCCTCTTCAACAGAAATTTTCGTGAACTTGAAGCCAAAGCCGTCAGGACAGTCAATCAACTGAAAATTTTTGGAACCTCAAGGTGGGGGGCCCGGGAAGGCAATCGAGCGCGCAGGGTCAAATGTGTACTGGTCCCTCGACTAACCTATGGAGCATCCTTGTGGGCTACGCAGGCCAATAAAGGGAAGGTTGAGGCTCTTGCCAACAAGGTTGATCGTCTCAGCGGCCTCTTCACTTTGGGAGTTTTCAGATCTACAGCAACTACTTTTATTCAAGACAGGTCAACATCACCGACCTTATTAAACGATATCCTAAGGACCTGTTTTTCCTTTTTCTTCAGAAAATTAACATTCATCAAGGCTAACAATTGCATTCGCTCAATGATTTTGGACAGCAGGTCGGACTCCTTTGTTCGCTTCCCAGACTCAGCAAAAGCAGGAATGGCCTCGGTTGCAATCGACGCCGCCGTGAAGCTCAACCCCGAAACGATCAAGCTTCATTACGATTTTGCCCAGAATCCACGAGTTCAGCTCAACTACCTCAATGAGGGTCTGTCTAAAGAGATGGCAGCAGATTCTGTTAAGTCTATCGTTTCTTCTCATGACTCTGGGTCTCTTTTGATTTTCAGCAATGGCTCTTTTCACCCGGAAAAAGGAGGGGCAGGCGCAGCCGTATGCCCTGAGATGAACCTTTTTCATGCCTACTCGCTGGGTGATTCCACAGTAGTGTCCAATCATGAATGTGAGGCTGTTGGCGTCCTGGCGGCGGTTGAAATGGCAGGAGAGATTAGCAAGGATACACTCCATGTTTTCGGCGATCTCTTTGTCTTCGTGGACAACCAAGGAGTCATCAGTCG
This sequence comes from Puccinia hordei, assembly GCA_007896445.1. NCBI lineage: Eukaryota > Fungi > Basidiomycota > Pucciniomycetes > Pucciniales > Pucciniaceae > Puccinia > Puccinia hordei. The sequence goes on from RDRW01000292.1 coordinate 1,075,008, forward strand.
CACCAAAGCACCAAAGATCCCTAGGCCAGGTCAATGGTTGTTCGCCATGATTTCCTCGGCCCTGGATTCATTGAAACATTTTGAGCGCATCACCTTTGTGTGGTGTCCTGGTCATAGGGATCTTCTGGGAAATGAGCTGGCGGATCAACTTGCCAATGATGCTCTACGGAACCCCAGCACTCCAATCCTCCCAGTGAAAGGAAATTTCCACAAGATTGCCCTTCAGGCGGTGATTCTTGTGAAAATGCCAAGCTGCAAAAGGGACCCGTCGGGTCTCCCCATATTCTTTGCTTCCCTGATTAATCAGCTGGCTTCGGGCCACTGTTCACTTAACAGCTTTCTTTTCCGCATTCAGAGACGCCATGATCCTCTCTGCTCGGTTTGCAGAGTTAGGGAGACTGTCGCACACCTGATGAACTACTGCCCCAGATTCAAAAGCCAACGGGCTACACTACGACAACAACTCAGAAAGGCTAGGGTGGTTTTCAAGGCGGATGGACTTGACAAGACCCTTTGAAATAGGAAGGCGGATCGATCTTTGGCAATCTTTTTGGAAACATCCGGCCGTTTCTCTAACCATCTCGAGAATTAGCTATCACACTTATTCATGCTTTCCTCAGTTGTACCCCAAATTATCTCACTTTTTCTTTTTTTCTTTTTTCTTTTCCTTTCTCTTCATTTTTTCTTTACTTTTCTTTATCTACATTGTGTTAAAATCCCTGACCTCTCATCATAACATTAGCTTATGGGTAGTTTTGTTATATCTCTTTCATTTTGTATCTACTTTATTGATGTGTTTCAGATTCTTAGTGTGCAATGCCATAGGCCAAAATTCACTATAAAAAAAAAAAAAAAATCCCATATAGTACCCCTGGGGTACTATTTGGAATCATATCGGCACTGCTTGAGGTTACACACTTCCTCCATCCATACATCCCCGCCGGCTAGACTCCTCAACCAATCACTCCTCAACTGATCACTCCTCAAGAACTCAGAACCTCACCAAAAATGCAATCTTCTCCTGTTACTCCTTCAAGCCAATGTCACACCCAATCTGACATTGAGATGAATGAAGAACGGTCGGATTATCCTTCCCAGAGACATTTGGCTAGCGGTCGCAAATCATTCAAGCTTTTTTGGAACTCAGAGATGGAGTCAGCTGCGTTAGAACTCTACGTCCAGGCGGTGCGCAATGGGAAACAATTGGATGATGGCTTTAAACCCAAGACACATAGAGCAATCGCTGCAGCTCTACAATCCAAATTCCCCGGTGTGGATTTGGATGAAAAAAAGTCAAATCGCTGTGGGGTGAGTTGGCCTGATGGTCATTGTCAAGATGAGGAATAAGACCAGACATGTTATGTTCACAATTCCAAACGGTCATTAAGTGCCGGTTATGTAGGATTTGTACGACTAGAGTGCTAGCCAAACACTCGAGTTATGTTGATATCTACTATCTACTATAATAAAACTAAAAAAATAGGCTCCTGGAGCCAAACAAACCATGCACCATTTCTACTGCATCAACACATGCAACCTAACGGGTCGACGTCGGCCCGTTAGGTTGCATGACACGGATCGCGGATCGGCGTCGATCCGTGTCAGAAGTCACCATCGAGCTTCCCCAAAATTGGGGGCTATAGACTTGTTAATAATAATAATAAAATGAATTCGTCTCATTACATAAGCTTGCCACATCATATAATATGATATAACATAATGGCAGCCAAACGGGGCCCTACTTTTGACTTTGTGTGATAAAGACCGATAAATTAACAGGAACTAGCGAGGCTTGTTTGACTTTCTGATTTGAAATCTTGTCGATGCTAATATGTAACAACTCCTTGTCTCCGTTTTTTTTTTTTCGCTTATTATCAACAAAATGACTTGCAATTCTATCTGGGGGACAGTCCCTATTTTTGCTTCTTTCTTTTTTTATGGGGGGCGGAGACGGTCGTTCGTTGAATAGGATAGCAGCAAATGACGATGTGGTAGGATACGCGAGTCCGAGGGGCTCAGGAGCGCGACTCTGATGTAGGAGGCGAGAGCTGGACTTTGGGGGATGATGTAAGTGGGTGTTCTTGGAGATTGGTGATACGGTGTGGTGAGAGAGGTTGGCTAGGGATGAGTGTGAGTTTATTCGGCAGATGACGAGGTACATAGCTGAGAATTAGGATCGACGGGTGGTGTGGATGGATACCAGGGATACGAGGCGATTTGCCGATTGGAGTTGGGCATGCGAGGACAAACGAGGTGAGCCACTGATCAGAGTCATGCTTGATGAGCGCATCGACGCGGTTCACACGATTTCCTTCGCCATCGTTTACGCTAATCTGTGTTTCTCTCTCTTGGCCTGGCCATACTAGTGGTGATCAACCAGCGTTCACTTTACAGTAGGAGCTGAACGGTCCATCTAGCAGCCACCAGCTTAGATTTAAATACTGCTTTGTCTTACTGATTCTATTAGCATCCACCCAGCTCCATTCCATTTACCAAACCATTTTGTTGTTGTTTTTTTGTTAGCCTTTATTGTTTTCACCCACCGAGTTCTAAAGCTCTTTCTTACTTCCTTTGTCATATCTTTTCGCTGTACAAACCCATTTCTTAAAACCTTTCTTCAAGTTTAAGGTTTTCTTCTTCTTCTTTCTACTTCACCTTGCATGTGAGTCTTTTTCTTCCACCTACCCAAGCGTGGATGGGAGCACCGCTGCTCAGCTGATGTGCTTTTTTATCATTGGAAAAAACCAATAGATAGTTTTATCTGTTGATCAGCACATCTCAATCATCATGTACGCCTCAACCATCTTCGTTGCTCTTACCCTCGCCTTGTCCCAAGCTACGTTGGACGTGTCTGCATCCAGCGCGGTAGGTCACCCCGATTCCCTTTTAGCTCATTACTAGTCCAAGGAGAACTTACCCTGATTACTTTCAGATTACACCCCGAGACGATTATTCCTCTGCCAAGCCGGTGAGTGGTATACGGCTTTTGCATGGGAAGAAATGGTGTGGCTACTAACAAATCACGAAACATGTATTACAGGCACCTCCCCCTGGAGGTCCCAAAGGCCCACCTGGTGAGGATGGGGCTGGAGCCGCTCCCGCTCCTGGTGGTCCTGGTGGCCCTGGCGCTCCCCCGCCAGACGCCGCAGGTGCACCACCGGTTTCATCAGGCGATGGTGGTGCAGCTGTCCCCGGCGCTCCGGCAGGGCCTGCGGGAGGACCCCCACCGCCCGCCGACGAGGGAGGTGCGCCTACTCCCACTGGCGATGCAGCTGCACCTGGCAGTAGTGCTTTACCTGGTGCTAGTGTAAGTATCCTCATGAATTTGGTTTGTGTTGGCTACAGCTAATTAAATACTTGCGTTCACACAGCCTACACCTGATGGAACCGCCGTCAGCGCCACCAGTAAAGCGCCTGTGCCAGGAGATATGTCCTCTGGTCAATGCATGTGTCCAGCTCCTCGTAAGTTTTTACAAAATACTCTTGTTGCTGCAATGGAGCCTAGCTGATAGTTTAATGATGTTACACTTTTTTTTATAGCAACTTGCGCCGCAGGAGGAGGAGCTGAACCTTCTCTCAATGGTACGATCTCTGACCCAACTAGCCAGTCACCGGATCCTACTACCACCCCTGAGGCAGGAGGTGCAGCTGGTAACGACACAGTCCCAGCAGTAAGTCCTGATATCACCAATCAAATCAATCCCCATGTTCAGATTGCTCAAACATTCGATTCTCTCCTACTCATCAGAGCGCTGCGTTCATGATTCCTGAAGGCAAGGTGGTAACTGGATTGTTTGCTGCAGTTCTCACATTCTTTGCTCTGTAAAACCAATCCTGTATCCACCCTCGCTCCCATTGAAATCATGTGATAGTTGCTATCAACCTAACATACTTGAGGATACCCTCGCTGAGATCAATTCCGGATTGACTCCGTGTTGGCTAAGGTCGCTAGAAAGTATTACGTACCTGCAGATGCTTAAGACCGTATGCCCGAAAATGTTAACCCCCTAGCTTGGCTATAAGTGAAACTGGAAAGACAAGAGTTTTAAACATGTCCGATGAGATTACCATGGGCTTCTATACAGGCTGGATTGTCATATCTTTGGTGATATGCTGTTGATTGATCCGTGTGATTCATGTATTTAGAAAGTAGTGAGCATCGGATTGATAAATCCTTCCGCTTTGGACGGTTGCGAAGTTGATGGGTGTCGAGGCGCAACCTTGGCTAGTAACCCCTTCGACAGTTACCACGCCCAACCGGCTTCACTCCTCAAGTACAACATACTTCATCACTACAGTCTCACCGAATCTTACCTAACAACCACCAACATACCAACTAAAACCAGCCCCAACATCCTCGATACCACAAGCCATACATAAAACTACTACTTCCATCAATCATTGAACACCCAAGAAGAATATCCTCCAACTTATCATCATGGCTTGGTCAATCTCCCAAACAAAAACGATCAACAAAAGAGCAGTAAATACAACTCACCTCGAAGATGACGAGGATGAAGATGACGTCCAACTACTCCTACCAACCAGCAATGGACTCACCCACAAACGAATCCAACGGGTCAAACACTCTGTCTCCTATCTCCTCATCTCTAGCGCAGCCTCATTCGTACTCGTCATGATGATCTGGCTAGGACCGGGTCTCGTGAGCCATGACCCCAAGGGAATCGTCACCCAATCCAACGCACACATCGGCTACAGCCAAGATATCAATTCAACAACCAAACCAATCATCCCCGTCTCGGCCAACTCGAGCTCGAGGCCAAAGTTATCCGTCACCAAATTACCTACCCAAACAAAACCTCTACCCCATCACCCCTGGAACCCAATCCTCAACGACCCTGCTCCTATCACTCATGTTTACGTCAAACCGTGCATGTTCCCCCCATGGGCATTCAAATCCTTCTGTACACCTCCTCAGACCGCCAGGGAGATCGCTCTCTACGGGAAATGGGTACGTGTACCCCGGGACCTAAGTAAAGGTGTCGGCCATTACTACACGGAGATCTATTACCGTCGAGCCCAAACTCTCGACCTCTCCTCACTCGACCCTAAACCGATCACTGGACTACGGGTCATCGATGAAGACGATGAAGATGACCCAACGATCCAAGCTCAACTTGTTAAAGAGGGCTGGGAGGTAGCAGGCGACAGTCTACGAACGGGCATCTGGCCAGCCAAGGTCACCGACGCTAAGTTATACTTCACCCGCTCTACCACCTTGAACGATACCCATCAACCCGTTCAACCGATCAACGAGATCAGCGTCCTCTGGAGTGACAAGGTCGACCTCACCCAACCCTGGTGGGGTTTCGAGAGACTCAATAAACCTGTATTCGATGGTGATAACCCTATCAATCACATCCAGTGCGACATCTCCGTTCGTCGTCAGATCATCCAACCCACCCCTCCCCCCTCACTCACTTTCCAAAAAGACGGCAAGTTCAAAATCATGCAGGTAAATTTTTCACAAAAAACAAAAAACACATCACAAAAGAGTTTTATCTCTCCGCTTGAAACTAAATCAGATTGGTTGTTTTTTCTTGCTCGTTCCCTAGATCTCTGACTTGCACTTCAGTGGATCAGGAGGTACATGTGAATCGGCGAGTGAAATGGAGAACTGTAAGAAGGACGGAGCGGACGGAACGACCAAGAAATGGCTGAAGCAAGCGATTGAGGCAGCCCGACCGGACTTGATCGTCTTAGGTGGAGACCAACTTTTAGGACGAGACAAGACGTTTGACACGATCTCTACATTGCTCAAGATTGGACACTTCTTTGCTGCTCAGAAGATACCCTGGACTATCGTCTTCGGTAACCACGACTCCGATCGCTCCTTGGCCCCCGAAGAACAGATGTACCTCATGAAACATATGCCTTTCTTCCTCGGTAGAGCTGGTCCTGGCGTCCCCGGCTTTGAGGAGGAAAACCTGCCTCCTGCCAACCAGCTCTCTGACATGGGCGTTGGGAATTACGTTCTCAGAGTTAATGCTAGTCTATCTGATCATACCCAGTTACTCAGCCTATACTTCCTCGATTCACACGTCAGTCAACCTTAACCCTTTTTTTTCCTTTTTCTTTTTCTACCGTTGACAAACATACTTTCATTTTTTTCATAGGATTACCCAAGGACGTCGTTTTCACATTTATGGGACATGGCAATGGGAGGAAACAAGAAGTACGACTGGCTAAAGAAGTCACAGATAGAGTGGTACCAGGCCGAGTCGAGAGACCAACCACTGTTATTACGGCCGTACGAGAACAGTGAAGGCTATCGAGAGCGAGCGGCATCAAATGAGAACTCGGGAAAGAAGAGCAAGCCGGTCGGCCTCATGTTCTTCCACATCCCACTCCCTGAGGCGTATGCTAAGGCAGACCTTGACCCGAAGTCCAAGGCCGAGCTAGTCTTCGGGAACCAGAGAGAAGGACGTCTACATGCTGAACATGGCGATCACTTCTTCACCAAGGCTATCCTTACTACACCTATCTCTGACTTGCATTCCAACTCGAGCACTTTTGAACCAGAAATCAAAGTGATTGCCAATGGACATGCTCACGTTAGTTTTCTTCATTTGTTTTTATTTCTGTGGATTGGTTTTGTTGACCAAAAGAAAAATGGGGGATTATTTGATTCCAGGCCACGGATACATGTCGAAAGCACCAAGGAGTATACCACTGCTTTTCAGGACTGTCGTCGTATAGTGGAAAACTGGATGATCAAGTTGGCCAGGGATGGGAACGCAGAGTTCGAATATTCGAAGTCGAACAATTCGGAGAGAAAGTGTCGACTTATCTTTTGAAACAGTCACTTGAATCCGCTGGTCATCCTGCAGTTAGACTAGGCTCTCATGTTCTCTACGATTCGGATTCTAAATCTTCTTGAACATTCTCTTTCTCCCTCCCTCTTTCTCCTGTGCCATCTTCGTCTTACTTTGATTTGTTTTCTTGTCGCCTAGCTTTCATTTACCCTTACTACTTCCTTGCGCGACTTCTTGCCGTTTTTCTTTTTCACCCCTCCTGATTCCACAGAAAAAAAAAAAAACCCATCTAGGTGTATAGGTGTATGTTATAGTCTTGAGAAGATAGGCATGTATGGATTATTGTTCGTAATACCCCCTCCAAAAAAAATACATGTTTCTCTTCTGATTCCATTTGTATATATATTTCTTGGAAGCGCATATGGATATATATATATACATATATATATATATACCACACTTGAACCAAAGCGGTCACCGCTGCTTCATGCAAAGAAAGTTCATAACTCTTCGAAAATGTTCGCTTCTCAAAGTAGATGGGTTCCCAGACTCTTTGGCTGGGCCACACCCAGGTGTTTTGCCAGACGGTCACTTCAACGTTGCCTGATCGCAAGATTTTATCAGCTTCCCCCAACCCCAGTGTTTATTGATCTGTTTGAAAAGATGGACGAGTTTTTTCGTTGTTTTGTTTTTTGTTGTCGTTGTATCTGTGTAAGGTGTTAGTTTCATTTTTTAGATGGATTATCGACTCAGCCTACTTCTTGGCCAGGTGAAATTTAATTTTCGAGGCTTCGGTGAACATCAGTTAGTTTAGTGTGACTGCTAGAGCATCCACAGTCATCTCTGTAAAGTGGCTCGGTAGGCCAACTTGACAGAGAAAGAACGCGTCGCTCCGGATCGAACAGGTCAATGGGGATACCGGGATCGCCAGTGGGGGGAGGGGGGGGATTTAGAACTTCTGTTGATGTGAGAGGTGATTATTTATTTTTTGGGGTTGCAGACTGTTGAGTTTTCCTTGTTTTCTATTCCTCCCAAAAATCATGTCTTTCTTTATGTTTCATGAATCAACTTGAACCAGACTAGACTGCATCACTTATACTAGTTTTTTTGTTGAATACAACTCTTAGTTCTGATGATTGCTTTTTCTATTTTCTGATTATTAAAAATCAATTAGTAAGAATTAACACCTCTTATTACTTGTGACTCATAAAGTAGTTTTTCTTGACTAACTCATCTGGCCTGACTAAAAGAGATTGAGATGCCTTGTCTAGTTTGTTATTTCCAAGTACTTACCTTTTTGTCTCTCAGTTTTTATTCATTATCATTTTCTTTTTCATGATTACAACCACAACTTGATCCTTGTATTTAGTCTTTATAAGTTAGACTTCTCCAAGAAATCAATCCATCAATCCTCACTGGTTCTTAGACTTACAGCTGACACACAAAAGCTTGCGGTTTTTTCATGTTTTTTTTTTTTTTCCCCTGCCGCCTCCCCGTCCAGGGGCAGGCATATCCAGCCAGTAAGGTCCAATCAGCCATCCAGCAAACCCAGCCGGACGACCGCTTGGAGGATAAGCAGAAAAACAACCACGTACCCAGACTGCTTGTTGAGTTTTCATTCCTTATCTTGTTCTATTAAATTTTACAAACTGGCTAACATCTTCCTTGTTCTTGTAATTTCAGGCAGCCATGGTTTTCCAAAAATATTCGCCAGATCTGAAATATTTGGCGGTCCTAGCCCATCTCAAGGGGAAGTCTCTCACCAAAATCAACAACTCACTTGCAGCTACCATCAGCCCAGACTCTTTGCAACATTGGATCCATCTGTACCAAAGAACTCCGTTGGTTGTGTGCAATCCCACCACTTATCTTTGACAGGGCCGACCATTTGACTTGAATGACAAAGACCTCCAATTTATCACTGACATGGTTACCAACCAACCCACACTGTATGCCAATGAAATCCGGTCTGCGCTTATTCAAGAGCAAGGGATCAATGTGTCTGTGTTGACTATTCTCAACGCCTTACACAACCAGCTGCAAATGAGCAGAAAAACAATCCGTAAAGTCAATCCCAGGCAAGACAAAGAAGAGTGTGCCTTCTACATCTATCAGGTGGGAGCAATCACTTCATATTGCTTGGTATTCACTGGTAAGCTCCCACTCTTCTGGCCCAATGCAGGTGTGCCTTGCTTTGACATTTACTTGCTCTTTGGCATCAGACAAGGCAGGTGTATCTCTCAAGGCAGTATCAAGAATGCAGGGGTGGGCTCCAAAGGGTCAACGGACACCTAGAGTTCCACACAACCGCAGTACCCATGGGTACAATGTTATCCCTGTGATTTCATTGTCCAGCCTTGTGGCTCACATGGTGCAGGAGGAAACAGTTGACCAACATGGACTTGAGTATTTCTTGGAACACATTCTGGTGAGTTTCCATATTCTCATTCTTTCCCATTTCATAATTATAACCAAAATACTAATTTTTTTCTCCTCATACGCTAGGCGCCTAATATGAACCCATTCCTGGCACCACACAGTGTTTTAGTAATAGACAATGCGGCCATTCATCACAATGGCCGGGTAACAGAAATATTAGAAGAAAAAGGATGTCTAGTTTTGTATTTACCTCCTTACTCCCCTGATCTGAACCCCATTGAAAAGGGGTTTAGTGTTTATAATTACACCCTACAAAGATATTAACGCTCACTAACTGGCAGTGAGGAAGACTATGAGGTGATAGATGCATTTTTCAATTTAGTTTTCAATTCTGAATTGATACAGAAACTCTTCCATGGTTCTGGTTATTGTGTTGATTGATTACTTTACCCAATCCATGACTACATTAAACCTGATAAAATTAGTGGCTTGTTTTCCTCTCTTTAGTGGCTTGTTTTCCTCTCTTTAGTGGCTTGTTTTCCTCTCTTTAGTGGCTTGTTTTCCTCTCTTGATTTGGTTCACCTCTTAATGAAATCCATGACTACATTATGCCTCATTAAAATAATCACTGTGAAATGTGAGTGCACAAATCCTGAATTCAAATAAGCCAAAGATATTTATTTCACTCAATTTCTCAAGTAAGCCTTAAGAATATTTGACTCTGTATCATTTACGAGTTAAAATAAGAAAGAGGGAGAACCCAGATTGATTTCATATGATTGAAAAACCTATTGTGTAGCATGATTACAAGACAACTAGAAGACAGCTAATGACTATGAGACAACAGAAGTGAAAGGAAAGAGAGATCACTTCTGATGCTTCATGTGACGCTTGAATTTGAGAAGGCTGGATATCAAGAGTTGAGCATGTCCTTTTTTAATTCCTGCTTCCTCAAGTTCTTTTGGATTGAAGTTTTCCAAAGCTAAGTAAGTGATACCAAGTTTGTTGAATGCCTTTGAAATCTCAGGGCAGCTTGGGTCCACATGGATGTATCAGAGATAATCTTCCAAGAGGGTGTTTTCATCTGATGCCAGTGACAATGGAGGAGCCGTGTTGTTGCTTAAATTGGATTTAGACCCAATCGGCGGGGTTGAACCAGAGGTAGAATTCATTCCAAATCCTGATGGATTTGCAACCATTGGCATATGTTGATGGTACATACCAGGGAGGTTACCTACAAAGGGAGGGTATCCAATTGGCCCCCCTCCCATTTGGAAGCCAAGACTGGGATTGTAAGGAATGTATACTATACCACCCCCACTCGGGGGGTTACCAACCATATGGAATGAACGTGCAGAGTTGGAAGTGGTTGGGCCGGTGGTATCAATGGGCTCTGGGGCTGATTGTTGCACTGCCAGCATAATTTCCTAGGATGAATTCATCCCAGTTAAACTGGGATGCACTCAACCAATTTAAACTTGGTTGAAATCAGCTGATGAAATATAAATCCAAGGGACCCCCCTTGGTTTTATATTTCATTGGTTGAGGTCAACCTACTTTGAATTGGTTGTTTGCATCCTAGTTTAACTGGGATGAACTCAACCTAGGCAATTATGCTGGCAATGTTGGTTAGATTTCAATGGAGATGGTGGTGCTTTTGCCATTTCATATTCAAATCCAGGGGCCTTTTGGGGCTTGTGGACAGTAATCTGAGGGTTATCTTTCTACATACGGGATCATTAGAATACTAAATCAATTCCAAGTCAAGTATATGTAAAAAAGAAAAATGTACCATAGCAGTAGCCCACAAAACCAATTGGTCCACAGTGAGCTCTATGAACTCTTTTTTGTTGGTTGGGTTAAAAAACACCAATGCTTCATGTGAGCCAGTCAGGCGCTGGCAAGGCTTATGGGCTTCCCGGATCACACAGATGTTCTGGATAACCAATGCCTTCTCCTGTGCCCCAGCCAATGTCGGAGGAGTGGAGCTCTTGGAGGGGGCCCCATGGTTCTTCTTCAAGCTTTTCAAAGCTTTCTCTTTCTGAGAGAAAACATGCCCATCAGCTCCATGCAAGAAAAAAAAAAGAAAGAAAAAAAAACTCACCTGCGCGGCCAACTTTGGATCCTTTTGGATCAGGGTTACTGTAAATTTCCAGCCCTTGTTGGCGGCTAGCCGGCATTCTTCAACAGAGCTAATAAAAGTCCTGGTGCTATCAAGTGTAGCCTTATTTTTAGCCAAAAAATTGCCACTGTGAGGAATTGTACTGTGGCTTTGGCATTGGATTTTCTTCTTCTTTGGGACATTTGGCCTCTTGTGACAACCATGTGACCTGCATAGCAAAACTGATCTTCACCGTACATCTATGGTTGTTGCTTAATTTAGTGCCCAAAGACTCCATCAAAGAAGAAGATCAAAATCCAATTCCTATTGTAGAGGAAAATTAATTAGTGTAGTGCTAAACTAACAGTTACCTCACCGCAAAAGGGCACTACACTAACAGTCAGTGTAGCTGAAAAGAGCGCTACACTAACAGTTAGCTGACAAGAGCGCTATGCTAACAGTTAGCGTAGTGTTTGTTCCAGCTAACACTGCTAGAAATCAGCTAACAGGCAATTCCTGTAGTGTTAACTTTTTTTTTTTGGTGTCACTAACACTATGCTACCCGCTATTTTCTTTTTTGATAAAAAATGTTTTAGCGTTAGCTGAAAAAATCTTCAGCTAACAGTAACTTTGTGTCAGCGTAGCGACAAAAGATAACATTACGCTAAGCTACAGCTATTGTTAGCGTAGCAGGCCCACCAAAGGTGCTACCTTGGTTTTATATGTCATCAGTTGAGATCAACCAAGTTTATATTGGTTGAGTGCATCTCAGTTTAACTGGGATAACCTCAACCATGAAAAAATTCTGGTAGTGAGGAGAAAATCTGCCTGAGAGACAAAAACAGGAGCACAGAGCTGTGCACATGTAACCCATTGTTGCATGTCTGAGCACTGATTCTGAGAATATGACATGGCTGACTATTCAACATAAAATAGATATCAGCAGCCAGAAATGTCTTTTCAATTGCATAAACATCAAAACAAGATAAGGCTAATGAAGCCTTCTTGGTATCAAAACTCCAATTTCTGTAAGAAGACTGAAAGGAATTTCTTTTAGGTTTTAAAAATCTTTTAAAACCTTGATTCTAATCTCAGTCAAGCCACTGTGGTTGGTCTAAATATTGGCAAAACCAAAAAGTCTGACCTGGAGGAGAACCTAGTTTATGAACAATTATAAACAAGCCCCCTAGGGAGCTCCACAGCATCAAGCCCAATCTCTTCAACCAAAAACAAATTTAGACTTGCAATGGTTTGACAAGCTCTTGACAATTAAATCACCAGATATTTATTTTCTACTTTTTACAGCAGTGCAATTGCTGCTGTTCATCCATCAAAAAAGTCTTCAGCACTTTATGCTTCTAAACCATATCATTTCTTTTTCCATGGTGTTCACAACCCAGAAAAAAAGCATTTGGAATTGGAGTTTTAACAACTCAAACAGGAAAAACCAATGGCCAAATCTGCTGCTATTCAAGAAACCAAAAGCAATGCTAATATAATTAAGAATGTTATGTCTACAAATAGAACCAGACTGATAAAGAGAAAAATTTAAAATGACTGAATGTAAGTTGAGTCTGAGAAAGAGAAGAGATTAAAGATTTACCACTTGAGAGTTAAGCTAGTATGAAAGAGAAAACCAGAGACACAGGAATAGATGGCCAACAATACTAAAGAGATAAGTAAAATAATATAGATTAGAAAGATCAGTCAATGTAGGTTGAGGTAGTGGTGTTATGTGATTCAAGTCTCTCACCAACTTGTGAATAGAGCCCGAGTTGTTTGAGGAGACTAATAATTAGAAATGAAAGGGAAAGAGAAGTGTGGTGAATAGAAGGGAATTCAACAAATTCAACAGAAAAGTAATAAAAGGGAAGAATTTTCAAAGCCAACAAGGATGATGTTAAGATTAGAGAGGATAGTAAGGAATTATAGGGGATTATAAGAAGGAAGTTTATAGATAGAGTGTAAAATTGAAGAGAGAAGTTGACAAAGTCAAGATGGGTAGAATTGATTGAAGATAAATAGAGAGAATTGGATTTGATGAGAGTATATAAGTAGTTTGGATTTGATTGGGTTTCACAGACATTTCAGGCAAGATTTCAAAAAATTCCAATTATAATTATGGTGATTCTTCAGCTAGCACAACCAGAGGTGGACTCAACTGTATCAGAAAATATCTATTGGCTACCAAACCAAACAGTGTATGCTTCATAAACAGTGGTTCTTCTAGCCACCTCATTTTCAGCAATAAATCTTGTTTTTACTATCACAGATTCTGCTCTTCTCTCATTTACTTGGCCAATTGAAACATCTTGAAACTATTGGCAAGGATTTATTTTTTTGTATCATTTCCCAAAAATTAGTTCAGGCATTGATAAACATACACCTAAGGCACAGGCCAACATCAATGCACATGCCAAAAAAAATGGCTGTGCATGGGCCACTGTGAAACCCCAGCCCACAATTTCAAAATTCAGATTACATAATCACATCCAAGAACTGCTTCAATTCTCACAACCCAATAATCTGTATTGATTTGGATGCACCATTTTTAGAGCAAGCCTCCCAGAAAAACCTTACTGATTGAGGATTAATCCTATTGTATAGGATATTTAACAACAAAAAAACACATCAACTCATCAACCTGACTGAGTTAAAACCATAAAAACAGTTAGTTTCACACCCAGACTGACAGAAGTGGGCATGGCCATTTGATTCCCTTTACCCACAGAGCCTATGGTCAATAAAAATTACCTTTCCAAAATGATCATGAGAAAAATCTCAGCTACAAACAAAAACACCAAAGACATCATTTGTCTCAAAGAAAACCCTAACTCTCAAAATATTCAAATATCAACTTGAATCAAATATTCTTGAAGTTGAAACAACAGAAGTTCTGCCTAATTTCAAAACAGAAACAGGCTTAAAAGCTAGCAATCCTTGTGTGAAAACATAAAACATAATTCCAAAACTTTGAATCACACTGCTTTCAGATTTAACCTCATCTCAAACCAAAAAAAACTTTGGAAAGAAGAAAGTGAATCTGGGGTAAATTGTTAAAGCCAAGAAACCAAAGGCCTATCATTTTGTGACTGATCACTCTGCATGCACCCACTCACAAACTCAGAAACAGTCAGAATTCTGACCTTTAGTCCGCTCACATGTCTCTAATCCTTCATCTTGTCAGGCCAAGTGGCCTTTTTCCTGTTATACTGGCCTGTTATTTCCTGTCTGACCAAGTGGTCACATCCTGTTCCTGTCCCTGTCCCCAGTACCTGTTCCTGTTCCCAGTACCTGTACCTGTACCTGTCCCCTGTCACCTGTTCCTGTTCCTGTCCTTTCCCCTGTCCCCTTTCCCCTGTCACCTGTCCAGTCCAGTTTATTGATTAGTCATGTATAGGCCCCCTTTGGATCTTGCAAGGGGGCTCTCTAGTTTTCCACTTAAGTCCACTCCTCATGTATGAAATAACATCATTGAGTCTGAGCCTTATTTCCTCAGAACCTGCTCCTTGGTCCCAGTCCCCTCCTGAGTGCCTTGAGCTGAAACCTTAACAGAAACTGTGTCTTCCTCAATAGTGCATGCTTGGATAACCTATTACCTTCTAAAGAAAATTTCTTCAATTACAAAATTGACTTGTTGTCCATGGATATAGCAGATGGCAAACCTCTTCCAATTATTTTTTTTGGATTTATCAAAATGAGAAACCTTGATGGCGTGGGATTATTTATATACTGGTAGTGCAGAACTGAGGCTCAGCCCGCAACCAGGGGCTCAGCAGCAGACTGAGGAAGGGGTTAAAAAATGCTGCAAAAATTTTTGTGAGTAAAGCACAAGGGCACATGCTGCAACTTTCTATAAGTTGGCATGGGCAACCGGTTGGGCAGATGAAGGCCGCTTCAGTATGCACAAAAACAGTGGGACTGGGTGGAGCCATGGGGCTTGGGGCACCCAGCCCGCAAACATAGTGGGGTGGAAGCAGGGGCAACTATTGACTGCAGGGGTCAACAGGGGAAAGGGGTTAGGGGCAGGATTTGGGACCAAGGAGACATTCAAGTTAGGTGGTACAGGGGTTTGCAGGATACAACCAGTATAGGACTCTTGTGGGACACTAAATATAATTTGGTGAAATATACAATGAGGGGGAAATAAATTGCAAATAGTTTGAAAGGCTATTACAACTTACAGGTGGTTTGAAAGACCTGCCCCTCTAAATGGTAGTATGCAAATAACTAAGAGTCTTGTAATCAATATTT
Source organism: Puccinia hordei (assembly GCA_007896445.1). Lineage (NCBI taxonomy): Eukaryota > Fungi > Basidiomycota > Pucciniomycetes > Pucciniales > Pucciniaceae > Puccinia > Puccinia hordei. The sequence goes on from RDRW01000292.1 coordinate 1,090,518, forward strand.
ATAAAGATATGGCTGATTCCAAGATGAATCTTACTTTTATATAGTAATCTCTATCAGAACTAGATACCTCAAATCACTATTCACATAGATCTTTTACAAATTCTAATTATGATGCCTAAAAATAATCCAGTGGGATTAATTATGTAAGATATAAATTTTTGCTTATAATAATGGGTTGTTGATTGAAGGTTGGTAATTATCTCTCCTTAAGAAATATCTTGATAAGGCACTTTAATCAATACTAGAGCTTCTGTTACTACTACTACTTGTTACTAATTTTTACTGTTACTCCTACTACCACTACCACTACTACCACTACCACTACCACTACTACCACTACCACTACCACTACCACTACCACTACCACTACCACTACCACTACCACTACCACTACCACTACCACTACCACTACCACTAAATAAAATAACCACTGTGACCAAACCACTGTAGGCTGATAATGAAAAAAGGGAAATTAAAAGGGGGAAAGAGGCCTCCTTATATATTGAAGAGTGAGGGATTGTAGCTCCAGGGAAGCTCCTTTTGAGTGTGCTATGCTGCAGATTTCGGCCCTGGGAAGGGAGTTAAGCTGCATGAAACCAAATATACACCTTATCTGCCTGCATATGCTGCACCGCATGATATCCTATTTTTCTAAGGGATATAATCAGTTGCACAGCACCTGGATATACGCACCACACTGCCTGCCAAACAATGAGGGAATCATGCTGCAGGGAAATATCTATACAACCTTATCTGCCTGCATATATTGCACAGCATGATATCATGTATTGCTAAGGGATATCATCAGTTGCACTGCACCTGGATATATGTACTGCACTGCCTGCCAAACAATGAGGGAATCACACTGCAGGGACATATCTATACACCTTCTCTGCCTGCATATATTTCACCAAATGTAGTCATGTTTTGCTAAAGGGACCCAAACAGCCTTGGATATCTTTCATGCGCCTGCCTGACCTGCTGCGACTTCCTTCCACTCAGGATATTGTGGGTCAAAGCCTCTCCTCCCACTTTTCCCCTTCTTCCCTTCTTCCTCCACACCTAATTAATTCCTCCCTCCAAACCACAAAATACTGATTCCTCCCCCCTTATAATGACATATCCCACCCTTATAAAGGTAGTATACCCTTGTAAATGCCTGTACCAATAACAGCCTTCCATCCTCCCTTCCATACCTGGTTGAGACATTTTCTCCCAATACTGACCACCTTAACTTTCCCCTTCCTGGTTGAGACATGATCTCCCAATACCTTCCACCTCTTCTATTCCCTTCCTTTGTATCCTGTTCCATCCTATATACCCCTTATCCTCCCTTCCATTCCCTATTACACCGTGATGTCTGTACTCCTAGTTTCCCACATAGCAGTGTATCTTCAATATAATATACTTTTTCCTCCTCTTGTAATGAATGTTGCCTGTGTATATGCTATCCCAATGCTTCTACCATGTGCTTTTGGCATGGTCACACAAATGAAGCACCACAACAGGGGGTGGATTTTGGATAGTAATAGATAGTGTTGTATTAAGGATCATCTTATATTATCATCAGAGTAGACTGCTATCATCAACAGTGGAAATAATTGTCTTCATCAAAACATCTCATCATCCTCAGCGTGTGAAGACAAGCGGAAAGGAAGTTAGACAACAGGGAGAACTGTGGAAGACATAACCAGGAAGGCAAAAGCAAGTGGAACGCTGCACTTGCTGAGTAAAGGTGTTGTAGCCTGTAGGGAATCCAGTTATTCATCTACTAACCTCTAGTTACCCAGATCACTGGAACCAACTAGGAAGATGACTCTTGGGGTCTCCCATCAAGGACTCAAGGCAGAAAGTACCAGATCTGTTTCCGGGGTCATCGTTATTTCCACAATGGAAATTTTCAAAATTTGGAAGTTTTACATCTCCCCAATCTCTCACATACATTCATCAGCTTTGGTGGGTTTTTCATAGCTTACTGTGAATTTATGAGAGAAAGTTCCTCTGTGCTCTTGAAAATAAACAGGTCAAAAGGATATAAGATTTTCAACAGATTAATAAAGGGTCAAATAGTTTCCATCAAAGCCAACCCAGTAACTACTCTAGGTCAGTCTGTTGACTCATGAAGGCTGATGCAGCTCTGATTAAAAGTTGAGCAGTTCATCCAAGTGTGGAATCCTGGAAAAGAATTTCTGCCATCAATTTCTCTGGTCTCCAATGTGATAAATGCAGAATTTCAAACTCAACTTGAATGCTTTTCTGGGGTACACTGTGGGGATTTGATATATAGTAGGTGAAGAAAGTGCTCAGTTGGTAACCACTCTACCTTTGGGGTGGGGCAGAAGACTGAGGAAAGCATTAGAAGAAAGATTTGGTTTGTGGTCTGAAAAATCTGACCATGTGGAATAGTTGCACCCCATGTAACCTGTCTTGCTGCATCTTGCAACTCTGAATGATGAGCAAAAACGGTGGTATCAAGCTTTCAGAGGTGGATATAGGATTACTCAGTTTTTTGCTTCTCTTTTTTATTTTGAATAAAAGGAGTGCTTTGTTCTTCAGACAGAGATTCTGATGTAGGGTCCTTTTGTTTTTTGGATTGAACATTTGATACCTTAATGCTGATGCTGTGTGAACTATTTCTGAAAACATTGGTTGCACAATTGATCAATGTGAATCTGGAAAAGGATGGATTGGCATTCCTTATTGCCCCATGGGGCACTGCCAGCATATTTACCTAGGATGAAGTCATCCCAGTTAAACTGGGATGCACTCAACCAATTTAAACTAGGTTGATATCAACTGATGAAATATAAACCCAAGGGACCCCCCTTGGTTTTATATTTCATTGTTTGAGGTCAACCTACTTTAAATTGGTTGGTTGCATCCTAGTTTAACTGGGATGAACTCAACCTAGGCAATTATGCTGGCAGTGGGGGTGATGAATTGTGGAGGTCAATGGGTGTGGCCACCTGAAAAATTGCTTGTGTTTCTGTCTTGACCGCACATTTGTCCTGGCAGACTAGACTGAGAAATGTTGGATGACAGGATTTTGAATGTAAAGTTTTATTTGAAGTGAGGATTTGAATAAATTCTCAGCATCTTTGATTGGAGGGAACCCCTCTGGTCCAAGAGGCTCTTCACCCAGAGGGATTTCCTCTGGTCAAAGATGTTGTATATCTCTTTTTTTACCAGAGGAAATCCCTCTAGAGGTTGAAGGGGCTTTTGGAGAAGCTTCCTCTGGTTATCATCTGGAGGAAATAAAAAAGAGTTATCCTGAAGGAAACAGAGCAGCTTATATTTTTCTCAATGTATTCAGGAGACTGTTCCTGCTGGTTATTTCAACAAGCTACATAGAAGAAGAAGAACAAAAAATGTGTTTTGGTCCCTAATAGCCCTGCTGACCAAGTTGGTAGACTTATGGTGAATTTTTAAAAGTTTACTGCCGCTTATCATCAATAAAACAAAATAAATCTATTCAGAGTTGTAAGAAATAATTAAATAAACCTGAAGTGTATTAATACTTTTTTTTGTGAAAATTATATTTCTTGAATATCAGTAAAATCTTGTTAAACTTAACAATATGAACAGGGCTAATTTTTATTTTCTATATATTTCAATACTACAAACCCGAAGTTTGGAACAAATATACAGGTCACAATCGGAATGTTACAAGTAATTATCTCTTTTGATTTTCACTTTTTTTTTCACCTTAAATTTCTGTTTTTATTAATCAACTAAATTGATGAAATTGGTTGTGTGTGTATCCAAATGGATGAACATGTGGGAATTCGCAAAAAAAAACAACCCCTTTTTTCACCAGGAAGCAAAATTATGATCACTTGCCTACCAATTAGTGACTATCTATTTTTCTTGGTGATTGTTTGTAATCATAGTATAAAAATTTAAGTTGATCGTTTATCATGGTGACGATTACATGCACAGAGAGAAAAGGAAAAAGAAATGCAATGAAGCGATTAGATTTGTCTGAATTATTTAGATTGATCAGGAGATTGGGAATGAGAGTTAGACGGAGGGGGATGGTGGAACTGGCGATCGAATTTAGAGAGCGGGGAGGACGAGCCGGTTTGGGAAGGTGGCTGAGCTGCAAGATCATCAGAATTGACACTTTGTTGTTGTTGCTTAGAAGATGAGGTGGATGAAGGTAGAGGTTTCTGATAGTCAGCGGCCCGCTCGTGCCCTAAAGTGTTCACCGGAGAAATCATGCCAGACAAGGGCGAGGAGACGGGTTTGATGAGTGGTCTGATCAGCCAGTTAACAACAGCACTCAAGAAAGCAAAAGAAGAAGAAAAAACCAAGAAGACTCAACATTCCCGTGTGTCTGTGGAGCGGATACCCCTTCTGGCTTGATCACGTCTACGTTCATTGATATCTTTTTTAGCAAAGTATAGTCCTCCTCCACCCGCAACTCTAGACACCCCCAACCGACCATGACGAGCAGATTAAAATCAGTCAAGAGAGAGATGTCGAGAAATGGGTTTCATATCTACTCACAACAGCAGTCCCCATCCGATTGCCATTGATCCAGGGGTATTCATGATTCGGTGAGAGCGATTTGAGGTTGAATTGAGCTCCGGAATTGTGGTGCCCGAAACATTCTGAACAAAGTCTCTCCCCCGGGTATTCCCCGGAATATCACCATGGCTTGTTGATCATAGACATTTCTTCTGTTATGAAGACTTTCTCAACAAACATGTTTAATGGGTTGGTTGTTAGGGGGCGAAGAATAGGTGTCCTTGATTACGATTGAAGAGTGATGATTGAATATTGATCATATGAATCTGATATAAAACTAAACAGTTGATAACAAAGAAAGCAGCGATGTTTACATCAATAAATGTTTATATGCATACAAGCAACAATCAGGTTAAAAAGTCAAGTCGAGATCTAACCATAGATAGATCTGAGAGGGAGAGGGACTTAAGAAGGATGTAACTAAATAAGTATGTATGAGTGTGTTGTGTGGTTATAAATGGATAAATAGATATATATGTATATACATGCATGCATGTGAGATGCAAGTCTAGAGATCTGAGGTAATTCAAGGATTTGAGGAGAGCAAGCAAACAAGGTATGCGAATTCACAAGAAACAACCCAAGCAGAGAAACAAAAAGAAGCAAGAGGGAGAGAGAGAGAAAGAGATAAACGAAGAGCAGAAGCGGGTGATCTAGTCGAGGAAAGATTGTCGCCTCCGATGAGCTTTAGCCGCCACGCCGGTATTCACTCTTCTTCTCTCGGGAAGCTGGTCAGGGGAGTGAGGATCATGACAAGCAGGGTCGTTCTGATGATGATTCTGATCTTCGAGAGGATCATCCTTATAAGTAGGAAAGACTACCGAATCCGAACCTCAAAGTGAGCAAATGGAGCCAGTAGTAAAGAGATGAGCAATCGAAGTAGGACAGACCTTTGCGGAAGAGTTTGCCGATTTTTCCGTTGCCCGCCGGATGGCTACGGCCGCCAAAGGACTCGTTAGACCGTTGTAAGGGCCCCGAGTCGTAGTATCCATCTTCCTCCGTCGTCCCCCCGGTATGGCCTACTGAAGTCTTACGTTGGTTCGGGTGGCGATGCATGATCGTGCCAGGCGCTGAAGAAGACTTCTCGTCGTTCTACATCATAACCACGAAGCCAAAAACAAGAAAAGACGAGGGGAAAAAAATACTCAGTCAGTCGGGACCTTCTTCTGGCAAGGTTGGCCTGCTAGTAGGTTCAACTTTTAAAAGCATAATAAATAAGGCTCACCGTCTCGCGTGTTCGCGATCCACTCCTTCTCCAAAACAGTCCACCGGCCCCGTCGCGACTGCTTGGGCGACTTTTACTAAGCTTGCGACGGATCCGACTGGGTGTCTCGCGGGGGCGGCCCTGTCGGGCGGAAGCGGAGACGGGAAGGTGAGAGTGGCCGTCTGGTGTGCCTTTATCAGAGTCAGCATTGTTAGGCTCGTTGGTTGCAGCGGGGTTGATTTTCAAGAGCTCGGAACTAGAATGAGGACGGAAGAGAGATGATGGGGATGAATAATTCTGCCGGTTCGGTGTAGAGAGAACGTTTCAGTATAAAACTGACTTGATCCTCTGCGCTCGTAGGGCTGAGCGTTCCTGCATCTGGGCCCGGATCGTGCTTTTGTAGTTCGAGAGATCATAATCTTCCAGGATCGGCTGTGTCGATGGTTGGTTTCGATCCCGAGGTGCTTTAGCTTGCCTGTTGGGAACTTCGGCTTCATCCTCTTCCGCCATCACGGCCTGGGCGGCCGGGTCCAAGAGAGCCAAGTATCTCTCCGCTTCTTCCTGCTCAACTCCTTCCGCTGCCTGTGATTCACATCACGGATGAGAATATGGTTAGATTGAACTGACTTGGATGGATGTAGAACAGCCGAGTTATTTTAGGTAAGATTCTAAGTTACCTCAAGAGCTTCCACCAAGCTTTCACGCTCTTTCTTGAGTAGTTTGATATCCTTTCTCAAGTTGACGATCGTTTTATGATGTTCGCGACGTTGCTCGTCAAGGGTATTGGCCAGTTCATCGATCTGTGTTTATTTAAGTTTTTTCTACAATTTATTAATAAATGTGAGTAAGTAGGGAGTGGAAGGTGGGCTTACCTCGCGTTCAGCGTTCTGAAGTTCACGCTGGAAGACAATCGCCTTAGCACGTTCACTCTGTAAAGCTTCGGCCATACGTTGGAGTAGGATATCCTTCCTGACTCCTCCGTTGATGCTGCCATCGGAGACTCTTCGTGGCCTAGACTGGTGGTGGCTAGGTGTGCTGACTTCTGTGGGGGCCATTCGGCTCCGGTTCGTTGTCGGCGCGGCTATCTGTGAAGTTGGTTTACTAGGACGGGCTACGGCCTGGATCGAGGCGCGTGAGTGGGGGCGATGACCGTTGACCCAGCTGTTTTCTCCGCTACTGGGCGATAAGCCAGCTGGAGACTGTTGTTGTTGTTGATGTTGTTGTTGTTGTTGTTGTTGTTGCTGTTGTTGTTGCTGTACTTGCAGTTGTTTGTTGTTGGGGTGGTGCTGGTGGGGGTGGTTGTTGCAGTTGCAGATGTTGTTGTCGTGACTGCTGTTGTTGATCGGACTGATACGAGTCTGAATGATGACCACCCGGATACTGTTTCAGATGATGATGATTATTGTGGGTGTGGTTGTGGTTGTGGTTGTTGCTACTGCCGTTATGAGATGGTTCGAGAAGTGCTGTAAAAGATGAAGAACATTTAGTGAATGATAATTAGATTAAGCAGAGGAAGGGAAGACTGACTAGGTTGGATTAAGCCTGGGTGACGATGGTAATCTTTTACGATTTCGATTGGTGGTTGTAAATGATTATTATGGTTAGGGTTAGACTGAGTGTTGATCGGTTGGTTGTCCGGTTGGAGTGAGTTGTTACCGGGGGGTGTGAGACTGTTTGATCGGTGGGTAGGGTTACTATGGTTATATCCGATCGGAAAGATAACCGAATGATCTATTGTGGGTCGATATGGACGTGGACTTGATTGTGGTTTTGGTTGTGGTTGTGTTTGATGTTGTGGATTTGGTTGATGTTGATGTTGATGTTGATGTTGATGTTGATGTTGTGGTTGTGGTTGTGGTTGTGGTTGTGGTTGGTTTAAGTTAGTAGTGGTAGTAGTAGTAGTGGTAGTAGTGATTGGGTTATGATTGCGTAGTTGGTCAGATAGGTCGATATCAGTATCGTAGATGTTGATTGGCTTGCGATGAGTAGTCTGAAGGAATTTGGAAGTAAAATCGGGTGCTGAGAGTGGGTCTCTATCGTAATCTCCCTCATCTTCTTCTTCTTCTTCGTCTAGTTCTTCTTCTTCTTCTTCTTCCTCCTCCTCATCTTCATTCTCATCGAGGTCATCGGATGAGGAGATTGGAGTATCTAGTGGTTGATCTGGTTGTAATACTTGTTGGTTCATCTTGACTGATGAATAAATTTAAATTGTTATTTTTTATTTTTATTTTTGAAAAAATATAAATATTTAAAAAAAAAAAAACAAAATGACCAAAAAGAACTTCAACAGGGTTTCTTTATGTAATCTACCCCCAATTGGAGATCAGCTGGGGTAAGATGACTGTCTGCTTAGCTAATCAATTCACCGATGGGAGACTTCTCATCGAAACTTCATTCCTCATCGACCAATAATAATAATATCCCCATTAAAGTTCAAATGTCAACTTCAATCCATTTAAAATTTTATTTATGTACATAATAGCCTCTTACTCTCTTATGTTCAAATCAATCAATCTGGGAAATAACTTAAAAGCTGACACATAAATATTTGATCTGGAGGAAAGGAATAGGGTCTAAATCTCAATGCAAACAGAAACAGAAATAATTTTTGGCTTGAAAACAATCAATTGTAAAAGCTTATAAAGTAAAAAAAAAGACTGAGGATTGAGAATTTTCACTTCTTTTTTTTTTTTAGAAATATTGAGGTTACTGTTTGGAATTCCAGGCACTTTTAAGGGTTATGTGAACTCCTCACTGAAGGATAAAGGGGACTGGGGACCAAAGGCCAGAAGTTTATATAAAAGAATGATATTTCACTATTTCAGGGTGACAAGTGGGCTGAAGAAAAACAGAAAGGGAAACCTAGGTTGAAGACCAGCTCTTCAAGGAGAGGGAGAGAAGCTCTATCAATCAGAGTAGAATATATAGATAGAAACAGATACTACATATAAAGATAGTAAATATACTTATACTATAGTTTGGTTTCAGTAAGGGTGAAACCCTTACATCACTGCACATGAAAATCAGCCTCCAAGTAAGATCAAAGCCGTATTTGAGTCTCCTACATTTCAACTGGTGAAAGTTAAAGCACTGCAAGAAAAACATGTATCAAACTTACCTAAACCTTACTCTGGGCTTAATTCAGTCAAACTTGAAGTGAAATTCAATGTGCATGATGCAAATTCACTTTAAATTAATTACCATCCAAGTAAGAAAAAAGCTGTATTAAAGAATCCTGTGGTGAAATTTCAAGCATATTTTCTTTCAGTGAAGCAATTTTTCTTGTTCTAAGATGTTTCCCTTTATTACATAAAGGAGCTAGCCCCTGCACTAATAAGCGCCAAAGGGGCTTATTTTCACTGGACCTAGTAGCTATAGCAAGTCCCTTAATATAGCTGATTCCCAAACCCAACTGTCTGTCATACGGTGGTATATGACACTACAAATTTCCAATATGAACTGGTCATTTAGCCAGTTTCATAGCCTTTTGGTTAAGGAGCGTAGTTCAGTTTGATTGGAAATTCTGAGTCATGACAGTAAACTGGCTAACCCTGCCACGGGTTCAATGCGCAATCAGGACATCTCTAGCCTGTGACCATTGTCGAGGGTTTCCACCTGTTGGTAGCAAGATTGTAGTTATCTTTGAGCTTCACTTCTTCGAAGTTCGAAGATAACTTCAAAGCTGCTTCAAAAGTTGAGGTTCGAAGCATCTCTATCTTCGAGGGAAGTTTCCCCGCAGTCTTGGTGGTTCCTTGTAGCGTCAAGAGTGTGTCTGAATATGGCTCCATGAGAGTTGACATGGGTTGGTGCCACCAGCCATAGCACATTCGAGACAAAGTGCCCTTAACCCCGGGGGTACTGTCATACGGTGGTATATGACACTACAAATTTCCAATATGAACTGGTCATTCAGCCAGTTTCATAGCCTTTTGGTTAAGGAGTGTAGTTCAGTTTGATTGGAAATGCTGAGTCATGACACTGTCAATTGATTAAACCCCAAGTCACATAAGTGACTGGAGCTGACAAGTTTCAAGGGGAAACTATTTTGAATCCGGGAGAGAGACCATTTAAGTGTAGGAAAGGAGTTTTGTAAACACCAAGAAAATAGGCAAAGAAGTTTTGTAATTACCAAGAAAATAGGCTTAACTCAACTTGTGCATTTAATCCAGCCAACCTGTGAACTTTAGCACATTTTCCAACATCAACCCCCCAGCAGAAAAGATTTAAAACACTACAGTTTACATTTTAAATTACTCCTCTTAATTATACAAAGGGATAATTAATCCTTCATCTTGAAACTTTGGCTACTTCAACTGATGAGATATGGCTTGTTCTGAGATAGGAAACTGAAATTTAAATCTTTAAAAACTATGTACTTCAGCAGCCATTTCACTGCAAGGATCATTGCTTGACTGAGCCAGCGCCAGTGCTTTGACACTTCCTCCTGTTTCAGGAGAGTGGAATTCTAGAGTAACTTGAGGTAGAAACTTCTCAAGTAATAGAAAGGGTTACAAGGGATAAATTAAAATGGAAAAATATGAGAGACACAGTTTAGATTATATTAAAATCCCACTCACTAAAATATGGTAAGTTGTATAGAACTTTTAGGCGCAGAGGATCTTTCAAAAGACCAACAATGTGTGAGACACACTACACAAGTTGAGCCGAGATAACAAGAAAAGCACACCTGATTGTGCAGTGTTAGTATTGAAACAGAACAGAAACTGAATTAAGAAAAGAGAGAAACAGGAAACAATGTAACAATTACTATTTAACTACATAAATTATAATCTACTACTAGGTTTCTTTTAGGTTTGACTACAATTATCACTACAAAATTGGATGATGAGGATATGCTAATGTGGTAATATGCTAATATACCAATAAGTTGCATGGGTTTGTATGTTAATAATCTGGGGAAAATTATTTTCAGTATGGAAGACCTTCCCTTTAAATATTACAAGAAATAATAACCCCAAGGTATAACTCAAAGGAGAGATAATTATCTCTCCTATTGTAAGAAGTTCTGATAATGCATATTTTTTCTTTGTTTATTAATTAATAAATAATAAGTGCAAATAAATATAGATATATAGGGGGTTAATCAATGTACCCAGTTTTTCTGTGTTTATACCGGGTTTTTTCAGGTACATCCCCCCCCCCTAACTCACATTTATACCCAGTTTTTTCCTCTATTTTAGTGGCCCAATTGGCCTATTTAAAATACAAAATCATTATTCAATTTAATGATTTATTCTAAATTAAAATCACCAAAAAGGATGGTTTTTGTGTTTTTCTTCTTGTTTTGTGTACCCAGTCTCTCATCTTTTTCCATTTTCATTTATCCCTTGTAACCCTTTCTATTACTTGAGAAGTTTCTACCTCAAGTTACTCTAGAATTCCACTCCTGAAACAGGAGGAATTGTCAAAGCACTGGCGCTGGCTCAGTCAAGCAATGATCCTTGCAGTGAAATAGCTGCTGATTTACATTTTGTACCTGGTTTATTTATTTATTCATGTTTTTAAAATTGATTTCCAGTGTTGTTTGGCCTAAAAAGAATAAACCCTCAATTTAGGGCCTCTGTGGACCAGTTTGATGGCATTTTGACCTGTTTCTACAGGTAGAAATATGGGATACACAAAGGATAGAATGTCTGCACATAAATTTGTTGAAATTGAGAAGAAGGGTGTAGAGAGTTTGAGAGAGAATGTTTGCCAGAATTGTGATTCTCCTGAGACTTAACTTTTCAAGGTTAAATATCAACAAGAAGTATCTTGAAGTACCATATATAAATTTCAATCTAGATAAAAAAGATTCTGATTATCCCTGTAAGAATTGTGGGCTGAAGTGGCCTCCTGCAATTATTCTAAGTGAAAACCATTAAATTGACTATCCTGGGCTGCCAGCCAGCTACCAGGTCATTGAGAAGTACCCATATCATCACCAATGATTTTGTGGTTAAACATGGAATGAGCCCACGGTACCAAGCCAATCTTGATTAGATTTCCTTTCAAAATCCAATATCCCTCTGGGACTAGATGTTCCACCTGGTTGCCATATCTGGAGTTCAGCAGTGTTCACACCTCTCTTAAATTTCCAAGAATCCTTGTGCATTCAGTCAGAAATGAATTTGGACACAAAAATTCATAGATAAATGCATATACACTCACAAATCCTAGCTGGTAATTAAGGTGGCACTACCACAAGAAATTTATTTAACCAGTAACCAACAGGGATATGTATTCATCCTGGGAAAGAAGGCTGAAATCCTCTTTCCCAAAGGATATTTTGAGCTACGGTCTAAAGGGAATCTCTGTGGTGAGAAGGTTTCTGACCTCACCAGGACAAATACACTGTACAGTCATTGACCTACAAGTGAAACTATTCCAAATCAAACAATTAACTCATCTAGTGCACAGCTGGGCTCTTGTACATTCCCTGCAGGAAAAAAAAATCCATTATACTTCACATAGAGAAAGAACAAAGCTCCAGCTATTTTTCCTCAATATAAACTGATATCTAGTGTCAGTTGATTTTTCCTGGTGGGTGTTAAGGTCTGATATATGGAGAGGAAGGCACTGGGGGTTCTGGGGTTTTGAAATCCTATAATGTAGATTTCAGGATGAGTAAGGGATGTGGATCTTTGTCCTGGCAGACTATATAGTGGCCTGTCTGTGACATGAACATGATAGCCTATGTACATATGGTGCAGGCTATGGTGTGGGTGGGCCTGAAATACGGCTCATGACAGTGGGACTGATTGCAACATTCAAGCTCAACTCTCAACATGTTTTTCTTTATTATTCTCTGTTGTTTTCAACAAAAAAAACTAAAAGATTCTTTCAAGACACAGAAAAATGGGTGGAATATTTTAAATTTATTCAAAGAAAAAGTTTGGGAAAAATAAAATCTTTGGTGTTGTAGACACCAGGAAAAATAAATTGTCACCTGACATCTGGTGACATCAAGAAACAATGGATGTAGCTTTGTTGCAGCTATGGTTTTACTCCAGCTAGGCTAAAATGGCCCCTTTGTGTTCTACAAGGGGCTATACATGAGGCCAACTGTACTACCAATGGGTAGCTCATTGAACCTAGGCTGATGTCACCTGTAGTCCAGTGACAATTTATTTTTCCTGGTGAGAATATTTTCAAACCTTCCTCCCATTTCCTTTGGGGATTTCTTTTTTTTCTCTTGGTCTTTTTTTTTCTTCTGACATTTTGTTTTCTAGTTGTTTTTTAAGACAAAAATAGCTTTTACCGCAAGGAAAACTGCTTCAAAAGCACCAAGTTGACATGCAATAGCTTTGGTCTTACCCCCAAAAATTAATGATCACTTGTGGACATGTAATTTTTGATTTCACTTGTAGACAAGTGATAATTGTTCTTTCCTGTTGCAAAGGAGCTCCTTTGAGTTTTTACTCAATCAAGTTTAAATCAAAAAAGGGAATCCCAGTTTAACTGGTATACTCTCAAACCAGCCCAATATTTTGGAAAGCTGTCATGTCAAAAAAAAATCACCACTACAATAACACTGTCTTGAAACAAGCTTAGCAGCTCACCCTTGCTAAGTAATAATTTGGTGAGAAGTCAAAGCCAAATTCAACCACAAGTGCCCTCAAATGTTTTGCATTAATATTGGCTGATTATCTTTCCCTTTTTTTTATTACTGTTTCTTATTCCCAGTGTGTCCTGAATCTTCCTATAGTGTTACTTACTGTCATTGTTTATATAATATACTTCTTTTATCTTGTTGGTGGTATCTTCCTTCCATGCTTCTCTGACTTGTTGATTCTTTTTAGTATGGTTTCTATTTTTAGAAATACAGACAATATCTATTTAAAAGTTGGGGTTTGGGCTGTGTCACATATGGTTTGAAACTGTGAATGGCTAAGACCATCTCCACAGGGGGGAGTCATCCAAGCTCCTAAGCTGCCTGGGCTCTGCAACTGCACTAAAGCCTTGGCACTCTGCACCAAGCTTGCTACACACTGGGAGCTACCATATTTTTTTAGCTTGAACAGTGAAAGGTTTTCCTCCAATCCACCAAACATTTAAAAGAATTGGATGGATGAGAGATGTTGGATATGCAGATGTACTGTGAAAAAAAACTTATCTGGGTGATGGGCTTGAATATTCCACCAAAAGTCCTTGTGTGATACTTGATGGGCTGGTATAGAGTTCTGGAACTAGTACTGCTATAGCAGCTGAGGCTTGATTTTCTTTTTTTCCAGATGGTTTGGCCTGCGCTGCTAAGGGAAGTACCCCAATTTAGCAGCCGCAGTGGAGATGCTCTAACCAGGCTTTGGCCTTGGCCCAGCACATATGTCCTTTTGTTGGCCCAACTTGGACACATGCCCAGACAAGCCTGATACATAATACAAGTAGTGACCATTGTTCAATTAAGCATTGACTAGCATTTGCTACATGCCAACTGGTGCCAGTTGCTGGAGGTTTTCTTGAGGTGGCTGGTGTGTCAACATAATATCCAGACACATATGCGTGGCACTCAAGGAATAGGATGAGAAAGGAATCATTCCTGTTGGAAAAAAGAGGGCCAGAAACAAATTACAACTCAAGAGGATAAATGTGCACTGAGAAAGACTTGGAGACAAAAAAACTCAACAAGCAAAGAGAGTCTAACAAAGAACTTCAATGATATTCTAGAAAGAAAAAAAGAGACATCAGAGAGACATGGCATGGGAGGAATCCCAAGTCAGAAGACGCAACCAAGCACGAGCTAGTTTATGGTCATATTGATGTTGAAGGTAGAGGTCGATGTTGTTGAAGAGATGGGTTCCTGGGAACAACTGTGGGATCAATGGCACGATTCGGATCCATGAATTGCTTGACCAAGTCATCCGATACCCGTTTTTTCCTCTACGCAACGAATACCACCGCGAAGGAAAATCGCAAGTTCAACCGGAAAATCAAAAACTCTTCGGTACCCACATCGAAAGAAGTAAGAAGCATTTTGATTTGGACGTACCTCTTGAAACTCAGCAACCATCTTTTGTAAGGTCTCAATGCAAATAGCCTTAATTTCTCCCGTCAATAATTGTCCTGACTCGTACTCATTCTTAATTTTTTCTAATTTCTCATCCGACTCTTCAAAGAATGAAAGGTACTGTTATGATGAAAATAGATCACAATTAGTTGAAAGATGAAGACGACAGGAGAAATGTGAAGTGGCCAAACCTGGTAAGGAACATCGACATCAGTCCTCCCCCCTTCTTTTCGATGTTCTTCGATTGTGGCTTTACCACCCGAGAAGGCGTACTTATTAATCTTAGTTTTGATTTGTTTGGGCGAGTCTGACATGAAAATAGCCGAGCTATCGACGGAGCTAGACATCTTACTAGTCGGGCCCTGCAAAGCGGGGAAGAACTTGGAGAGGAGCAGACAAGGCTTGGATCGCTTGATCCGACCGGCAACGTCCCTCGTCAGTCGGAAATATGGGTCCTGGTCGATTGCACACGGTATCAAACACGGAACATTCCCATTCGTAGAGAAGATCTGCGGGAATGAGCTGCTAATCGCAGGCGCCGCTTGGACCGCAACGAAATGCGACTTCCCAATATTGTCTCTATAATAGCAAGTCCGTCAAGTCCCGGGGCTGGTTTCAGCGGGCTTTTCCCTGCTCTTTACCACTAGTTAAGAATGGATGGAATGGGTACGCAACGTATCGTTAAAGCCAAAGGTAGCTTTGCTCTGATTGTATGTGATTGCTCGAGAGATCTGCAGAACGTTTTTATAGAACGCGCCCCTGGAGAATTAGCGAAAGAAAACTGGTCAATGTGGATAAAAAAAAGTATTGACAAGTGTATGAATGAATTACCCCATGTAATCCAGATCAGAAAAGATAAAAGTCTTCTCAAGTTTGAATCCACAAGCGATAATGTCCCTTGCGTTCTCAAAAGCGTATTTATGACAGTCTTCCAAGGTCAAGTTTGACTTGAACAAGAATTTTTCATCGTCTGTAAGATGTCGCCAAACTTGGGTTAACAAGAATCCTTAGTTATAAGTTTAAAGATACTGATATACAAACCTGTTAATTGGACCACCAAGGGCACATCGAAGACCTCTTGAAGCCACCTGTGTGGATGTTTAAGGGAGGTGAGCGTTGGAAGGGACAAAGGAAACTCAAATAGCACCAACTGAGTCACAATAAATGGGACCATGTGTCCAAGATGCATGCTTCCAGTAGATGGCCCTCTGCCGGTGTATAAGTAGAACGGTTTACCTTGCTCGTAGAGGTTGAGAATGATATCTAAATCCCTGTGGTGCCCATCGAGAAATCGAAGAACAAACAAAGCTTCAGAGGACAGGGTCGGTGAGAGGGAGGCCAAAGATTCAAACGGTTGTGACACACCGATGAGAGAAAAACATGCCTCTCTTGAGCAAGGGATGTAACTTGCGTTGGGTGAGGCTTTCGAAGCGTTCTAATTGCTGAGGGGTGATAGCTTTAGTACCAAACTGTTCGATGAGCTTAGTATAGTCAATTTCCATCTGGACCCCATCGACCACAGCACCTTTGACGTCCCAAGGGTCGACAACTTGAGCTTGGTCAACGCTGATCGTCGGGGCCAAGATCGGTGATGGTTGGTTGGGTGTTGGGGAGTATTCGGACTTGGGGGTCAGACAGGGATTCCCAAATTCGTCGGTCCGAGGACTAGAGATTGGTATAGATAGATAGGATCATAACAAGCGGACATCGTCCCAGGTCAATAATCCAGAAGAGCGGTTAGTTGGCCTTCTTCAAAGCTACTCACAATGGTGCGGGCGTCGCAAGTCCATCGGCCCTCAGGTTCGCTCGCATCAACATTTCAGGGACTGGTAGGTTGAGACTGGCCAATGAAGCCTGCAATGCTTCGGTTTGGTACTTCCGATCGGTCTCACATTCATGGGAAACCAACACTGTCGGCCGAGAGAGGTGGTACGGAATTTGCTGATTAGTGTGGCCACTCTGCTACATGTGACGGGGAAGTCCTGCCACAGGGAGAAATTTATCTATTTTTCTTTTCCGAATCGGCTCACCCTCTGGGTCGGACATGTTCATGCTGGACAGCTTGCCATCCCGTTCGCCAATGACCTTTCGATCTTGTTCCTGTTCCTGTAACTTGGTTATCACCGAGGGTTGGGGTAGCTCGAGTGATGATAGTTGGTCCGATACTGATTGAAGCTGTCGTTCGTTCTTGATCTCGTGTGCTGGGTCATGGATGATGGTCATGACGTTTGGGATTGGTTAGTTGTGGGAGCATCTCCAACGGCCCGGTGGCTCATGTCACCTCTGGCAGCCCGCAAGTCAGTTTCCCAAAATGTTACTCATATTACCCAAATGATGGACTGTCAACCCTGGATTGCTTGGACCAGACATTTGACGTCGGGTCCTTGTCAGCACGACCGCCAACCCTTTCCAGTACCACATACCATTTCGATCACCTTTCTTTAGCACAATGGACCTTGTTGAACACATGGAATATCTGGAAGACGACGATGACGTTCTTGCTTGTTGAACACATGGAATATCTGGAAGACGACGATGACGTTCTTGCTTGTTGAACACATGGAATATCTGGAAGACGACGATGACGTTCTTGCATCTCTTCAAGCCACACTTTCACTCCTTCTAAAACAAATAACAAAGAAAAATATCAAGCACAACGGTTCTACGATTGGACGTAAGGAAATCATCCGTAACCAACTTCAAGGGCATGTTCAATTGTACAGCGATTATTTTGCGGAAAAACCGACCCATCCTAGCAAGGTTTCCCGTTGTTGTTTCCGGATGCAAAGAACACTTTCTCTCCAAATTGTTGATGCAATCACTCAAGAGGATGTGTATTTTGTTCAAAAAAAGGATGCCGCTGGACAATTAGGTTTTTTGCCACTACAGAAAGCAAAAGCAGCAATGAGATTGCTGGCTTATGGATACAGTGCAGATTCTATGGATGAATATCTTTGAATCAGTCAGTTTGCGCTCACCTTTTTAAGATCATTGATTAAAGTGCCGATTTCTTATTATCATTGAATGAAATTTAGGTGAAAGTACTTCACTCAAAAACCTCAAAATTTTCTGCCGGGCCATCATTAACATCTGCAGTGAGCAGTATCTACAAAGCCCCAATGAGGAGGATCTAGCCGAAACTTTGGTGGTATCTGAAGTGCAAGGCTTTCCGGGTATGCTGAGGTCGCTTGACTGTATGCAGTGGGTCCGGAAAAATTTCCCAGTTGCTGATCACGGACAATACATTGGAAAAGAAAAGGAACCAAAGGTTTTTCTGGAGGCGGTTGCCTCCCACAGTTTGTGGATATGGTACACATTCTTTGGCCTCCCTGGAACACTAAACAATATTAATATTCTTGATCACTCTCCCTTCCAGAAACTCCAAGATGGCAGCAGTCCATCAATCAAGTAAAATTTCAATGGGAATGACTACAAGCTTGGCTACTATCTTACTGATGGGATTTATACCAACTACCCAACTTTGATTCAGTCAATTTTGGCACCACAAGGTAAAAAGAATAAACACTATGCAAAGATGCAGGAGGCCTATTGAAAAGATGTTGAACAGGCATTTGGATTTTTACAATCCCAGTACACTATCATCAAAAGGGTGGGTTGCCTATCAAAAGAAGATGAGCTTGCTTTGATAATGAAAACAGTCATAATCCTACACAACATGAACATAGAGGATGAAGAAGGAACAGCCTACACCAGGAAAAAACAATTATCACTTCTCTACAAGTGACATAGCAAAGTATAAAGGGGCCTTTGTACTTTCTGTTGTCACTTGTAGACAAGTGATTGTTGTTTTTTCCTGTTGCTATGAACATGATTTTGACTACCTTTAATTACCTCACACTCAAGCTTCAATAACCGCAAATGGTTCATCAAACCCCAATTTCAATGCTGTCCTATTGCACTATCCAGCAATATGTGACATTCAAGGGCACAACCAACTCAAAGATGACTTAATCAAGCATTTATGGAATAAGCTTGGCTCATTTTCTGATGAGACTGAACTGTAGATTGCATTTCTTTTTAATTTAATTTTTTATTTATTGTTATACTAGTTGCCAAAAAAACGGGTGTTGATAAACGCACGCCAACGCCAACCTGCACACCAATTTTTTTTGGCATGCGGGGCCTACACGCCATTTTCTTTTGGCGTGTAGGCCCCGCACGCCAAAAAAAAATTGGCGTGTGGGACTTGCTCACGTCATCAAACCGGTGGACCGGTTTGATGACGTGAGCAAGTCCCACACGCCATTTGTTGGCGTGGGGGAACGCTTGTTGGCGGGCCAGGAGGACTTCCTCCTGGCTGACGAGGTTGTATAACCTTGTCAGCCGGGAGGAACTCCTCCTGGTCAAAGAGGTTCTATAACCTTGTCGGCTGGGAGGAATTCCTCCTGGCCGACGAGGTTATACAACCTTGTTGGCCAGGAGGACTTCCTCCTGGCTGACGAGGTTGTATAACCTTGTCAGCCGGGAGGAAGTCCTCCTGGCCGGCAAGGCTATACAACCTTGTCGGCCAGGAGGAAGTCCTCCTGGCCAGCCGACAAGCGTTCCCACACGCCAACAATTAGCGTGTGGGGACGTGCTCACGTCATCAAACCGGTCCAAGGGTTTGATGACGTGAGCAAGTCCCACATGCCAAACAATTGGCGTGTGGGACCCACACACCAATTTTTTTTTGGCGTGCCGGGCCTACACGCCAAAAAAAAGGGCGTGTGAGACCCGCACGCCAAAAATTGGTGTGCGCTCCCACAAGCCCTTTTTTTTGGCGTGTAGACCCTACACGCCAAAAAAAAAGGTGTGTAGGCCCCGCACACCAAAAAAAATTGGCGTGCGGGTTGGCGTTGGCGTGCGTTTATCAACACCCCAAAAAACAAAACTTGGGGTTTTGTTTTTTATCTGCCAAAAAAACCCCATTTCTTTTCTTTATTTATCTTGAAAAGCACAATAAAGAAAAATTCCAAGTACAATACTACTCAGGGAAATTGAGGATTGCTTGCCACTTCTTTTTCCAATAGGCTTTGGCTTCTTCATCCAAGCCACTGAGATCCATTGCCATGATTTTATCATCATCTGCAGATTGCATAACATTATTAACTGAAAGCATTTGATCCTTGGAGATGTTCACAAGTTCTTCTTGAGCTTTGAGGAATTTCTGAAACATTGTGTCCTCATTGTGTTTCCTTTTGGTGTCTTTGTTTCCATCTGTTTGGGCCTTGGTTCCAAGAGTGCTTCAATCAGGGTTATCCTTGTTGGCATCAGCTTGGCCACTTGCTTGAGGACTGGAGCGTTGAAGGTCCTTGTTTTGAGGGGCACTGCTTGTATCAGTTGGGGTTTTTGAAGCTCTCAAATTTTTGATTTTCTTGGTTTTTAGCTTGACCTCTGGCTGATTTGCTTGCCACTTGGTGGTATCTTTTAATATGACCCAACATTGGTCAAGATTAACAGCCAATTCATGTGTTGCCTTGTATAACCCTTTGGCCTTAGAAAGATGACAAGAAGGAAAAAATAAAAAATAAAAACAAATCACTAGAATGTAAAATGACATGACTTACAACATCATCACGGGATTTCCCACTTGTGATTCAATGTTCACCCTGGGAATAACAGCCCCCAAATTTGTTGCAGAATTTCATGATATGTCCCCAACATCCCTCAACTGCATTAACCAATTGTACCAGAAGCGGCTTAAATGTTTCAAGGTTTTATTCTTGGAATTGAAATTGTCTACAAGCTCTGTATAATAATTGTGTACTGGCTCCCAGAAGTTTTCCCCCTTCTATCCAACTCCAAAAATACTGTCACAACTTGTATTCAACCAAGCAATGCAAAGTTACTTATCTTCATCAATGGTCCAGCTGGGACTTTTCTTCTTTGCCTCAATTTTCATGATTTTAACATAATTCAACTTGGTTAGATTTATTCCATCCAATTTTTTTGGTTTGTCTTTCAAGCTGTTGCTTTTGTCCTTTTTTCTTGGTAAGGAATGGGCTGAGTTTGCTATTGTGGTTGTGGCGGACCTTGAATCAAGTATTGGATTGAGTGGAATGGTTTTTGACCCCCTATCTTGTATATGTCTGGATATTCTGTGTTGACAATCTTGATTTTCTTTTTTTGAAAACCGGTTGACAAAGCAACAGATCTGGCAGCTCTTCAATCTGGATGCTAAATCTTCCAAGAGTAGTAGGCAATGGCAGTGTTTATCCACCCCTGGGAGCTTTGGCAGGTCTGGTAGCAGCCCTGTTGGAGGCAAAAAAAGCAGCACAGGCCACCAAATTTAATTCCGCGCGCACATTAGCAGCTCCATTGGAGATTCCTTTATGGTTGATCTGAGGAAGCCTGTAAGGCAGTGGGAAAATAGCCTGGAAATAAACTTCCATAAACCTACACTGGCACGTGGTCTAAGACAGATTTCAGGGTCTCTGCAAGCAGCATTTCAAATCTTTTTACTCATTTTTGATGGTTCCTGTCAACATGGAAGGATTTCTCATGGATGCCCCAAACATCATCAAGAAATCACTGCAGGCAAGAGGGTGTTTGTAAATGCACACCCAGACCATTTTTTTGGTGTACATGGGCCACAAACCAAATTCTTTTGTGGTGTGTGGCCCCTGCATGCCAAGAAGAGTTCATGTCTTTATAGGACAGAGTATTTCCAGAAATTCCGGATTGGCAGTCATGGTGATTAACAGGGAGCTGCCTCCTTAGATTCTCCAGAAATCAATTTACCAACAGATGAATACATTGAGCTCAAGCTTCTACTCATTGAAAAAATGGACACAGTCAGGGATTGTGTATACAACCTTGAAGGCCAGACTGTTCCCAGCCATCAAGGCTGTATACAGCCTCATGGCCAGGGGAAACCTAGCCATGACAGGTAAAGGAGGTTGTATAGCCTCCCTGGCCGGAGGGATTCCCTCCCAACGGTGGGCCCGCTACGCTAACATTAGCTGTAGCATAGCGTAATGTTAGCTTTTGTCGCTACGCTAACACAAAGTTACTTTTAGCTGAAGATTTTTTCAGCCAACACTAAAAACAATTTGTCAAAAAAAGAAAATAGCGGGTAGCGTAGCGTTAGCAAAATCAAAAAGTTAACACTACAGAAATTTCCTTTTAGCTGATTTTTAGCGGTGTTAGCTGGAACAAACGCTACGCTAACTGTTAGCGTAGCGCTCTTTTCAGCTATGCTAACTTTTAGCGTAGCACTCTTTTCAGCTACACTAACTGTTAGCATAGAACTCTTTTCAGCTATGCTAACTGTTAGCGCAGTTCCCTTTTGCAGTGCACTAACTGTTAGTTTATCAGCTTTCTGTCCGCAACCAAAATATTGACACCTTCTCTTTTCCCCCAAAATCATCCACATTTCCCCCTACCCCAAAGAAAGCTTCTCTTCCCCCCCCACATCCCCTCTGAGCTCTCATGCTCCCCCTTCTCCCCCCTGACCCAACTTGGCCCGATAACCCATCCATGATGGACATCACGCGTGCCGATGAAGACATGGATTACGCAATTCCACCCAGGCCAACTGTCAACCCCCCCTCATCAAGTTTGCACATGCTGTTGGTCAAGCTTTTACGTGATCAAGACAATTGTGACGCGTCGGGTGCCATCAAGATTGACACACGTTTTGTTGACGTTATTTTTGGAACTATTGGAAAATGCGGAACGCATGATGAAGCGGCTTGAAGCCAACAACAATCAGCTCTCCGCCGTCCTGCACCACCTTTCTGATTTGGAAAAACGCGTCAAAACCGGACAACCTGTGCCCCAACCGATCAAGAAGACGTTTGCTAGTGCTACGGCTTCTAATGTGGGACCCATGATACCGAGTGTCAGACCTCCAACGGCTCCGGCTCTCGCGTCTTTGAAACCCAAACGAGTTGTCATCCACTCAAATCCCCTGAATACCACGCTCAAGGACGTACCTCGTAGCGCTCTTGTTCAAAAGGCGAATGAAGCTCTCTTGAAGATTGGTGCAACAGTTGAAGGCAAGCCGGTGGCCTTTAAAGGTGCAAGCATGCTCCCCTCTGGAGACGTTTCATTCTATGTCAAGAATAGAAGTCATCAGAAATGGGTCTCAGACAACAAACATCTATGATCCAAAGAAGTCCATCCCAACCTTGAAGCATCCCCTAGTACGTTCTCAGTGATGGCCCACGGCATCCCGAGATTGTTTGATATTTCAAAGCCCGCAAACCTAGCTATCCTCGCCTGCGAGAACAATTTTCAAGCTACGGACATTGCCAGAGTGCGTTGGATGGGATCCAATGAAGAAACCCCCAAAAAAGCCGGTTCTCTAGTTCTGGCGTTCACCAACAAAGATCTAGCCATCCGAATTGAGAAATTTGGTATTTTCTTAAATTACGATTTCCATCAAACTGCGCGCTTCAAACCTCGCCCACCTCAGTGCTTCAAATGCCTGAGGATGGGGCACTTTGGCAAATGGTGCAGAGAAAAGGCACAATGCGCCAAATGCGCAGATGCCCACTCAACCAATGAATGCCCTGAAGAACTTGGCGGCATCAAGACATGCGTCCTCTGAAAGGATGGTTTGAAGAACAAGATTCCAGGTATTGATAATGTCAATCACACACCGTTCAATCAAGCCTGTCCCTACAAGAAGGCTTGGCTTGAAAAACACCACCCTCTGTCTCAATGATAGTTACACCAATTGTAACCCTTGATCAAACTCACCAAACGCAACACACAACCTCATCATCATCCTTCCCCAACATCTGCCCTGATCTATTATCTTCTTCCACCCCCACTTTTCCCAGTCAACACTTTTTCAACCTGTTTCAACTCAACTGCCATGTCTCAAAGTCAGTAACGCTCAGTGTTCTCAATTCAGCCTTAAACTTTGACATCCTCATTTTGCAAGAACCTTGGGTCAACCCATTTGACCTGAACCCCCCTCATCATTCCGCCTGGCGCGCCTACACCGCTCATGAACACTTCCCCACCTCTTGGCATCAACACCACAAATCTGTAATCTATGTCAAGACCTCAATCCCCTCTCAAACAATCCGCCTTCTTGACGGAGGTTCTCAAAACCTAGTTGGCCTGGAATTCAAACCACAATTTGGGAATTCGTTTCACCTTTTTAATGTTTATAATCCCCCCTCCTTCCCCTCGATTGTTTTACTTGAAACATGGCTAAGCTGCATTTATTCCCGACAGACTCCGACTTTGGTATGCATGGATTCAAATCTACACCACCGCCACTGGAACCCCCCTAGTATCAGGAAGACGGACTCGGAAGCCATCCATTTGCTAAGTTTTATGTCTTGCTTAGGCTTCCGCGTCGCTTTGCCCAAACACGTCCCAACATTTTACTCCAACAAAGGGAGAGGCTCAACTATAGATCTGATCTGGTCTAATTTTTTAGGATCACAGCTGATCTGGGATGTGTCGGTCTCACACAAAAACTTCGGCTCTGATCATCAAACTATCCGGTTTCAACTCACCTCCAAGCGCCCTGTACCCCTCCTCCAAATAAAATCACCTTTGTGGAAGGAGATTGACACGGATTGCCTATCCCCATATTTGGCTAAGTTTCATTTCCCTGACAACTGTTCTAATCCAGAGGACCAAACCGAGTGGTTGACTGCCAACATAATTTTAATGCAGGAAAAATTTGGTCAAAAAGTGAGGATCAACCCAGACAAAGCCAAGCCCTGGTGGTGCAAGAGGACGCTTGACCCAGTGCTGAGGACCAGGAACCAGGCCCGGCGCTGGATGATATTAACTAAGTCCCCTGAAGCTATAGATTGTTACAAGCTTTGGAACACTTACTTCTTGGCGTTGGTTCACTCCCTTAAGCAACATAGCTGGCAAAACATGTTGCAAAATCCCGATGAGGGAGACCTTTACAAGGTTCTACGCTTCAAGAATTGTGCTTCGGGCGGCGGGATCCTCCCACTTCAAAACAACGATGAAATTCTAATACATGATAAGATCAAACAGGCTGAGTTGCTTTTTGCTGGCACTTCGGTCACCAATGTCCCGATTGACTTGTCAGACATTGATTTTGACTTAACTTGCAGGTTCTCAAGCTACCCTGAAGTGAAAACTGAGGAGGTTTTGAGCACCATTTGAAGAATCAAATCCAAGACGGCCCTGGGGATAGACAGGATCCCTAATGAATTTCTTAAGACTTTTTCCACTTCTCTTGCCGGCCCTATGACTGACCTGTTCAATAATATTCTTCGCAGAAGCAGTTTTCCTAAAATGTGGAAGACTGCCGTGACAGCAATCATCAGAAAGCAAGGAAAGCCGGACTACACCAACCCCTCGGCTTATTGGCCCATTGCGCTACTTAGCACAATGGGTAAATTGTTTGAACTCATGTTAGCACGCCGTCTTGCATCTTGGGCTGAAGGAGCAAAAGTTTTGGCGTCAGGTCACCTGAATGGTCGAAAAGGGTCAGGCACGGAAGATGCGCTGTTCTCTCTAGAACATTGGATCAAGGCAAAATGGAAGGAGGGAAAACGTGTAGCGGGGTTGTTTCTGGATGTCAAGTCGGCGTATCCATCTGTACATCCAGACAGATTGATACAGTATCTTTTCAGTTTGAAATGTCCCACTTATCTCACACTGATCATTGCAGATTTCTTAAAGGATAGATCAACAACCATTCGTCTGGAAGACTTCACCTCTGGCCCATTCAAGATTGACTTAGGCCTACCCCAAGGATCCCCTTTATCGGTAATGTTGCACATTTTGTACAATAACTCTTTACTTAACAAATGCTTCTCTACCGTGATAGACACAGTTTCAATAGGATACGTCGATGATGTTGTTCACTTAGTGGCCGCGCGGTCAAATGAGGAAACTAGAAACAAGCTAGTGCAAGAAGGAATCCGCTCCTTAAAATGGGGTGATACCCATGGAGCAATTTTCAATCAAGCTAAAGCTCAGTTTATCTGGTTCACCAAAGGGAAATGCCCGGAAGGGGATTTCCCGTTTTGCTCTCAGCTACTGAAATCATTGTCGGCGGTGAAATGGCTAGGAATGTGGCTGGATCAAAAACTTCTCTTCAATCTCAATTTCAAGACTCTGGAAGAAAAAGCGGGAAAAACCATCAATCAGCTATGTATTTTTGGAAATTCCAGATGGGGAGCGGGGGAGGTCGATTGAATCAAATTGATCAAAATTGTTTTAGTTCCTAGACTTACATATGGCGCAGTAATCTGGGCCACCCAACGCAATAAAGGGAAGGTGAAGCCTTTGGCGGACAAAGTCAATAGACTGACGGGTATCTTCACGTTAGGAGTCTTCAGATCCACCGCCTCGGTATTCATTAACAACTGTCTGGCAACCCCAAGCTTCCTCAACGAAATCATTAAAACAAGTTTTTCATTTTTCTTCAGAAAAATGGTAATTAGCAAAACTGACAATACTATTTGCTCTCTGATCTTTTCCAGCAGAGCTGACCTGCAGAATTGCTTTGCTGATGAAGCCCAGAACAGTCTGGAAAATGAGCGACTTGGGGAAGCCATGGCCATGCTCCCTGAGGTTATCCACTTACCTTGGACATTCAAGAATCAATCATCTAGGACCATGGAATATTTACACAAAGGGTTTACCAAGGAGAATGCAATAAACGGTGTTAAGTCCCTACTCTCAACTAATGTGTTGGATTCTGAGGTGTTGGAAATCTTCAGTGACGGGTTGCATCATCCTGAGAAAGGTGGTGCAGGAGCCGCCATATGCCCTAGTTGCAACCTCTTCAGTGCTCTAGCATTATGCAAAGATGTGGTTGTATCTAATCATGAATGTGAAGCGGCCAGGATTTTAGCAGGAGTTCATTTGGCCAAGGAAATCTGCAAACTTGCCCCAATCAAGAAAATCATCTTCAATGTGGACAACCAGGGTGTCATCATCAGGACCAGAAATCCAATGGCGCCAAAACCTGGTCAAAGTATTTTTAGGGATATTGACACCAGTTTTTCGGACTTGCCATTGGATATCAGGATTGTTTTTGCATGGTGCCCGGGCCATAAAGATATTGAAGGAAATGAGCTTGCAGATCAGTTGGCCAAGGAAGCGGTGGAGTCCCCCTCCACCCCTTCTCTGTTTGTACAGAGTAATCACAAGAAGGTTGGATGAATGGTTCTGGCGGACCTCATCACTAAGAGACCGGCACCCTCAGGACTGATGATTGCACACAGCTCTCTTGTCAATCAACTGGCGTCGGGGCACTGCACACTAAAATCATTTTTGTTTCGAATCAACAGAGGTTATGATCCCCTCTGTCCTCTCTGCGGTAGCAGAGACACTGTCATTCATTTGATGAATTTCTGTCCATCTTTGAAAGGTCAGAGGAGATCTTTGTGCAATGACATCTTTGGCGCCTCAAGATTCTATTCAAGGCCGACAAATTGGAAAAAATTCTCTCAATTTGGAAAGCTGAAGAACCGTTGTCGAGGTTCCTCATTGACTCAAATCGATTTCCTGATGTACCCATGATTTAACATCATTGCTCCTTTTTTGTTGTAATATGTCGGATTTTACCATATTTTCCCTTATCTAACTTTCTTTCTTTTATTCTCTCTTTTCTATCTTTTCTCTACTCTCTATCCTGTTGTCAGTCCTCTTCCTTGACCTTTTGATTTCTCTAGCGCAATAGCATAGTTTTGATAGTTTTGTAAACTCTATATCAGAGAGGTTGTTACTTAGATTCATAGTGTGCAATGCCATAGGCCAAATTACACTTTAAAAAAAAAAACTGTTAGTTTAGTGCTACAGTAACTGTTAGTTTAGCACTATACTTGTGGGAGTATAGCAATCATGTCTTTTCTTGAGGCTTTGATTCTTTGAAATCAATATTTTCATGAATCCTGTTGAAGCATTTCTTTTCCAGCTTTACTTGCTTCCTTTGAGTTAAATAAGCATTTCTTCTCATTCTCTGATGGGCATTCTGATTACTGTTCTGGGCGATTTCCATATGATTAAAATGTGCTATTCAATTGAAATTTGTCCAGACAGTAATCATATTTCCCAAAGCAATGAAAGAAATACATATCCAAACATTGGAAAGAGAAAATATGGAAAAGAAACAAACAATTGTTTTTTGAAAAATAAATAAATAAATAAAGATAGAAATTGTTTAAGAAAAACAAACAGAAATAAGCTGTTTTGGTTGCTGAAGTTGCACAAGTACATGATTTAAAACAGCATTTTGATTTCTTTACTTGTGCCAGTAGATATTTTTGATTGCTTTACTTGCACAAGTACAGGATCCTAATTGGGCAGAGTGGACCAGCTTTGACCTCAGACAGTGGGATTTATCACTCCTGCTGTACTATAAGTAACTGCAACATACCTACTCAGTGTCACCCTCATTGGTGAGTAGGAATCAGGGTGACATTGATTAGGTATGTTTCAGTTACTTATAGTATAGCAGGAGTGATAAATTCCACTGTCTGAGGCCAAAGTTGGTCCACTCTGCCCAATTAGGATCCTGTACTTGTGCAAGTAAATCAATCAAAAATCTCTACTTGCACAAATAAAGAAATCAAAATGCTGTTTTAAATCATGTACTTGTGCAACTTCAGCAACCAAAACAGCTTATTTCTGTTTGTTTTTCTTAAACAATTTCTATCTTTATTTATTTATTTATTTTTCAAAAAACAATTGTTTGTTTCTTTTCCATATTTTCTCTTTCCAATGTTTGGATATGTATTTCTTTCATTGCTTTGGGAAATATGATTACTGTCTGGACAAATTTCAATTGAATAGCACATTTTAATCATATGGAAATCGCCCAGAACAGTAATCAGAATGCCCATCAGAGAATGAGAAGAAATGCTTATTTAACTCAAAGGAAGCAAGTAAAGCTGGAAAAGAAATGCTTCAACAGGATTAATGAAAATATTAATTTAAAAAAATCACAGCCTCAATGCAAGACAATTCATGCAAGGGAAAACTTTCAATGTTCCCACATCCTTTTCTTTGCCCAAGTACATGCAGGTATGTAATCCACCAAAAAATTCTGTTCAGACTGTTCACTCAGCTGGCTGCAGCCAAACACAATGCACTATTTGAGCATAGTGTAGTGGGAAAAAATTAAGCTAACAGCTAACATTTAGCGGGAAAAAATTCAGCTAACAGCCAACATTTAGTGATAAAAAATCAGCTAACAGCTAACATTTAGCGGGTAAAAATTCAGCTAACAGCTAACATTTAACGTAGTGTAGCGTAGATCTGATCCTGCTATGCTAATGGGAACTTCAATATGTGTTAGCGGAAAAAAAAATACACTACTTGTTAGTGTAGCGGTTATTTTCCAAAGCTAACACTACAAAAAATTTGGCCAAAAAATTTCTTGCTACTCTAACTGTTAGTTTAGCAGAGTGTAGCATCAGCTAACACTACAAATTTTCTGGCAAAAAAAATAACCGCTATGCTAACAGTTAGAGGTCAAATAGTGTAGCGGCCCACCGTTTCAGTCTGGTCAAGGAGGTTATACAGCTTCTTCAAACGGAGGGATTCCCTCCAGTCAAGCAGGTTGAACAGCTTCTTCAAATGGAGGGATTCCCTCCGGTCAAGGAGGTTATACAGCTTCTTCAACCAGAGGGATTCCCAAATCCCTCTGGTAAAGGAGGTTATACAACCTCTTCAACCAGAGGGATCCCCTCCGGTCAAGGAGTTTATAAAACCTCTTCAACCAGAGGGATTCCCTCCGGTCAAGGAGTTTATACAACCTCTTCAACCAGAGGGATTCCCTCTGGTCAAGGAGGTTGTATAACCTCCCTGGCCAAAGGGATTCCCTCTGGTTGTGGCGGCTATCAAGCCTCCTGAAGGGCGTGCAAACCATGCACCCTTTTTTGAACAGGGAGTGCGGCTGCACACCCATCTTTGGGGGTGTTGCATGCCTGTAGATGGGCGTGCAAACTGCCCATGAATCTACAGGTGTGCTGACACCCAAAAAAGGGTTTGCGGCCAGGGGTGTTGTGGAACTGCTCTAAGGCCAGAATAGAGCTTGGAAGGGATATGTATAACCGCACTAGTACTAATGTAAGTTATGACACAAAGGTGCTGATATAAGAGCTGCCTTACTGACTAATGCTGATGGGGAAGAGTGTAACACTAAGAATAAAATAAAAGGTGTGGCTTTTCTATTTTAATCTTAGACTGACTAGTACTTGTAAGCTGACTACTAATACCTCTCAGGTATGGGGAGTTTTGAGGAGGAGTTGTGAGGAAAAAGGGGTTTGTGTAAAAGGTTGAATGGCAAGGATATCTAAATTCTCCAGGTAAAAATTGTCTTTGAAGAAAGTGAATCTAATATTGGGTATAAAAGGTCATACAGGTTGTATGGGGTAGAAAAACGCATTTGGGTATACAACAATCAGAGTGGAGTATTTATGTGGAAAGGCCCTTCAAGAGGGGAACAAATGATGATCACAGTATTACAAGATATGATGATGAGCAATAATAGTAATAGTGATGAGCAAAAGACTACAACTGTGATAGTGAAGTGAATGTGTGTAGTAATGATGAGCAGTTGTTGTAGATGAGATTACGTAAGATTTTGTATTTTCTGAATAATAATGAATTGGATGATGTAAGCCAAAAGAAAAGGAAAGGAAAAGAAAAGAAAAGAATTTACCTATGAAAACTATGAAGGCTAATCACTTCTGATCCAAAAGGAAAGCAAGGGTGGTTTGAGTGAGTGACTAGGGGTACAATAAGGTTTAGAATCTGAATATAAAATAATAATGATGATTATATGGACAGTCAATTTGATATAGAAGGAGCAATGTGAGTGGGAACAGGGTTAACACAGTGTGCACTTATCAACTCCCCCAGAGTAGATAATAAAGAGCAGAATACTCTGAATATACTTTGTCCAACAGTATATTGGGAATTTTTGTGTGAAAAATTAGAGGAAAACATAGTTATAATTATATTAAATAAATTCAATATAATTAAAACCAGAGTGGCATGATAAATCAGGGCTTTTTTTCCCTCTAAGGTGTCTTTTACAAAATTCAGAGGATTTGAGGACCTGGAACCCTGGGGCGTTGATAGGCGCACGCCAACGCCAACCCGCACCCCCCAAAAAAATTGTGTGCGGGTCCCACACGCCTTTTTTTTGGCGTGCGGGGCCTACATGCCAAAAAAAGGGTGTGTGGGAGCGCACACCAATTTTTGGCCGCCGGGTCCCACATGCCAATTTATTTTGGTGTGTAGGCCCCCCACACCAAAAATAATTGGTGTTTGGGTCCCACACGCCAAAAAATTGGCATGTGGGATATGTATCACGTAATCAAACCAGTGGACCGGTTTGATTACGTGAGCGAGTCCCCACCCACCAATTTTTGGCGTGTGGGGAACCTTGTCAGCCAGCCAGGAGGACTTCCTCCTGGCCAACTCTTCTCAGACAAAACTGATACAATGTATTGGTTGTCCTAACAGATCTAGGTAGACCAGAACCAACCAAAACAAGGCAACTCATTGATAGAATTGGATCAAAATCCTCAAGCTCACTCTTAGGAAGAATCTTGACTAGCACAAAAAAAGGTAAGCTAGACAAGCTCTAAGGTGTAGTAGCTAGAACCAAAAGACTAACATGAATTTATTATTCATGCAGACAAGGAAGCTGTTAACCCGTACAGGACTAAGAAGCTTAGATAAATATTTTAGTCAGAATAAATGTTGTAAGTATACCTTGGTCTCCAGACAACCAGAATCATAGGCGGCTATGCGCTAACTGGAATTGTTGTACTTCCAAAAGACAGATAAACTATTCTTGTTATCCATTATTTCCTCACTTTTGTCTCACTCAATACCTCTCCTCACTTGACTCAGAACTATCTACCACAGACCACAATCAAAAGGAAAGTCAAAGATCCTGATCATACACAAATCACCTCTCAAACTGCGTCTAGGTAACAAATCTATCCTTTGTTATAGTAGTGTTATTTGTTTTCATCTTGTTATTTACAGTATCTAATTAAGAGACATAAACTTCTAGTTATTTGCAACCTTTTAGGCTTGACCATGAAAAAAGCATGATACAATTGTATTTCTTGAACACAATAATAATGCAGAGCTTTCTCAAATCACTGAAGGTGCCAAGCAAGTTTCCAAAGCTTGAAGAAGGGATGTTTTCAAATAGAGAGTCCAAGAAGAGATTGAAGGTAATCAAGAATCAGAGAGAGTAGAGAGGGTAGAGAGGGTAAAGAGAGACGAGGGGGAAGAGGAAGAGGAGGAAAGGGAAGAAGAGAGAGTGAGAGAAGTCAAAGAGGAAGGAATAAGCCACCTACAATAACCACCCTGTTATTTAAGGCAGAAATTCAGAATTTTTCTCAGAATGACTGAGGTAGTGAGTTTGAATCTAAGAAAGGGGAATCTAGCTGAAATTTAAGTCTCTTAATTTTTGAGGAAGTGCCTCTTCTGTGAAGAATTTTTCACAATACACAAGCTAATTCTGTATTATTATCATTGATGGATTTTTCATTAATTACAAAATAATCAAAAATACAATGTGTCTTTTCTCTTTTGAAATGTCTTGAGTCTATCTTCTCATCAGGCTGTTATGCTTATCAAAGAACATATTTCATATGTTTCATTTGGTGTAACTTCCCATTGGAACTTTGAAGATTTTTTAATCAGGTTGGAGTAAAATCACAGAAAGTAAGATTAAATGATTGGACAATTTGACTGTTTGGCATAGATATTTCACTTACTGCTATGGCACATCTATCAGGCTTTGTACACTCTTTTGATATTTCCAAGGGTATTTTGACCGAGGTTGTTTGTTCTGGCAGATAAGAAAATTAAAAAAATTCAACTGGGAATACCAAAGAAGAAACTGGATTTTCTCATACTTTCTCCCGGTTTCTTTCCCGCACCAAACTTTGGACCCAAGTCCTTTAATATTATGAAACCATTTTTTGACTGGGATTGGAATGGCTTTCAGCTTTCATGTCCATTAGAACGATTTTACCCTTTCCTACCTATTCAAAATTAGCGCAGGATTAGCCACATAATTTGTACCCCATATGCAAAAGGGAAGACAAGCTATCTCACATGTGGAACATCAAATTGGATTGTCACAGGAATGTCTGTTCCGGGTGAAAAATTTTTTACCTTTGAAAGATCCTTTATTGGTAATGAAATAACTAAGCCTCATAGTTCCTATTATGCACGTATATCTGCTTCTACTCACCTGATCTTGGAGAAATAAACCTTGACATCTCCTATTTTTACATTCCTTAGAAGCCTTGCCTTTCCAGATCTGCTGGCTGATGAACTAGATTGTTTTGAAGGGAGGGAATAGCAGAAGAGTGCTAGTTTGTTGAATTTCTTCCTCATAGTATAACATACACATTCTCAGCGGTTTGGTTGGTAAGAAGGACTCACCCGACCTTTTTTGATTATATCAGCAGCCTGGCCTCCACATCTGGTGGTGAATTCCTTACCAAGCTACAGCTCAAAACACAAACGGTCATTGATAACGTGGCAGCTCTTAGAACCAACCTTACTTACCGTCAAACTTGGCGGGCTTGTGATCCCTGCATGAGCATCCACCATTTGAAACATCAACATGGCAAACGTAAAAAAAATCATAACACAGCCCGTTGTTGAACGAAAAAAACCCATGTCCACTTTCAAAATGTCTACGTTCCACAAAAAATTGCGTTTATTCGAGGAGGATCCTGGCGCAATTGGTTTTTCACAATTTAATAAAACTTGGCTAGTGTTGAGAATATTCCGAGCAGATGTTTGACTATGAAGAAGATATCCAGATATCGAATACAAAGGCAGTAGAGTTTCTGAAGAAAAAATATTATGAACAGAATTCACACTTATCAGAGTTGTCGCAGCTAGGTGGCTATTGGTTTCTTTCGGCACCAGGGTACTGTCTTTATAAGCTTGAAATGGCCTCACATTTCCAAGAATTCTCAGAACACTAAAGCCGATCAAGTTATCTGGGGTTTCGGTAGCCACCATGCTGTTGATTTGGAGGTTATACTGCAAGTTTAAAGGCTGAAAACTCACCTCGGGCACCGAGATACGTGACGGCCGACCAAGGAGGCGGTCTACTGCGGCTTCGGCTCCTGATGTCTGGTGCAACCATAAAACCGCGCACTCGTCGCTGGTTGCTATAGAGTCAGTTAGCCAGGCAATAAAGCTAATTAATTTACTCGGTTCGCATGGCATGAATCCAAAATTTGTTGACTGGGTAATCCTGATCTGCTACGGAGAATTAGGAATTGAGAGTTGAATGCATAAATATCTTCAATGTACATTGAGTATTTGAGTTCGAGTTGTGTGCCCCTGAATGGAATCTCACACTCGACAAGAACCATCAAGACCGACCGCTTTCGAACTCATCTCCCTTAATTCACTGTCGAATCCGACTTATCTGCTCACTTCTAGTACCCGTTCAAATGATCATCTAGACCAAGGAAATTGAGGAGGAGTTTAGTTGTAACTCAAGTGGAGGTATACATTGGTTTATCCTTAGTTTTATCTTTCTCGTTCATTTCACTTGTCTTATTTGTCTGTGTATATTGATCTGATTTATTTCATTTTTAAACTTGGTGCTATTTCTTTTCTCTCCTAAAGTTTTTCCTACATCTGTTTAGATTCCTAGCAAGTAATAGTATAACTTAAGGTACTTACTGATCTCGCTCTTTGTCTTCATTATCTTTTCCGTGTTCATTTAATCTTTTCTTTTTGTCTTTATTTGGTTTTTAAATTCTACTATTAGCTTTGGGTTTTAGCTGGAATAAAGTATTGATCTCAAAATCTCACAAAATTATTATTCCTGGCATAAATATCCAGTAAGGTCTGTTCTTACTGGGAAAACTGTGGAAAAGAGACCCATGAGGAGTTCTGCGGCATTCTCTGGTCTTACTGGGAAAACTATGGAAAAGAGACCCACAAGGAGTTCTGCAGCATTCAAGTGGTAAGTCTGAGGGAGTCAAAGGATACACCCGCAGAGACTTTGACATGGATTTCAGACACTGAGACAATGGCCCACATGTCTGTCATCAAGTAATCCCGACGTCAGTGGTGTGATACATTTGGATCAGGATTATGCATAAGTGTATATGCAAATTGAGTCAATGATGTTAAGTCTAGCTTCAACAAACCCCGGAGGAGCTGCTCCCCAGACTCGACAAGCAACTCGATACATTTTCTGGACAACCTTGACTTCCCTTAATCACCTGTCAAGAACCCTAAACGCCAATTCTTATCCACTCATTGTGCTTCCAAGATACTTAGAAGATTCAGGAGGAGCACGGAAATAACACTAGTGGAGGTGCTTATTGATTCAATCTCTCTCTTTCCTCTACAGTCTCTTTTTCCCTCTCCTCATTTTTCCGTTCTAAACAACCGTATTAACAATTTATTCTTCTTTCACATAGACTTGCTGTTATTTTCCATTTATCCCTCTTTATCAAATCTTCCAACATAGTACTTCTTGAGCCCAGTTAGGATTAGAATATAAGACGGTAAATAAATGATTTTTTATTTTTCTCTTTTTAAGATTGTGTTATGGTTATCTCATCATCTCTCTATTTCTCTTATCAAAGGTTATTACTACTATTAGCTGTTAAATATTGCTGCAATAAAGTTAAAGATCTCAGCATTATTACATGGTAGCGAGAGTCTAAACTTGGCATATTTAAACATAAGACTAAAGTTAGAATAACCAGCATTTAGGTACACAACAGAATGGGGAACTCATCGGACAGTTCCAGCAATGGAAAATCTCATTGAAGGAAGTTCGAGAAATTGGATCGCCACAATTGGGCCTATTGGAAAAAACGATTCTCAACAATGCTTACCGCCAAAGGGAACGAAAATCTCATGGACCACAAATGGGTTCTGGAGAACAAGGATACGCCTGCTTTTCGTCAAATATTGGCGTGGGCAATTGATAAATTGTATGAATGTGTCAAAAGCAAACTTCACCCGGTGATAGCAGTAAACTCGGGCAGCCTTTACAACGCAATCAATGCGTTAGGAAGAGCGTGTGGAGAAAAATCAATCGTTCAGCTATGCAACAAGCTGTATTCGATGCTTAATCTGGAATACCTACCCAAAAACTCGCTGGCAGATCATGCAACTCAATTTTGAAAGCTTTACACGGCCCTAGAGATGTCGATACAATCCAACCCTGGATTTATGACAATGACAACTGGAATGGCTGGCGCACTTCTTCTGAGAAGTCTAGACAATGACGAGCAACTAGCCTCACTGGTACAAAGTCTTTACGACTTGACCCCTTTAACGTTTGAAAAAGTCTACGACTGACTCCTTATTGAAGAAACGAGGAAAGAGGCCCCTAAGACTGAAGCGGCTTACTTTTCAAGTCAAAGTCAAAGAGCTGGGAAACAACCCGCTGAGAGATCGGCAGGACCATCTACAAATCCTCGTGGTCTAAACTCAAGTCAAGGAAATTTCCGAGGAGGGCCAACATCTCGAGGACACTTTAGGGGGGTTACACCGACCAGATCTGCTCCGCAACAATACAATAATGATGACGAGTTTGCCAGAAAATTTTGCAATCAGATGAAAATATTCATGTCCGGATCTACCAATCTTCTCAAGGATGATCCAGAGGACAATGCAGATGTAATTGAGGAGTATGAAGACTACGGCGCAGAGGAGTCTGGTTTTATGTTGTCAGATGAAGTTAATGCAAATGGAATCTCTAACTCACCGGTTTTAACGACGTTAATATTTAATTCCGGAGCATCTAAGTCAACTTTCTGTGACTTCCATCTTTTGTTGGATCCAGTTCCGATTACAAAGGCTCTGGGAAATTCAACATTGGGGGAAAGATTATACATCCTGTATATTATGCACCAGACGGTCCCCGGAATTTAATATCAGCTTCCCAACTTGAGGACCATGGACTTAGTGTTCTATTCAAGAATCGTCTAATTCTTATCAAACTGGAGAACAAAGTTGTTTACCGTTTTCCTCGAGTAGGCAACCTATATCAAGCAATTGCGCCTAAAGTACGATCATCAGGCTACGTAATGAACATATTGGAACCAAACCCAAGCCTGGATTATCATGTTTTACTCGGTCATCCCTTGGACAAATACCTAAAACAGTTCCTACTACTTCATGGAATCAAGCCCACTCTGGATTATCAGAATGCAAGAAATTGTGAAGTTTGCAAACAGTGCAAGCTAAAACGATCTCCGCATAAAAATCCACTTCCAACTACGGACAGGCCATTCAAGACATTGCATATTGATGTGCTTCAAGTTTCCCCCTTGGCAAAGTCATCAATGAATTATGTGCTGGTGATAATAGACAATTACTCCCGGTTTAATTGAACATATTTAATGAGAAATAAATCAGATTCGGAGGCGAAAATCCTGTCTTATATAAGTGAAATTATGAACAAGACAGGTAAGTGTCCTGCCATCATTCACACCGACCAAGGGGGGGAGTTTAATTCTAAGGTTTTCCTCTCTGCTATTGAAAAATTAGGCATTCGAGTAGAAGCTGGACCCGCCAACAGCCCTCAAACTAATGGACTTGCCAAGCGGTTCAATCAGACACTACTCGTTGAGATACGGTGCCTATTGGCTCAGTCATCGGTTCCCATCAACTTCTGGGATGAAGCGGCAAAATACGCTTCGATGTTAATCAACATTCTCCCGTCAAAGTCATTGAACTGGTGTTCTCCAGTCAGTGTTCTACATGAGCTCAATCTCTGAATCAAACCCATACAAGACGTAAACAAACTGATTCCGTTTGGACTGAAGGTGTTTGTTTCACACCGACCCTCCTCAAAGGTCGATATCCCATCTAAACCGCTCATTTCCTAGGACCGGAGGATTTTTCTGATGCTCTGAGATTCTATGATCCAGCAAAATTGCATGTGGTTATTAGTCGTGATTACACCCCGTCCAGATTGTGCTTTCCATATAATTCAAAGTTGGCTCTCACAAAACCTCCAGACACTCTCCCAAAGATGATTGGGAAAGTTAATCACCCTGCTTTGGAAATGGTTTCTTTGTGAATTCCAACTCCAATGGCAAGTTGTCTACTTCGTACAGACAATTCAACCAGCCAACTACCATCTCCATCGCACCTGGATGGAGAACAAGCAGTGTCAGACCAACTTGCAGATTCTTCGCCACATCAATCAAATTATATGTCTACTCAGCAAGAATCACCAATCCCTGCATCTACCAAGCATCATGACTGTGTTCCCGTAGATCAACCGCCGGCTCAGCCCATTTCAAGTAAAATATCAACCTCAAACATAATAAATACTTCTTGACGATTGCGAAGCAATAAAACTAGAGATTCAACGGGTGTGTTACTAGAATATGAACCTCCGGATGAATTGTTACTCACTCAATTTGACGAGCCGGAAGATGTCTTCCTCACAGAGTCGGTTAAACTCAAAGACGCTCTGAATAATCAAGCAGAAGCTGCTGGTTGGATGGATGCGATGAACAAGGAGCATCAGTTGCTGATGACGAAAAACACGGGAACGTTGGTGCCACCACCAGGTGATGACAAGTTTATTGGAGGGATGTGGCTACTTATCAGGAAGATGAACAAATTTGGTGATCTCTTACAATATAAAGCCAGATGGGTTTGTTTTGGCAATCATCAAGTACATATGCAACATTACTTCGACACATATGCATCGGTAGCCTGAAACAAATTGTCCAAGCTGTTGCTTACGCTAGTGGTCAATTATCAATTAGGAGTGTTTCAATTCAATGTGGAAACGGCGTTTTTATATGGTGAAATCAATGCTCTGGTGTATGTATCTCAAGTCAAAGGGTTTGAATCTCCAGGAAAGAAAGACTGGGTATGGCGCTTGAACAAGTTGCTTTACGGGACTAAGCAAGCTCCACGACAATGGAGAAAACACCTAGTTGAGACTCTAACAAAACTTGTATTGGTCTCGGCACCCCTTGACGAATCTCTTTTCTATACTCAAGACCGGTCAATCATTCTTCATATGCATGTTGATGATGGGCTGATTGTGGGAAGAGACAAGTCGGCAATTCTAACTCTTCTAGACGATATCCGACGAGTGTATGCAATCATAGTAAAGGAGCTTCTGGCCCAACATTTAGGCTATACGCTTGACTGGAAGGAGGATGGCTCCGTGCACATCAATCAAGCCAATTTTGCAGAAAAAATTCTTTATGAATTTAATATGCACGATTTGAATCCAGTCAGAGCGCCGGCGCCAATGAATTTGCACAAGATAGTAGCCACCGAGGCCCCAGCGGTGAACAAGAAGCTGTATCAGAAGGCTGTGGGGATGCTGAATTACTTGGCTCTCCATACTAGGCCGGACATTACCTTTGCTACAAATCTGCTGGATCAATTCACTTCCGAACCAAATGATTCACACTGGTCAGCAATCAAGCACATGTTGAGGTATATTAGGGGAACAATCTCAATAGGAATTCACTACACAACTGCGGAGGATCCAACTGAAGGTTTGTGTGGATGGGCCGATGCTGATTACGCAACATCTCTAGTCACCAAGAAGTCCACGTTGTGGAACTACTCAAGGGACAGAATAGAGCTTGGAAGGGAAATGGATGACTACACTAGTATTAATGTAAGTTATACCAAAGGTGCTGATATAAGAGCTGCCTTCCTGACTAATGCTATGGGGATGAGTGTAACACTAAGAATAAAATAAAGGTGTGGCTAATTTCTATCTATTCTTAGATGCCTAGTACTGATGAGCTTTGCTACTACACCTATAAGGTGGGAGGAATGGAAGAGGGGTGTGAGTGGTAGAAAGTATATAATATAAAATATAATATGGGGCAGGGTTGGCAACTATGGAGTCAAAGTGGGTCAAACAAGACAGGGGACAGTCTTCTTATATTGAGTTTCAAGCTGGTATTTATATTTAGATATTTCTAAGAGTGATGGTAACTCTACTAAGTTATGTATACTAATTATATGGGATCTGTAATGTTGGTATATGTAGAGGGTAATTTAGTAAGTCAGGGGGTCCATGTGGGAACAAGAGGGAGGAACAGGTGTCCTTATATATCTGAGAGAGAAGATGAGCCATCAGGCTAGAGAAAGGAAAATATGACAGATGAAGTAGAATAGACAGTGACACATATGAAATGGTCATGACAGTAACAGATGAGTAGAGTTTTATGTATATGATGTAAGATGTTATGTAGTATATAATGTGTAATATGTATTATGTATCTTGGTTGTGAAATATATCTACTTATAATATGTACTTATTGTATTCTATACCTTGCTTTATACTATAACTTGCTGTATTATTCTGAGTTTGCCTGTAACTCTTGAACTATGAGGAATTTGGGGGTAGTTGTAGTGGGTGACTAGGGTTAAAATGGGGTGTAGAATCTGATTATGAAATGATAACAGTGAATATATGTAAGGTTTGGGATTTATGAGTATTTATTTGTAAGTGAATGTGATTTATTAGTGGTAAATAGTCTTGGAAATTATAGTAGTGATGTGGAATGGATCACCACAACGTCAGGCTATGTTATCACGATGTATGGAAATCCAATTTGTTGGTTGGCGAAGAAACAACCCATAGTGGCTCAATCAACAACTGAGGCTGAGTTTGTAGCGATCAACAGATGTGCAAAGCAGTTAAGGTGGTTAACAAATCTCATATTGAATTTACATATCAAGATCAAGGCACCAACAATGAAAAACGATAATTTGGGTGCGGTCATCATAAGTAAAGAAGTGCAACTTAATGAAAACACCAAACATATAGAAGTTCGTTTTCAGTATGTACTACAATTGATCAACAAGAAACAAGTATTCATTCAACAAGTGTCAACCAACAATGTGATAGCCAATGGTCTCACCAAACCTCTAGGATTTATCAAACTAGAAAACTCTCAACAACAATTGCATCTCACCAAGTCAGAATTAAGGAGGAGTGTCATCAAGTAATCCCAACGTCAGTTGTGTGGTACATTTGGATCAGGATTATGCATAAGTGTATATGCAAATTGAGTCAATGATGTTAAGTCTAGCTTCAACAAACCCCGGAGGAGCTGCTCCCCAGACTCGACAAGCAACTTGATACATTTTCTGGACAACCTCGACTTCCCTTAATCACCTGTCAAGAACCCTAAACGCCAATTCTTATCCACTCATTGTGCTTCCAAGATACTTAGAAGATTCAGGAGGAGCACTGAAATAACACTAGTGGAGGTGCTTATTGATTTAATCTCTCTCTTTCCTCTACAGTCTCTTTTCCCCTCTCCTCATTTTTCCTTTCTAAACAACCGTATTAACGATTTATTCTTCTTTCACATAGACTTGCTGTTATTTTCCATTTATCCCTCTTTATCAAATCTTCCAACATAGTACTTCTTGAGCCCAGTTAGGATTAGAATGTAAGACGGTAAATAAATGATTTTTTATTTTTCTCTTTTTAAGATTGTGTTATGGTTATCTCATCATCTCTCTATTTCTCTTATCAAAGGTTATTACTACTATTAGCTGTTAAATATTGCTGCAATAAAGTTAAAGATCTCAACATTATTACGATGTCCACATAAAAGTTTGATTCCTCCTTGATTCATATTATATATATATATATATATAATTAGGGGGTTGATAAACCCACGCCAATGGGTGCACGCCCACGCCCAACGCACACCCTTAAAAAAAAGGTGTGCTGCCCGCACACCTTTTTTTATATTGGCGTGCGGGCTGCACACCCATCTCTGGGCGTCAGCACGCCTGTAGATGGGCGTGCACCCCGCACGCCCATCTACAGGCGTGCAACACCAGGCCTCCCTGCAGGCGTGCGGTTGCACGCCCCGTTCAGAAAAGGGTGTGCAAACCGCACACCCTTTCTATGTATATAGGTAGGGGCACGCCCCTTTCTATGTATATAGTTAGGGGCACACCCCTTTCTATGTATATAGGTAGGGGCACGCCCCTTTCTATGTATATAGGTAGGGGCACACCCCTGCC
Organism: Puccinia hordei; assembly: GCA_007896445.1. Lineage (NCBI taxonomy): Eukaryota > Fungi > Basidiomycota > Pucciniomycetes > Pucciniales > Pucciniaceae > Puccinia > Puccinia hordei. The sequence continues at coordinate 1,132,238 of RDRW01000292.1, forward strand.
TATACACATAGATCAGTGCACCGCCAACCTATGTATATAGGCAGGGGCGTGCCCCTACCTATATACATACAATTGGTGTGCCGCTTGCACACCAATTCTATGTATATAGGTGGGGGCACGACCCTGCCTATACACATGATGATGTCATGTTTACAAAGTAATGTAAACATGAAATAAGCCTACTAGGCCCACCCCCCCCACCCCCCACTCCCCCCAAGCGGATTTCAACCGCAACCACCACCTCACTATCTATCAATCAATCACCTTCACAGCTACCTCCCCCCCTCCACCCAACCCCCCAACCAAGCCAAGCCAAGCCACCCGACCCGATCCAAGCGAGCCAAGCCACCCGACCCAACACAGAACAACCAGACCAACCCATATGTGGGTTGTTTTTTTTTTATGCTGAGCCCCCCCCCCGCCAAACCCGCCAAAAAGGGCTGGCAGGGGTGTAAAAACACTCCAAAATGTGTTGGCATGGGCATGCATTTATCAAGCCCAGTAAAATACAATAAAAATACTGTAGGACTACTATAAATAATAACATATAATAAGATATTATTATATCAATAAACTCAGAATTTCAAATTAAGTGGGGTAGCTCACTCAAACCACCACTAAATTCCTACTCCTTCTAACATTAAAGGTACTTAGTAAGAAGAATAAATACCAAGTATAAATTATGGATTGAAAATCATTGTCATAAAAGCTGAGAGACAATAAGTTTATTTGCATAAATATAAGAATAAAGAAATTATGCTCATAAGAAAGAATTTACCTAAGTGTGTGGTAATTTCCCAGTATTCTTCTTCAATGAATTGGCCCATGATGTGATTGGTTCTACATACATGTCATGAGGTCATGGGAACATAGAAAATACTGTGCTAAATTCAATACAAATTCCCATTGCATCATAGTTCATTTGAATTGTTATACATTAGAGCAGAATATACAACAAAATTCTAGAACCTTCCCCTGAGACCTCTAGAAAAAGGAGGGAATTTCCTGGCCTAGGATTGGATCCTCAGAATATTCACCCAGTACCACATTAGTTAGTACTCTGAATATTCTCCTCCTAATTTTAGAGCAGTGTTATCCCTTTATTATCCAACCCACCTTGTTCAATGGACTAGTTATCAAGCTACCTTAGAACCTCCCCATCTTAGACCTTGAACTATCCCTTTAAAGCAGTTGCTGCAAGACTACCACCTCTGACAGTAGCCAATCAGCTCAAGTGCTTGCCAGCTGCTTAGTAACAATTTATATTGTTACACTTCTCTCAAAAAGACAGACAGACAGCCAAACCTATATGGTTAGCTGTTAGTCTTCTCCTGATTGACTCATTTGTATATCAAATAGACAATTATAAGGAGTTTAGGTTGTCCTCTGTGCATAGTTTGGACACTAGAGAGAGAATAATACTTGTGATTATTCTGATAACCTTTCAGCACAGTGATAGTACCTGGCTTTTTTATAGACATTAAGCCGGTGTTTCATAAACATAGCTGACACCTTCCAAGAAATCTTTACCCAATAAGGGTTCAGCTCAAGCATGATTTTTATGAAAAAGGTAACCTTATTGGTTATCAATATTTATTATCAATAAATCATGTGACTGACCTGTTTATCAAGGAGGACTTTTTCTCTAGTGGCCTTGTTGGCATTGGAAGGTTTTTCCATCTTGATGCCCAAGGAAAAATCATATTGGCCAAGGTCCTGGACACTTTCAATCCAGTCCTTGAGATTAGTATCATCACAGATCAAGAACTCATTGCACTTTTTAAAGCAATTGGATTGGGGGATGATGGCTTTCCAGTGGAGGGAAGGAGAGTGTGTTTTGATCAAATATTCAGTGAAAAAACAAATATTTTCCAAGGCTGATTTTCATGCCACTGCCGCTTGATGTTGGAAGGCACTGGAGGATGTTGCTTTTTTCAAGAAATTCATTGGAATTTCCTTCTTATAGCACTAAAAGCATAGCTGCCTATGGTGAAGTCCTCCCAACTCAACTGGGGTTTACTCAACCAATATACACTTGGATGATATCAACTGATGAAATATAAACTCAAGGGGCCCTCCTTTGTGTTATATTTCATTGGTTGAGGTCAACCTAATTTAAATTGGTTGGTTGCATCCTAGTTTAACTGGGATGTACTCAACCTAGGCAATTATGCTGGCAGTGTATATAGCTAAGCATAATCCAGATTTGCTTTGGTCTGCAACATAAAACCTAAATTTGATTAACCCTCAAATCAGGTCATCCTGTAGTTCAAGAGATAGTGTTATTTTTTTTTCTACAAGCAAAGAAATTGAATCACGGTGCCACTTTCCTTTTGCTCTCCTGATTTGATGTTTGATGCAGTCATTTGTGATAAAAAAATCAATGGATTGGGCAACAAATCCCTAATTTCTTCCAATTTGAATTCTGACATGGTTGGGTGGTGGAAAAACAGGGGTCTTGGAAGATCAGTGCGCAACCTGGCTGGGTGAGCAATCTGGGTGATTCAGGGGCATAGGGAATATTGCCAAGTATTCCCAGGGCTGAGCCTCATTAGGATGAAATTCTTTTTATGGCCCTCTTGCTTCTTGAGACTGAATTTAAGGATGCATGTGGTGGATCAAGTGCGGGTGAACCTTGAAATTTGGGGGAGATTGGACTTTTGGCGCACCATGATTTACAAGCTGGAAGTTTTATGCATTTTCAAAACACTGTGAAACTCTAAAAAACAAAACAAAACAAAAAATCTTAATCCAAGCTTTTTTGGAAATACATATTTACAATAAATTGATGAACAAACCCGCCCGGAAATTCCGCAACCTTTTGTACATGAGCTGTAAATAGATTGATAACCTCCGTGCGCCGCGCTCGTGGCTAGGCTCTGGTGCGCAGGCTACAAGGGCAATTGATTTACTTGACCACGAGGTAGTTACCGCTTGGCTCAAGTTTCATGACCAACGGAAGGAAGACTGGACTGGATGGATACTTAAGCTCTTCCACCAGACATCTCAAATCGAACATACGCCGATCTCCTAATTCGCTCCGTTTTGTCTGATTCCGATGCGTCATTGACCAGGAAAGAAGTCGATTGACAGAACTTCAAATACATACATACACTCTCAAACTAGTGGATCTCAAGAGACCCTCCAACATTCAATCAATCAAGCTGCACCGCGAATAGTCCTCACCTGAGATACACTTCTCACTCCTTCAGTCAAGTCCCCCAGATGGATCCTTGGTCTTCCAATGATTGGGTTGAATCCACTCAACCCGCCACTTCTTCAACATTAGATCTCGACATTGACCTGAAAGCGAACAGCGAACAGCTTCCATCTACTCAGTCGAATTGGCCTGTTCCCGACCTGAGTTTACCCAACTGGGACAACCCTTCACCTCCGAAACCAAGCTCACCTCCGCCAACTTCAAATGATCTCCCTCCAGCTGACTCATCCCAGTCCCGATTTCAGCTTGATCCAGTCGTACTACCCATCGAAACGCTAACTATCAACACTCATATCAGCTCACCTGCGAGCTCAAATAAATCTGTATTCAAGACACCTGACTCGGTTGACTCAGACAAATGGGCCCAATCCAACCAATCGCCCGCCAATGAGCTATCAGCTAGCTCAAATGAACCTGTTTGCTCGGATGCTATCCAGATGACGTCATCACCCATCGCCCCTACTTCTATCTCCGCCGACCTTGGCCAACCCGCCCAGCCCAGTCCAGAGCCCGATCCCGATCTCGACAGATGGGGAACATTCACTCAGACAGATCTCCCCCCAATCCCATCGGCCATCCCCTTTCCTAACCCTGACCCCCCCAGCTTCCGACCCGCATCGCCCATCCAATCCGGGTGGGATGGTGAATCTCACCTCGGGGGGTGGGACGACGGTCTGGCTATTAACCATTCCCTACCCTCCTTGGGAACATCGATATCCATTCCACGACCAATTGAGGATCATGATCACGACGCTCAGCTTGACCAAGGTTGGGCCTCACCTGCCTTCTCAGACCCTGATCAGTCCAGTGGTAATGTCACTTCGAAAGACGCTTGGGATCCGTCGAGTCCGAATGAGACGGGAACGGTCAGTAAATTTCTTCATCAATCCATTGTCTGAAATCGCATTATTAGTGTTGACAACTGTCCCTTTCGCTGCTCGAAACAGTCGTCGACCGCTCTTGAGCAGGGCGGATCCCTGTCTCCTGACCAGGCAGGTATGCCTTTAGATCTTAGCTCTGCTCTAAGCCCCAATAGTGGATTGTAGGTCTCAACGAATTTTGCATTTTGAAGGAATTTACTCTAAATATTTGTCTGTTTTTTTTTTCGAATTCATTCAAGGGTTGGTAATCGGGGGGAGCTGTCCCAGGATCCTAAGCCCGAATATCCTGATAGACGGACTGAATCTTCGTCCCAGACCCAGGAAACCGCCGGGGCTTTCCAAACGACTATGTCCAAAACTGCCCAAGCTGCTACCAACTTATTGAAACCTGCAAATGCATCCAGCCAGCTGTTTACCAATGCTAGTACTCAATCATCCATAACTAGATCCTCAGTGGTTGATTCAACAAACCCCGCAAAATCAATCGATTCGCCCAACACCTTATCGTGGGGTGATTTTTCGGCCCTAGGAGGTTCACCTCATCCGCATGATTCGAAACTTAGCCCGCGTGGTTTGCATGATTCTCAACAGACAACCCAACAGCAGGAGCAGAAGAAGCGTGCCAGTTTTTTCGGCTTCTGGTCATCAAAATCTCAACCGCCTCCCATCGCACCTGCTTCTCCACCGACTCAGAAGATGGCTGGCGGCTCTCCATCGTTTTCATCAATTGAGGTTCCGGATACACACATATCTTCTCTGGATCACGCTAGAGGCTCAGTTTCTGGCGTGGGAACCTCTTCAAGCCCGTGGCCTGCTCTGTCGCCTGCCTCTCCTGGTCCTCCTCAAGACCCAGTGCCATCAGCCATCTCCCGCCTATTTGGAAGGCTTGGGGCTCGCTCAAATCATTCTTCGATTAGCACCTGTAATCTAGATGACCAATGTGAAATTACCGCCCCATCGACCGAATTGAATGCAAACGACATCAAATTCTTAGATCACATCAAAACTGTACCACTTGAGCCAAAAATTGTCCCCTATGATGAATTTTCAAGCACGAAGAATGCTAATCAGACTGAACGGATTGCGCAAAGCAAAACCTCACAATCTGAGTCAGGGATTTTTGACTTCCTCTCGGAAAACAGCGCAAGCTCCAAAACCCTTGCTGTGCAGCCTAGCTTCCCAACGGGCAAGGACCCCTTCGAATTTCTTGATTCGCTAAGTCGTGACTCGAATAGACTGAAGAGTAATTTAGGTGATAGGAGGCTATCATCGCCGCGGTCATCTTCACCAAAATTAACCTCATTGTCAAGCTATCCTCACATTGCTCCATCGTCAAGTCACTCCAACAACTCTACAATACTTGCTGGTTCAGCCACTGCTGATCAGAAATTTTCGGCGGATGACTTGGATGACTTGTTCTCTCACTTCCAAGGTGCCGAAGTCTCAACTCAAGCCAAAAACATTCTTCTACCTCCGTCTGGGAACAACCCGGCCGTTCTACGCGGGTTTCAAAAACCTTTAGGGACCAAGTCAGTCCCACCCCTAGGTTCAACCCAAGTACGGATGGCCAGTACTATCCCCAAGCCAATCTTGCCTCGAGATGCCCACAGTTTCTCTGACTCATCCAGTGCGTCATCATCGAAAGTGCCTATACTGGCCCCACCCCCTTCTTCTTCACGGCCCAGCCCGTCTGGTCCGGTCCCGTTGATCCCACCTCCACAAAACAATTTCAACAAACAAGTACAGAACTCAAAATCTCAGCTTGGTGCCTTGAACTCTCTCCCTCCTCCCATTCAAAACGTCAACATATCTCGGCTTGGTGCTTTGAACTCTCCTCCTCCTATTCAAAACATGAACAAGGATCTGCCCTTTCGACCGCCTAACTCACTGTCTCTCGCTTACCATCAGACGCCACTTTTTTCAAGTACTACTAAATCTGCGCCACAGCAGCCTAATAAGGCTAACCAAACTGGTGGATTGTCCAAAGAGGATCTTAGCTTCTTTGATTCTTTGATATAACTAATACATGGATTGTTTTTTTTTACCCATCGCATCTGTTTTCGTTTTCGTTTTCGTTTTCGTTTTTTTTTTCTTTGTGGTCGGTCGGGTTGTTATTATTTTGCTCATTATTCAGTTTGTACATATTTTTGTATTGCGTCGCATCTCTTTCCCACCTTCCCCGCTCGTCGTGGGCTATGGGGAAGCGGATCAGAAATTAATTGTGTATGTATCATGAACTTCTGCCAAGCTTTTTTGAAATACTTTCAACTGCTCATTGATTATCAATCTCACTAAATTTGAAATATAAATTTGTCAAGCAACAGATTGATTAGCACTGTTCACATTGAGCTGTCATTGTAGTAATCAAAATCTTGGGCTTCCTTATAGTATTCTTCATCATCAGGTCCTAAAGGTCTTTGTGAAAGTCTGTCCGGCGGGGCTTGATAAACGCACGCCCATCGGCGCACGCCCACGCCAAGCGCACACCAATAAAAAAAAAGGTGTGCTGCCCGCACACCTTTTTTTTATCGGCGTGCGGGCTGCACGCCCATCCCTGGGCGTCAGCACGCCTGTAGATGGGTGTGCAGCACGCACGCCCATCTACAGGCGTGCGACACTGCAGGCGTGCAGTCGCACGCCCCATTCAGAAAAAGGCGTGCGGTTCGCACGCCCCTTCAGAAAAGGGCGTGCGGTTCGCACGCCCCTGCCTATACACATAGATCGGCGGACCGCCGACCTATGTATATAGGCAGGGGTGTGCCCCTTCCTATATACATAGAATCGGTGTGCGGACTGCACGCCAATTCTATGTATATAGGCAGGGGCACACCCCTGCCTATATACATGATGATGTCATGCGTACACCAGAGTGTACGCATGACATAAGCACCCCCCCCGCCCCCTCCCCCCAATATTTCGCCGATGTGGTGATCCATTCCACATCATTACTATAATTTCCAAGACTATTTACCACTAATAAATCACATTCACTTACAAATAAATACTCATAAATCCCAAACCTTACATATATTCACTGTTATCATTTCATAATCAGATTCTACACCCCATTTTAACCCTAGTCACCCACTACAACTACCCCCAAATTCCTCATAGTTCAAGAGTTACAGGCAAACTCAGAATAATACAAGCAAATTATAGTATAAAGCAAGGTATAGAATACAATAAGTACATATTATAATTAGATATATTTTCACAACCAAAATACATAATAAATATTACACATTATATACTACACAACATATTACATCATATACATAAACTCTACCTTTCCACTACTCATCTGTCACTGTCATGACCATTTCATATGTGTCACTGTCTATTCTACTCACCTGTCATGTTCTTCCCTTTTCCCACCAGCTACATGTCATAGCCTAGTTGTTCCTCCCTCAACTTATGGCTCCTCCTCTTTCTCAGATATATAAGGACACCTGTTCCTCCCTCTTGTTCCCGGATGGACCCCTGACTTACTAAATATCCCCCCCAACATATACCAGCATTACAGATCCCATAAACTAGTATACATACATAGTAGAAGTCACCATCAACCTATAAATATATCAATATAAATATCAGTTTAGATTCAATATAAGAAGATTGCCCCTCTCTCTTTCTTGACCCACCTTGACTCCAAAAGCTACAACCCTTGCCTCTTATTATACTTATATTACATATACTTTATACATCTCATCCCCCCTTATCCATCCCTCTCACCTTATAGGTGTAGTAGCTAAGCTCATCAGTACTAGTCATCTAAGAATAAATAGAAATCAGCCACACCTTTATTTTTATTCTTAGTGTTACACTCATTCCCCCTCAGCATTGGTCAGGAAGGCAGCTTTACCCCAGCACCCTTGGTATAACTTACATTAATACTAGTGTAGTCATCCATCTCCCTTCCAAGCTCTATTCTGTCCCTTGAGTAGTTCCACACCGATCGGACCTCCCCCCCCCTTCCTGAAGTCCCTCCCCAACCACCATCTCACCAACCCCACCAGCAGACCAACCGCCCCCACCCACCTAGCAGCCAGCCGCCGCACGACCCAGCCCACCCCACCCTCCCCGATCGACCAACCCGAGCCGCCGGAACGACCCAGCCGCCCGACAACCTCAAGCCAGCCGCCAGGACATTGACAGGTAGGTCGATGTCCCTTTTCCCCCTTTTCCCCCGTTCCCCCGTTCCCCCGCTTCCCCCCACCCCCCACCCAAAACCCCGCCCGCTCCTGGGCCAGCTGGGCCTGGCCCAGAGGGGCCAGATGGGCCTGGCCCAAAGGGGCCAGATGGGCCTGGCCCAAAGGGGCCAGATGGGCCTGGCCCAAAGGGGCCAGATGGGCCTGGCCCAAAGGGGCCAGATGGGCCTGGCCCAAAGGGGCCAGATGGGCCACCTGGGCCTGGCCAAAAGGAGCCAGATGGGCCACCTGGGCCTGGCCAAAAGGGGCCAGATGGGCCAGCCAAAAGGGGCCAGATGGGCCACCTGGGCCTGGCCAAAAGGGGCCAACTAGAACCAGTGGCCCCTATGGACACATTCAAGGTGTGAATGTGCCACTAGGCCCCCTCCCAAGCCCCCCATTGCACCCAAGGCCCCGGAAAAATGTGCAAGGGACACATCTTGGCCTAAAGGGCCCCAGGGAAATGCCCACAGATGCATATCAGGCCCCAAGTCCCCCGTCTAAGCCTGTGAGCCTGGGTCTCTTGAGTGACAACAGGACACAAGGGAAGGGGGGAATAAGTAATAGAATTACTTAGTAGAAAAAGGGTAAAGGTATTATAATGATAACAAAAAGATCTTAAATGATCTGGGAGCTGCCAAATGAGTGGTCAGCCTCTTCTTCCACAACTGAAACTGGGTGAAGGTACCTGGTCAAAGGAAACTGAAGCCAGCCAATCTTTTTTAGGTCAAGGGAAACTGACTCTAGGATTCTTAGATGGAAACCTGGTTGATTTTCCCTGATAAAATCAACAAAAATACAAGGGGAAAGGATCTTGGAATGATCAAGCAACTTATTGCTGGGCTATGCTCTATCTAGCAGGATTCTATCTTAATGGTTCTGTGCCACTGCTGGGATTGATGGTTTAGTAGAAAGAAGAGAAAAGGGGAGGATAGAACAGAACAGACAGACTAGAGAAGAAGGACTTGGGAGGAGTTGATGAAGTTGCAGAAGAAGGGACTCACTGGTTGATTAAATGACAGCTGGACTGGGAAATAATCAGAGAAGTGAGGAGCCTTACTTAATATTCCAAAATCTTGTTGAGGAAGCTGCTGGGTTCAACTGGTTGAAGTCCTTTTTCTGAAGTGTGTGGTTGTTGTGTAGTATTCTGGAGTCTGTGTATCTTCTGGGGTGTAGAGGATACTCAGACTCGAAAATTTTCATAGTTTGATGACATAAGCAGTGCAGGCTTGTGGTCAGCTTGCATCTGAAACACGGTGTAACAATATATAGAATAAATTCACCAGTAATTCATTACTATGTGAAGGAGTAAGATATAGAGAAAGTGCTCAGTTGTAACTGGGGCTAAAATATGATGAGGAAACAGAATCTGAAGTCAAAACAAGTGTATGTTCAAAACTGTAAAAGATATGATTAAGTTTTGGTCTGAAAATGTGTGTAAGGAAGACTTGTAGGCTAATGGTATTAGCTCTAAGGCTGACATTCCCTACCACCAAAAGAGGTTGCATCTACAGGATGTAACTTAATCAGTTGTTCCTTTTTTCACTCCTGAATCTCCTAAGTAGTGTGCTAGATTCTGGCATGTCTTGTTCCAATAGCCACTCATCTTGATCAGCACTCATACCCTTGTATCTGGCTAGGTACATTTTCACATCTCTATTATCAACTCTTAGTCTTTTTTCTCTGAGGATCTTAGAGATTACTTTGTCCTTGGTGGATTTCTCTAATGTGGGTATGACTACTTTGACTTGTTGCCTGAGAGGGAACTTGGTGACATCAGGGGAGTGATATGGTTTTACTAAACTGACTGGGAAGGTGGGGTGCTTCCTGCTGAACTCTTCTGTAAGGTTCACCTCTACTGTTGAGTTGCCTGTTAGTCTGCTACCATGATGTATCACCAGCTGAACCATGAGCACTACCAACCAACACCCTGGCAGTCACAAGCGTCTGTAGCCTAGTTGGTAAAGGCAGCACTCTAGCATGTGTCTCAGCTTAGCTGAGGTTGTGAGTTCAAATCTCACCAGACACATCTCCATTTTACAGTCTCTACAGGTTATGAGCCCAGATTCTACCTAAGCGCTACTCGCTTACATAAGAGACTGAATGAAGATGTGAATGCTTCATGTAAGACCAAAAACCCCTCTAAGCCTACATCAAGGTCCCGGGTTCAATTCCCACAGCGGCCACACCTACATGGGTCCAAATCCCCATCCTTCCTCGGGTCACATCCCCACACTTACTGGGTCACATCCCCACACTTAATGGGTCTAATCCCCATACCTCTTGGGTTCAATTCCCACTCTCCACATCATGTAGCAAGGGGGGGTGTTGAGTTGCCTGTTAGTCTGCTACCATGATGTATCACCAGCTGAACCATGAGCACTACCAACCAACACCCTGGCAGTCACAAGCGTCTGTAGCCTAGTTGGTAAAGGCAGCACTCTAGCATGTGTCTCAGCTTAGCTGAGGTTGTGAGTTCGAATCTCACCAGACACATCTCCATTTTACAGTCTCTACATCTACTGCATTCTTTCCATGCAAGGCTTTGATCACAAAGGGGCCAGCAAATGAGTCTCTCATCTTCTTGGGACCAGAGAGATTGTTGAAGTTGGTATTTGAGATGAGGACCTGATCTCCTACTTTGAACTCTGGTTCCTTGTGGGTCTTGCCCCATCTATCTTTATTGTAGGCAGTAGCTTCTCTAATGCATTGTTCAGCATGTTCTCTAGCTTTATCAAACATCTTTCCATAGGTGCATGCTGTGGGATGGATGTCAATATTATCTTGTTTTATGAAGTCTTTTGGGAGGTTAGGGAGCCAGCCTTTTTCCAAGATAGCGGGAGCTTTGCCTGTAGTAGAGTGGACACTGGTGCTATAAGCTAATTCCAAGATGGGTAATAAGGAGACCCAGTCATGAGTGTATCCATCATTGTCTTTAAATTCAAGTCCATAAGCGCAGAACCTTCTGATCATGTCCTCTAATGTTTGGATCATTCTTTCAGCTAGCCCATCAGTCTGAGGGTGGTAAGCAGTGGAGAAAGAAAGCTTTGTGCCTAGCATACTGTGCAACCCAGTCCAAAATTCAGAGGTAAATTTAGGGTCTCTGTCAGAGATGATGACTCTTGGTATTCCTGTCCTTGGCATTACTCTGTTACAGAAAAGTATGGCAGTGTCCATGGCAGAGTCTTCTTTAAAACAAGGAATGAATATTGGTGCTTTGGAGTATCTGTCAACTACCACTAAGCAGGCATTATAGCTAGCTGCTCCTCCTGGTGATAATGATGTTACCCAGTCCATGTTGATTATATCCCAAGGCTTAGAAGGTTCAGCTATCTTCATTAGCAGTCCAAATCTTTTTCCAGTTGTTTTATTTGCCTTTTGACATCTTTCACAGGAAGTGCAATACTCAATAGTGTCTTTTCTCCAAGTGGTCCACCAAGCTGTATCAGCTACTTTTTCTATGGTTCTGTCTTCAGACAAATGACCAGAGTAAACACTATCATGACACTCGTGGAGAATGGTGTTGATATTAGGGGTGTCTACTATAACTATCACTGAATTATGCTTGTCTCTAAAGTAGAGGAGTTCATCAAAGAGGGAGAATCTTCCTTCTACATAGGACTTCTTCCATGGTTCTTGTAAGGAATTTCTGAGCTCATTGTCCTTCTGGTCTTTCCTGAGTAGCTGCAGTAGGGTAAGTGCATTCTTGTCTCTCTCATAACCTTCTCTAACAGATTGAAAAAATTCTTTGGGGAAAGTAGAGATGTGGATACCCATGATGGGGAACTTGGAGTCATCTTCCTGGTCTTCAGGATCATAAGCAGGGTTGCTGGGGTCATTAGGGAGAGCCCATCTACTAAGACCATCAGCATTCTTATGAATATTACCTTCTCTGTGCTGTATGGTCATGTTTCCTCTGTACTCTTGGATAGCAATTTGCCATCTCAGCATATGCCTGTTGGGAGTCTTCATATTAAGTAGAGAGCGTAAAGCTGTGCAGTCAGTGATTACCTCAAACACACTCCCATCTAGGTAATAGTGCAGTTTGTCTAAGGCCCACACAAGACAGAGGCATTCTAGTTGGCTAGCTCCATATCTGGCTTCACTATCTTTTAGTTGCCGGGATATAAAGACAATAGGGCCTTCTTTCCTCTGTCCATCTATAACTTGGACTTGATGTAGTGCAGCTCCTAACCCTGTCATGCTAGCATCAACATAGAGTTTAAAAGGTAGAAGCCAGTCAGGGAATAAAAGTAGGGGAGCAGTGGTGAGCTTGTTGACTAGTGAATGGTAAGCAGATATCCTTTGATGGGTCATTTCAAACACAACTTCAAGTCTGCATAACTCAGTTAGTGGTCTTGCAATCTCAGAAAATCTGTCTATATGCTGCCTGTAGTACCCAGCAAAGCCTAAGAATGATTGGATCTCTTTTTTATTGCAGGGAATGGGTTTAAGTAGTACTGCAGCTACCTTATTCTGGTCAATACCAATTGCTATCCCAGAAACAACATGCCCAAGGGCTTTGATTTGGTTGAAACCAAATTTACACTTCTTGAGAGAGATCTTCATATTCATTTGGATAACAATCTTCAAAATCCTAGCCATTCTAGTCAAGTGTTCTTCCCATGTGTTGGACATGATAATGATATCATCAATATAGATAATGACCCATTTCTCATCTAACTCCCTCCTGAATTCTGTGTCCATCATCCTTTGGAAATGAGAAGGGGCATTCTTGATTCCAAAGGGCATTCTCAGGTACTCATAAATTCCTTTATGGAGGATTATTCTTAAGAATTGTTTAGAGTCTTCAGCTATAACATTTTGATGGAATCCTTTCAGTACATCCATGCTAGTCAGGAATTTTGCTTTGGCCAGGTTATTAAGAGTTTCACTGATTTTGGGGATGGGATATCTATCAGCAGCAGTGTAGGTGTTCAAAGCTCTAAAGTCTCCTACCATTCTAGACTTGCCATTGTGCCAGGCTATAATTACTGGAGTAGTTATTTCAACAGCTTCATTATGCCCCACTTTTCTCAACACTTTAAGTCTGACAAGTTCCTCTATGTGTTCTTCTAGGGCTTCTCTGCTCTTGGGACTAGCAGGATAAGGAGGTCTTCTGAGTAGTGGAGGGTATGGTCTCTCAGTGGTTAGCTTGATGTGAACTTCATGTCCCTTGACGGCTCCCAGAGCTTGGTCAGTATCAGCAAAGGCTAGTTTATGCTGGTAGAGGAGATTGCACAATTCTCTTTTCTGCTCAGTGAGTAGTTTATCACATATGGAAGCAGCTGATAATTCTTGGTTGATGAAGGACTCTAACAAGGGATATGATTTCTTAATGGAAGAGATTTCAGTAGAAGGAGAGCTTTTTCCACCATTCAGGGGCTTGAAACCAAATTTCTTCCTCTTATTCTCATTTCCAATGGTGAAATACCTTTCCTTGCTGTTAGTAATGTCAAAACCATACAGGGACATGTAATCATTTCCTAGAATAAGGTAATTTATTCTTGCATTATTCATCACTATGAACTCAACTACCATTCTTATAGAACCTCTTGTATGAGGGAAGATAATTGGGAGTTCTACAATTCCTAGAGGTTGTAGTTGATCACTACAGCTGTGGAACTTTGCCTGAGTTATAGGTAACAGATTTACTTCCCAATCTGGTTGAATAGAATTTAGCAGAGTGGAGCTGATGATGGAACAAGAAGCTCCACTATCCAGTAAACAGTTGAAGTCAATCCCATTGATGAGGATACTAGTAATGTTCTGCAAGCCAATCAAGTAAGCTTTTCCTCTGTCAGGTTTGCATCTCATGAGTCTGGCATCTTCTACATGAGAAATCTGGCAGTCAGTAGACCAAGTTTGTGGTTGGTGGGATTCAGCTTGTATTTCAGCTATGGAGAATTCAGGTGAAGGATCACATTCTATGGCCAAGAGGTTGAATTCACTTATGAAATCAGAGGTACCATCTTGAGATACAACTGCTACAAAGTGGTTCTTCTCTTCATTCCCTATTCCTTGTTCATCTTCAGAAGGAAGAGCTTGGTCATAATCATACTCTTCATCCTTCTGAGGCTCAGTTGTATCCTCAACTGAGACGTCAGCATCTATATTATTAATGCTGTTCTTCCTCTTGGGACATTCTCTAGCAAAATGTCCAGTCTGCTTGCAGAAATTGCAGGTGATAGAAGAATTGACTCTAGGGGCAGGAAAGGTATTGGGGGCAGTCTTAGTAAGAGGAGGATTAGCTCTAGGAGTCTCAGCTTTCTTATTATTATTGTTCCAAGATGGTCTTTGGGGAACATTGCTAGCTTTATAACTCCTTAAGGCTCTTTCAAGAACTTCTTCCACTATGATTACCATGTCCTCAAATTTCATTTCTGTGTCTTCTTTCTTGTACCTGCTTTTGACAGCATGTTCCAAATTACCAGGACATTGTTTCAAGACTTTTTACAGATAAGGTACTCACTAATATCTGGTTGGTAAGCTCTGAGTCTTTCTCTTTGAGTGTTGAACCATTTATGCACTTTCTTATTCTCAAAGGTGAAATAGTCTTTCTCAAACTCTTGTTGCATCTTCCATTTCCAGTTATGGGTGCCAAACTTATTTCTGATAGCATTCTTCCACCAAGCCCAAGATTTTTTATGATGCTGGTCTCTGATAGCTAGGTACCAGTTCTTGGCTGTGTCAGTGAAAAGACCAGTCAACCTGCTTACTACCATATGGTCCAATAGGTAATAGTCTTCTACAAAGACTTCAATATTCTTGAGCCACATCTCATGATTATAAGGTAATTCTCCTGAGAATTTCTCCCAATCAGAGCTCTTGGGAATGGCTTTCCATAATTCTTTCCTCATGTCCAAGTCATCATTTTCATGCTTGATGAAAGGAAATCCATCATCATCAACAGGAGTTGGAAGTTTCTCAGAGAAATTATTCATCTGGAGAGGTGGAGTAACTTTGTTCTCAGACTCATTATGGGTAATCTTTGGTGGTTCAGCTAGATGTTGAGTCAAAGGAGGGGCTGAAGGGTTATTCATGAAAGGGTTATTTGAATGGAGATGAGGTGGGCTATCTCTATCAAATGGTTGTATCAAAGACGCCATCTTGTTATTGATGTTGACCACATTCTGATGTAAGTCACCAATTCTTCTTTTATTCATCTCAAATCTTTCACTTTCAGCAGAGTTTGACTCAGTCATGAGATTAAGGACATTCTGGAACTGGATGTTCAGATCCTGATGCATATTACAGATATCTTTCTTCAAGGATTCTAGATTGGCATGTTGTTGGGAATCATTAATTAACATGGTATCTCTCATGCTTTCTAACTTTTCATCAAAGAATTCTTTGAGTGATTCAAAGGTATTCTCACCACCAACATCTTCCTTCTTAGGGTAGATCTCTTCTAAGTGCTCACTTAATTTTGAAATCAAGTAAGGGACTATTTCAGACTGAATAATCTCATTCAATGATTGATGCATAATGTGTTTGAAATCAGTCACACAAGATTCTAGAAGAGTGCCAGGAATAGTATCTACTGTGCCACTAAGTTGAGACAGAAAGTCAGAAAACAAGTCTTTCAATTTCTCTTCCAATAATAAGGGAGTATCTTTTGAGATGTTGTTATTTAAATTGGTCAAGAAAAATTCCCTTGAAGAGGGGTTAGAGAAAGAATTATTAAAAGAGTTTTCTCCTATTGTTGATGGGCTTGGTGATTCTGATATTGGTTCCAGAACTGTTTATTTCCTCCCCCTCTGCCTCTGTGGTTGTTTCTTCCATGCCTTCTGTTGGAGAAACCCACTTCCCTCTCTGTTCTCAACAATACTTCTGCCATTCTCACCATGGTGGAGGTATTCCTGTTGTTCCTGTTGTTCCTGTTTCTGGAACCACGGCCGCGCTGAGGAGCTTGGTACGGCTGAGCTGGGTTGTACATAGGCATGTACTGGTTTGGGAATGGATGCTGGGGTGGACCATAATGGTGGTTTTGGTTGTTCCAACCTTGTAGGGGTTGCGTTGGTCTCACCGCTAAAGGTTGATGCAAGGGGGACCGGTGTGAAGTATTCGGATATGTCAAGGGGGGTTCCGGGGGAGCGCGGATTGGCTCTCGCGTCACGTGATGGGAACGCCCCAGGTATTGGACGTCCGGTGTAGGTACGCGTTGCCTGACCGTCGGCTGAGCCTGTGGTGGCTGGGACATGGGCACGGTTGGCTGGTTGACAGGGAGTGACAAAGGATGGGGTGTAGCCTCTTGCATTCGATTGGACGGCTCTGATACAGGTGGATTGGTCATTGTCGAGCGCTCTAGCTGGTTCAGTTCTTCCTGAGCGGACCAGTTCTCGCTGATGGCCATCATCCTCTCGTGTCCCACCATGCCTGTCAACATCTCTTGACTGGCTATGGCTTGGCGGAGAGCGATCGTCATTAGATTGGTATCTCGGCTGTTCCGGGCTTGAACGAAAATCGACCACTGTTGGTCTAAGGCGATTTGAGCCATATCCAGGACGTTGCCGTTGACTATTCCCTCAATCGGCGTAGCCTGATCCGGGGGAGTAGGCTCTAGCAAGTCCTGCGATGGGCCCAACTGGGTTCTCGTCGTCTCTAGAGGCGTTGGTTGCATACTGGGGAGAGAGAACGCTTGCCGTTCCACAGGAGGAGGTACCGGAGTCGACCTGCTCGACGCTAGTGCCATCGACGTGGCCAAGGAGTTTACTCTCGACGGCGATACCCCCAAGTTCAGATCTATTGGAGGAGATAGCTCGACTCTTCGATAGTTGACTAGATCCGGTAACGGTGGGAGGCTGCTTGCCAGTTCTGCGAAGGCGTTCTGCCGCTGCGGGGCTGAGGGTGTAGACGCGTTCAGCAGATGGTCCAAGCTGCTGCTGTTCTGCTGAGAGATCTCGTCCATTTCTGAGATGAGCAGGCATAGTAAAAGCGTAAAAAAAGGATTTTTTTTTATACTATTAGTATAACGTTCACTAAGGACGAGTGGGGTGATGGTAGATAAAGACAAAGGATAGAAACCTTCTGAGTAGCTGATAGGATCAGAACTACCGACGGGTTTTTCTATAACCGCTCTATTAGACGGTTCTGGGAGAGAAGATTTTTTCTTCTTGGCTTGTTTCTTTTTCTTAGGGCCGGCGGTGTTTATGGGGATCCAAATATCGCGATTAACCCTTTGGCCGTTGGCTGGAGGTACTGCCTTTGACTCGTTGAGTAGCTCCAAGTCGCTTGGAGTAGGAGAAGCTAGAACAGATTTAGGACTCGACTGGTTCGAGTGGTTCAAGGAGTCTGACGACGGAGGTCTAAAAAGAGGTTCGTCGGCGATGATAGCTGCGCGCTTCTGGTTTCTAGTCTTCACTTTTGCAGAGTGCGTTATAAGGAAACGAGTATTATGAAAAGAAGAGTGGAGAGTCTCGATTAGAATCTTCTCTTAATTAACTGTGTGTAATAGTTTTTTATAGGATTTTTTTTTCTTTTTTGAGATAGTAAAGGCCTTATTTTTGGTATTTTTAATTTTAGAGGTATGTGACTTCTCTTAAAAAATGTTATAGATATTTTTGAGCGGAAAAAAAAATATAGAAAGAGAGGTCTAAAAGGAGATATATTTCCCGATGAGGCCCCCAATTGTGAGCCTGGGTCTCTTGAGTGACAACAGGACACAAGGGAAGGGGGGAATAAGTAATAGAATTACTTAGTAGAAAAAGGGTAAAGGTATTATAATGATAACAAAAAGATCTTAAATGATCTGGGAGCTGCCAAATGAGTGGTCAGCCTCTTCTTCCACAACTGAAACTGGGTGAAGGTACCTGGTCAAAGGAAACTGAAGCCAGCCAATCTTTTTTAGGTCAAGGGAAACTGACTCTAGGATTCTTAGATGGAAACCTGGTTGATTTTCCCTGATAAAATCAACAAAAATACAAGGGGAAAGGATCTTGGAATGATCAAGCAACTTATTGCTGGGCTATGCTCTATCTAGCAGGATTCTATCTTAATGGTTCTGTGCCACTGCTGGGATTGATGGTTTAGTAGAAAGAAGAGAAAAGGGGAGGATAGAACAGAACAGACAGACTAGAGAAGAAGGACTTGGGAGGAGTTGATGAAGTTGCAGAAGAAGGGACTCACTGGTTGATTAAATGACAGCTGGACTGGGAAATAATCAGAGAAGTGAGGAGCCTTACTTAATATTCCAAAATCTTGTTGAGGAAGCTGCTGGGTTCAACTGGTTGAAGTCCTTTTTCTGAAGTGTGTGGTTGTTGTGTAGTATTCTGGAGTCTGTGTATCTTCTGGGGTGTAGAGGATACTCAGACTCGAAAATTTTCATAGTTTGATGACATAAGCAGTGCAGGCTTGTGGTCAGCTTGCATCTGAAACACGGCGTAACAATGTATAGAATAAATTCACCAGTAATTCATTACTATGTGAAGGAGTAAGATATAGAGAAAGTGCTCAGTTGTAACTGGGGCTAAAATATGATGAGGAAACAGAATCTGAAGTAAAAACAAGTGTAAGTTCAAAACTGTAAAAGATATGATTAAGTTTTGGTCTGAAAATGTGTGTAAGGAAGACTTGTAGGCTAATGGTATTAGCTCTAAGGCTGACAAAGCCCCCTACACACCCAAAGTGCCCCCCAAACCCCCCGCAAGGGCTGATATTCCCCTTACTCGTATTCCCACTGCAAAAGGTACTTAATCCCAGGAGCAGCAGCTGACATCTGTTTTACTTTGCAATCCAACCAACAGCAACACCGTTTTCTCCTCCTCCATCAAACTTTAGACGTATTTCCACGCAACAACAATGTCTGGTAGTCATGAACAATCGCGTAAGTTCTGTTTCCTCATAAGATGTATGACAATAAACCTCCTGCTTACCACTGTCCACCCCAAAACACTGCAAATCAGGTTTGGACTTCTGGCAAAAATGCACTGAGCTTGCTCAGCATCCCGCATGCAGTCCCGAGGAATACAAGTATCTGGAAGTTCTTGCCAAAAAAATAAAAGCCGAATACGAGCAGTCAGACGATGAGGGTCATGAGTCCTCAACTTGCCCAGCTCCAACAAACACGTTTGACCCCCCAGCTAGCCAAACCATCCTACATTCCACTCCTAACGTCAACCAACCACCTCCTAACCTCAACCGATTCATTCCTTGGTTTCCTGATCTTCCCAAAGACCTCCCACCACCTCAAACAACCGCTCCACAACTGTCAGATTTTATCTCAGCAAACAATGCGCTACCAACACTTCATCGCACATCAGAACCCACTCGAATTAACAACATACCAGCTCAATGGGACAACGAACCCGCTCCATTTGACAACGGCTTGCCCAACGTTATGAACCCAGCATATGGTGTAGGTTTTTGAGTTCAATCACTTTATTGCAACAAGATTTAAAAGCTAATAGTAGTAAAGTTCTTGAAAACAAATAGAGTAGAAAAGATAGTGAGCAACAAAATTGAGATAAAAAGATGAAAAGAATGAAACGGTTTGTTAATCTAAAATACCTTCTTATGATTTAATCCTAGCGATACCTCAGTAAGAAACTTCTAAGAATGTTATAGGAGATAGTAGACAATGATAAACAAGCCTGAAAGGAATAAATATTGTCAATAATTGATGCGAGACTTAAATGAAAGTGAGATGAGAGGAGATAAAGAGAATGAATCAGACAAGCACCTCCACTTGTATCAAAGCTAAGCTCCTCCTGAATTCGTTGAGTTTCTTGAGAGGGATGTTCGGAAAAAATCTGGCCGTTAGGGTACTTGACAGTGGATTAAGGGAATCGTTCGGGTTCGTTGAGATGGTTCGTCGTAGGTCTTGACGAGTCTGCCCCCTAATTCAGGAGGACGCGCGAGGTCTGGATCTCTTGCTAATTCCCTGCTTATGCATAACAGGTGCATGCATATCATCGGGTCTGAATTATTATTCAACACTCCTCCTTAATCCAGACTCGGTGAGGTGAAGCTGATCCCTGGCACTTTCTAGCTTGATAAACCCAAGGGGTTTGGTAAGTCCATCGGCAATCATGTCGTGAGTTGAAACTTGTTTTACTTCCAGCTGCTTCTTTTGGACTAGTTCGAGTACATATTGGAATCTGACTTCAATGTGTTTGGTGTTGTCGTTGAGTTGAGCCTCCTTGCTGATGATGACTGCACCTGAGTTGTCGTTCTTCATAACGGGTGCTTTGATCTTTATCTTCAGGTTCAAAATAAGATTAGTTAACCATCTCAGCTGCTTGGCACATCGATTTATTGCTACGAATTCGGCTTCCGTCGTAGACTGAGCAACAACGGGTTGTTTCTTGGCCGACCAGCAGATGGGGTTTCCATACATAGTTATTACATACCCCGATGTGGACTTCTTGGTTATCAGAGATGTTGCATAGTCTGCATCCGCCCACCCGCATAGACCTTCATCGGGATCTTCAGTGACTGTGTAGTGTATTCCCATGGTGACCGTACCTCGTATGTATCGTAAGAGATGTTTCACGGCTGCCCAGTGTGATTCATTTGGAGTACTTGTGAATTGAGCCAGTAGGTTTATTGCAAACGTAATGTCGGGTCGAGTATGTAACGCCAGATAGTTGATCATTCCAACTGCTTTCTGAAATAGTTTTTGATTTATTGCAGGTGCTTCGGTCGCAACAATCTTATGCAAGTTCATTGGTGCCGGCGCTCTGACTGGATTTGATTCGCACATGTTAAACTCGTACAGTATCTTCTCAGCAAAATCGGCCTGGTTGACATGTACCGATCCGTCCTCCTTCCAGTCAAGGGTATAGCCAAGGTGTTGCGACGGTCGTTCCTTAACTTTGATGTTGTAAGTCTTGCGAATATCATCCAACAAACTTAGAATTGATTGGCGGCTCTTCCCAACTACAAGACCATCATCTACATGCATGTGTAGTAGAATCGTCCTATCTGCTGTGTAAAACAACGACTCGTCCAAAGGTGACGAGCTTAGTCCTAGTTTTGTCAAAGTGCCGACAAGGTGTTTTCTCCATTGTCTCGGCGCTTGCTTTGTTCCGTACAATGACTTGTTTAATCGCCAGACCCAGCTTTCTTTTCCCGGGGTTTCGAATCCTTCCACTTGAGCCACATAAACCGGTGCATCTATGTCGCCATATAAGAACGCAGTCTCCACATCGAATTGAAATACGTTCCATCGATGGTTCACTGACAGGGTCAGTAGCAGCTTGAAGGATTCATTTCTGGCCACTGATGCGTATGTGTCGAAGTAATGGCGCATGTGTATTTGGTGATTTCCAAAACACACCCATCGAGCTTTATATCGCAAGAGATCACCGAATTCATTTTTCTTCCGGCCAAGTAACCACATGCCTCCAATCACTTTATCATCACCCGGTGGTGGAACTAGTGTACCGGTGTTCTGAGTGGTTAAAGACATATGTTCCTTGCTCATCGCCTCAAGCCAGCCATCAACTTCAGATGAGTTCGACATGGCTTCTTTTAGAGAGACCGACTCAGTGAGGAGAATATAGTCGGGGTCGTCAAATTGAAGAAGAGATAGCTCGTCCGGTGGATCGTTCACTGCCGAGGTTGAATGTTCAGACGCCGAAACAGTTGGTTGAACTCTAGACCGACGGGTTCGTGTGATGATGTTGGAGGCATCAATGCTACTTGAGATTAATTTTTTGGGGGGTTGGTTGACAGAGACATATGTGTATCGCTTGGTTGACAATGGAGGAATTGAGGGTGACTTAGGAGGAGAAGTGGGAGGATTTTTCGGAGAAAGAGGTGCTTCAGGGGGTTCAAGGTCTTCTGCCGCTGGAATAGTAGATCTACTTGTTGTCATGGACTTGGGGACATAGTCGGTAATCTTTAGATTAGTAAATTCAGCCGAAGACCTGGGGGACTTTGTTGCTGCGTTTGGAAGGGTGTCTGGTGGTTTTGTGAGCGCCGCCGTCGAATTGTATAGGAATTTCAATTGAGTGGCCTTATAGTCGCGACTGATCACCACATGTCGTTTGGCAGGATCATAGAATCTATACGCATCCGAATGATCTTCAGGGCCAAGACATATTATTGGTTTTGATGGGGCATCGATCTTTGACGCCGGTCGATGAGACACAAACACCTTTAGTCCAAATGGAATGAGCTTGTTGAAATCACGAACCGGTTCAATACACAGGTTGAGTTCAGATAAAACACTAACTGGGGAGGACCAGTTGAGTGATTTGGAGGGTAGGATGTTGATAAGCATAGAGGCATATCGAGCTGCTTCATCCCAGAAGTTTAATGGAACCGAAGATTGGGCCAGTAAGCATCGGATCTTGACAAGTAAGGTCTGGTTGAATCTTTCGGCCAGGCCATTTGTTTGAGGGTTGTTTGCTGGGCCCGCCTCAATGCGAATACCTAGTTTTTCCAGATGAACGAGAAAGGATTTAGAGTTGAACTCTCCTCCTCTATCGGTATGGATAATTGCTGGACACTTACCTGTCTTGTTTAAGACTTCATTGATGTAGGAGAGGATTTTTTCTTCGGAGTCGGATTTGTTTCTTAAAAGATAAATGCGATTGAATCGAGAGTAGTCGTCGATGATGACAAGAACATATTTCATGGACGATTTCGAGGGCGGAGAAATTTGAAGAACGTCAATGTGTAGTGTCTTGAAAGGACAATCGGTGGTAGGAAGAGGATTTTTGTGAGGTGCTTTCTTCAATTTGCATTGTTTGCACACTTCGCAATGTTTTGCCGTTTGGAATTGATTTGATGGGACAATGTCGTACAGCTTGAAGAATGACTTCAAATATTCATCCGATGGGTGACCTAGGAGAATGTGATAGTCGAGATCTGGGTTTGGCTCAGAGACATTCAGGGCATAGTTCACTTTTTGGATTTTTGGAGCAATTGCTTGATAGAGGTTTCCAACACGAGGAAACCTGAAGACGATTTTTTGTTCGAGCTTGACAAGTACAAGTCGATTCTTGAAGAGGATCTTCAACCCATGATCCTCGAGTTGAGTCGCAGAAATAAGATTTCGGGGTCCATTAGGAGCATAGTACACAGGGTGTATTACTTTTCCCCCAATATTAAATTTCCCAGCATGAGTAATTTGAATCATTCCAGAGTACGTGTTGACTGCTTTCATGACTGGAACTGGATCAATTAGAAGTTCAAAATCGCAGAACGTCGATTTTGAGGCTCCGGAGTCGAATATCAAGGTAGTCTGTTTTGAGGCAGGAATCAGACCGGTTGCATTGATTTCATCAACAATCATAAAGCCAGATTCTTCTGCGCCGTAATCTTCATAATATGTTTCTTCCTCCACAGTGTCTATGACTTCATCTTGCCCTTCATCGACCATGTTGGCTTGTCCAGACATGAACAATTTCATTTGTTCTCGAAACTTTCGAGCAAAATCATCATCAACTCTATTTGATTGAGGAGCTGGTTTGGTCGGAGTTATACCTCGAAAGTTCCCACGAGATGTATTTCCTCCACGATGATTACCACGGCTTGAGCTGGATCCACAATGATGGAAGGTGGACGAGTTGAATCGATCAGCAGATTGTTTCCCAGATTTTCTTGACTGATGCGAATAGTATGCCGATTCTTGCTTGGGAATTTCTTTTCGTGTATCCTCCAGAAGTAATCGATCATATACCCGTTCGAACGTTAGGGGTTTTAAATCATACAAGCTTTGGACTAGTGGAGATAATGATTCGTCCGAGTCCAGACTTCGAAGGAGTAGGGCTCCAGCCATACCAGTCGTCATAGTCATGAATCCTGGGTTTGACTGAATTGACATGTCGAGCGCAGTATATAGCTTTCGAAAATGAGTAACATGATCAGCTAGAGAATGGTTGGGGTTGAATCCGAGATTTATCATCGAATAGAGTTTGTTGCACAACTGGATGATTGATTTCTCTCCACAGGCAGTCGCTAGAGCATCGATGGCGTCGTAAACACTATTTGAGTAAGCTGCAATTACTGGGTGAAGTTCACTTCTTACAACCTCATAGAGTTTATCGATGGCCCAAGCGGATATTTGACGGTATTCCGGAGTATCCTTGTTCTTTTGAACCCACTCGAAATTCAAGAGGTTCTCATGTCCTTTTGCGATGACGATATTCATGAACCGTTTCTTCCAGTACGCATAGTTGTGACGATTTAACTTTTCGAAACGTCTTCTAGAAGTTTTTTCGTCATCCGAACTGTTTGACGAACTCCCCATGTTGTCGTAAACCTAAACGCTGAATCTTTCTAACTTTAGTCTTATATTAAATCTGTCAAGTGTTGACTCTCGCTACCATGTAGGTTTTTGAGTTCAATCACTTTATTGCAACAAGATTTAAAAGCTAATAGTAGTAAAGTTCTTGAAAACAAATAGAGTAGAAAAGATAGTGAGCAACAAAATTGAGATAAAAAGATGAAAAGAATGAAACGGTTTGTTAATCTAAAATACCTTCTTATGATTTAATCCTAGCGATACCTCAGTAAGAAACTTCTAAGAATGTTATAGGAGATAGTAGACAATGATAAACAAGCCTGAAAGGAATAAATATTGTCAATAATTGATGCGAGACTTAAATGAAAGTGAGATGAGAGGAGATAAAGAGAATGAATCAGACAAGCACCTCCACTTGTATCAAAGCTAAGCTCCTCCTGAATTCGTTGAGTTTCTTGAGAGGGATGTTTGGAAAAAATCTGGCCGTTAGGGTACTTGACAGTGGATTAAGGGAATCGTTTGGGTTCGTTGAGATGGTTCGTCGTAGGTCTTGACGAGTCTGCCCCCTAATTCAGGAGGACGCGCGAGGTCTGGATCTCTTGCTAATTCCCTGCTTATGCATAACAGGTGCATGCATATCATCGGGTCTGAATTATTATTCAACATATGGCCCCATCCACCCAATAAGATCACCCAGGCGCAACAGCAAAGGCGAAAGCACCTTTCTCACCACCTCTAATGAGGCTTACCTTGATGCTTTAACTACCGCCATGGAATCCCAAAATGCCAAACGAGCCTTGCATAACTTATCTCAAAACCGTGATGACAATATAAACGACCCGGATGCCAAGGGGGAGACCGACCCTGAAGAATTGGGAATCAGCCCTCCAGCCTCACAAGTCTCTTTGCCGTACAACCATCGTGCAGCCCCACACCCACATTCCACTATTGTTGAAAGTCACCCACGCCGGGCTTGCTACCGCTATCCAACTGCAATATTTGTTGATCCTACATCCAATGATCCTACATCCAAAAAATCCCGGCATCACACCCCAAGTCCAGACGATCCTCCCTCATGTGGTGCAAGCCCAGTCCCTCAACAGGGCTCCTCTACCTCTCATCAACAGATTGTGCATATCGACCCAAGGGAAACTGGCCCAAACTTCCCAAGCCACCTATTCACTCCTCACCCAACTGTCATAACGGCCAAACACTTGAAAGGCATGAATTTCTCGCGCACCCCAACCACTAGTGCAGTGGACAGTTCCAGTTCAATGCCCAGCTCCAGTTCAAACCCCAGCAAGAGGTCAACAGGCCCTCCTCGCCCTGCAAGGTCCACACGGGATGCATGTGAGTCATCCCCCTCTCCTCTAAACATTAAACACTTCTCAAACTCATGTCTGTCTGTCTGTTGCAGCTGTGGAACTATTTTTACCAGGCCCACTGCTTCCAAGATCAGTGGTAGAAAACTTGAACAACGATTTGGCGCGTGGCATTGCATGGTCCATCACATCAGCTGAGAAGATGATAAAGAACATCACCTATGTCCTCAATCACCTCACCCATATGCTCTCTCGTCATGGCCCAATGGACCACAATTTCAAGGAAAGAGTGTGGCGGGACGTTACAATAACTCTGGCTGCTTGCAAATCAGGTAATTCTCCTAGTTACTATCTATTTAATTAAAAATGACACTGACTAATTTTTGTGGTGCGGTTAAGAAAAAATCCTCCACCCTGCTACTTCAATGTCTCTGATCACTCATGACATGATCAACATGGATCAGATTGAAGTTGTCCGGGCCAACAAAAGCAAGACGATAACCAACCAAACTCAGGTACACACACTGGCCTCAAACATGGCATCATTCATCTCTCCTCCTGACACGGCATACCTCCAACTCAAATCTGCTTTACATCAATGCTGGGCTTTTCGTCATCTTGAACAGCAGGGCGCCCAATGGGAACCCCTTCCACTAGATACAAAAAAGGTCCACTCTGCTCACTGGGGCTTCCAACGAACCTACGAGAACCTGGGGACGTTCGATGCCAATTCACCAAACCTTGGCGGCCTCATGCTTGTGTCACAGCACCTGGTGGGGGCAATGTCAGCTCTGGCATATATCTGCAGCTTATCCGACTTTACCCGGCCACGTCCAAAGCATACAAGGACGGATGAGTGCTCCACAAGGAATACACCCTCTCAGATCCAGATGCTAGCTGGTCTGCTCGTTTTTGGTCCAACATCAGTCTTCACATTCAACAGACAGACTGCCAGCAATGCCAATGCTTCAGCCTTGCTAGAATTTGGGGCCAAAGTCCTTAAACAAAAGGTGGATGGTGGTATTACTCTCCCAATGCCCCACCAAACTTTAGACAATCTTCGTATATATTTTCTGGACTTCTTGTGTGCTATGGGCTTTGACAAGATTGGTGAGAATGGACTCCCCCAAGTGGATTGGGAAAGAACCTACAAAGAATTTCACCACTACTTTGCTACTCACCACCTACTCCACATTTTTTCTCAAGATATAGAAATAGCTTTGTCCAACTATCACTTCTGACTTGTATGGTATTTAACTCCTATCCTGTGTCTCCAGCTCTACATGTTGCATGTTCTATTGATCACTTCCCCCCAAATGATACATTATTTGCCTTTTGGTTTATCTTTTTCCTACATTATAGGTGTCAGTCTTGGTGTGCAACTAAAACTTATTATTATACATATGATATGATACTAATAACTGAAAATTGTATTAATGATCAGTTAAAAGTATGATTACCTAACTTTATGCTTATATACTCATATACATATGCTTAACCCCAGTTTCCAGTCACGGAAATGAGGTGTTGTGTAAATTAGGGGAGATAGTGTAAATACACCGTGTTTTACTCAAACCCTGCGTACCACAGTCCGCATACCTTGAAGTTCAACCCGCATGACTGAAAGCCCGGGCCAAAGCTGGAACATAAGCCCCGCGCAAGCCCCAGACCCCTTGCAGACTCTCAGCTTGGCGCGCGGACTCCAAAGTCACCCAAGGTACACCCAAAGCAACAAAAACACGCCCCAGTAACTTCATTAATGAAGACTACTGGGGACTAAATAATTAATTATATTAGATTGTATTATTATTTATACATATAAATAAAATTATATTGACTGAACAAACAGTACAAATAATACTGAGGCTTGTTATAAATACAAATAAGCCACTAGTATTAATCTATAACAACCAGTACTAATGTACTACAGACTGTAAGTCAACATAAATAAATAATTAAACTAATAAAATCAATTGGTGATGTGTATTCAAAGCAGGGGCTGCTGAAGCGTCACCAAGAAAGCAACAATGGCCAAAATGTGGTCCAAGATCCCACATGTTGGCCAATAATACCTACAGGGTCCCCAGAGGGAACTCAAGACTATTTAAGGAGCTCTTCAACCACCCAAAGAAGGCTCCTTTCCCCCGTTTTATTTGGGAACTGTAACCTTAAATCCTTCCCCAGAGTAATATCACTCTTTCCTTATGTCCTTGCACCACTTGTTGCTAGAAAGACTTGTTGTTGGCATCAAGGAGGCTGACAATATTCAGGAGTAATGTTGACAGCCATTACTCTACTTTGATTTATGGAAACAAATTTAATATAGTATTTACAAATCAGAGGAGGGGTGTTACATTGGCTTGCAAGTTTTGGAGTAAAGAAGTGTGGCTGGTTCAATGATGCTCAACCAACCAGCAGCTTGGCTCTTTGGAAATGATCTAGGTATGGACGGTGGAGGGAAAGGTACTAGGCCACGCTTGACTATAACATGTAACCAGTGATTCCCGTTAATTAGTGCAAGGTAGATTGGGCTGGCTGGTTTGGGGTTGGGTGCAACAGTTGAAGGGAGAAACGTCATGCAGCCAGCTGCTTGGTCGTATGTGAGGAACACCACTGGCCTATTGTATGCATTAGCCAGAATAGGACCACCATCAAGCCTGCCCATCCACTTGGAAGTGGGCACTGGTCCCTTGGGATTCTCCACGCGAATGCTGTCGTAGGTCTTCTCAAACATTTCTAGTCCACCTAGCTTCCTTTTCCAAAGTGCCCTGTTGATGTCCAGCTCGTGTAACATGTCCAATCGCACTTGATACCACCCATTGTCTCTAGCATACGGGCCCTCGGGTTTTTCAGCAGCCAATGCATGTGCCACACAAGAATACCCACAGTTGCCATCCCCTTTTGGGTTATAAGTTGATTGGACATGCTTAATGACCCATGGAGGTAACTGATCAACCTGAGGAAGATGAGGGAAAATTCAGCATAAACACAAGAGAGTGAGTAAATTGCTTTGCTCTCATGACTAATCATAATGAATTCACACTATGTTCACTTACTGATTTATCAGACAGAACCTCTTTAGAGGCTTGAGCCAGTGTCCCTAAGGTGGGACCACTTTTTACAACCATACTTTCATCCTGAATTCAACCAGAAAAGCCAATCAGTTATAATGTTGACTCATTGAATGGGCTCATCCTAACCCTTGAATTTACCTCCAAAGTGGGTGGCCTGGGGGAGTCATTGGCCTGATAATCACCTTCCGTATGCGACATAGGAATAGCATCCTGATTTGCCAAAATACAACAGAACAATTAGGCCAATCACTATTAGGAGAATCTTGTTGGTTTGATTAAAGGGGCTTACCAGGGAAGTTGACATTGAAGTCCTGGCAAGAGGAATATCAATCGGATTGTCCTCTGCAAATTCACATGCATCTCCTTCTGACCCAAAGGGATCTCCATCACTGCCATCAGATTGATCATTGGATGAGTCTAATACTCCACTAGATGACCCAGAATGACTGCCTTCTGCAGGGCTCCCTTTTGCCAAAGACATCTGACTCAATGCAGATGATACTGAGGGCTTTTCTTCCATACGGCGTTGGGACTTGGGCCGGTCGGAAGTGGGGGGACTTGCTTTCCGCTTATGTGACGTGCGGCCTGGTTGGTAGTCTTTGTTGGCTGCATACGTAGATGGTAGCTGAGACTTTGGAGGTTGGCCTTGGCGCTTGGCCACACACGGTGGGCTCCCATTGTCTTCTTCAGAAGATTCATTGTCTTCTTCAGAAGATGTTGCGGGATCGGGAGCCTTCCTTGGTTGGCCTCGGGGTTTTGGGGCGGTCAGTCTGGCCAACGTGGGCAGCTCATCAGGGTCTTCCATTGATGAAGAGCTATCTTGTTGCAACTTGTCCGTCCTTCTCCGGGCCGCTTGATTCTGACTGGTCCTTGCGCGCTGTTTCCCTTTGGCTGTCTGTGCCTTTTCAATCTGAGACTCCACGATTTCTGCCTGAGTAGGATCTCGGGTTTGAACACGGCGGCTTCCATTCTTCTTCTTCCAAGGTTGATTTGGTTTGGTTTTTTTTTCTGATGGGGTCTGGCTCGATCAGTGGGACCACATGTGTGTTTGCAACAGCTCGACGGAAATTCTTCATCAGTGCCGGCAAAGCTGTGGAGGGGTGAGATTCCAAGATCTCCTGCTTTAGCGCCTCAAAATCATCGTCAAAGTTATACGGCTCCTCATCAAGGTTCTGTAATTTAAGCAAGGTCAAACAGGATTAGCCAAAGGGTTATGGAGGAGGGGGCAGATTTATACACTGACTGGTCCATCTGGGTTGTAACACAATTGCCACTGGGGATGAAAGTCCGCTGGTTCCACATCACCCTTCTCTTCAAGCAACTTTTCAATCAAGTGTGCACATGGGACCCCCATTCCCGCGTTGAAGTTCCCCGTACACTGCCTGACCGGATCGTCATGTTTGGCCTTCTTCATTTTCAAGTACTTATTGTACTCTCCAATGGCCAATTTGAGTGCATGGGTGGAGATCTTGGTGTGAAGCGGCTTGAAAACATTTGGGAGTCCGGATAGCCCTTTGATCCTTTCATGGCCAATGGTGACCTGTGCTTTGTCCAGTTGCCGGTCCACAGCTGACGAAATGGTCAGGAAGAGGGTAGCAAAGTCAATCTTGCCAGATGTCACGTATGTTTTGAGCCAGCTATGAGCTGATTCACCTCTAGATGACGTCAGATTCCCCAAGTGCGGGGTTTTCCCAGCCCATGCAGACATGAATTGTTTGCAAAAGGGAAGAACATGGTTCTGAAGGTATTCCAGAACATTTGCTCGTTCCCTGAGGTCCACCTGAAGCTTTCCCCAAGCTGTGTCGAATGAGGGTTTGTCCGGAGCGTATGTAACCTCGTGCCATAGCTTCATGAAATTTGTCCATTTGTCTGCCTTGGATGCAAAAGCCTGTTTGCAGTTGGTGACAATGTTCCGATCAATGTGCCAGGCGCATAGGTTTGAGGTTGCATTTGGGAAGTGGTCTGCAATTGCATTTCGGAGAGCCACCTCTTTGTCCGTCACAAAGACCTTTGGAGAGCTCTCTGGTTCCCATACCAACCTGCAAGAATTGATAGGTGTATGTAGAATTACCATCAGATTATCAATCTGATACTAAAAAAGACAATCACCACACTCACTTCAACTTATTCAGAGCCCAAGAGTATGCCGCATTTTTCTCATTCCTCATGAGACAAAATCCAATTGAGAACGAGTTGTTCGTGCAGGTCTGGCCAACAACATGTAGTAAGGGGTACTTGCAGAGGTTGGTCTTGTAAGTGCAGTCAATATTAATGTTGAAATTTGAAGGCAGAAACTGAGTTTACATGTGTTTAAACCCGGTTTCAATCTTAATCATCATTTAATTAGTCTTTTAATTTACTGATCCTAATGAGTCTTCTTTGTTAATCATCGCTCTATTTCTTTCTTCTTTTTTCTCTTTCCATATTCCTTTTCCTAACATAACTCAATTCCTTTCTCCTCAACAAACACATTCCCATTCCCATCTTTATCACCTTCCTCACTCTTACTCCATCCTATTTACTTATCCCTTCTCTCAAACCAACGCCAATTGACTTATTTCTCAAACCGTTTTATTCAACTCGACTCGTCGACTCTATCTACTCATCGGTCAGAAATCAATTGCGGTTCACTATCTATCTTCTACTTCATCGCATCGCACTAGCTCTTCATTGTTTGTTCTTCTTATCTCATTCTCAGTTTCTCCTTCATTTCTTTATCTTCTTTTGCATGCTGCCTCACGCTGAACATTTCTTTCCTCTTTACACTAGCTTCTCCTATTCTTAAAGAACTTCTTCATCTTATCTCCCTTCATAACTTAAAACTATAAGCCTAATCTTGTTCAAGTGGTATGATTAAACTTTTCTATTAATATTTCTTTCTATTTCTTATGTATCTTTTTCTGATAATTGTTTTCATTTCTAGTCTGGTTTTTGGTCAACAGTAATATCTTTATTGAATTCAAATACGATTAACAGTCGAATTCACTGCCACCAAAAACCAGACGCTTCTCTTTCAATATGAACTCAATCAATTCTACAGTTGTGAAGGCGACCTTGGAATCAATTCCAATTCTATCCGAAGACAACTATTCCAGCTGGAAAATTCGAATTACGAGTCTTTTCAAGCTAGGAAAAGTCAAGGATCAAATGTTCAACGGTCATCCTGCTTTAGATGAAGAAGACAATACTATGTTAGGAGCTATCATTATGTCAAAAATATCTGCCGGCACCCATACCAACGTCGTCAATTCCGTCAACGCTGAAGATGCCCAACTTCTCTGGCAAGCGATTGTGAAAAGATTTGCTTCAGCTGAACCCTCCAATCGAGCCAGGGTTTACAACCAATTCCTGAGCATCACTTACGAGACTAATTGTATAGACAAATTTGTTACGGACGTTCGTGGTTGCTTAAATAAAATGGAAGACGTTGGGATCGTGTTTCCCGCGGATCTTATCACATACGATTTATTACGACGATTGCCTTCTAGTCTAGAACATATCAAGCAGGCCATCACCCACTCAAAAAATGGAGAAGATATAACTCCCGAGGCCTTACTTAATCACTTGGAAATTCTTTGCAATGACTCAAAAATTTCCAATAATACGAAACAGGAAACTGGAGCCATTGCCATGTTTTTGAGAGAAGGCAATTTCTGCTCACCCGGAAAGCATAATCAGCGAGCTCCTCATCCTGAAGATAGGTGCTACATGCTGCATCCCGAGCTTTGACCACCTCCAAGAAATTATTACGGGAAGAAACCTCAAGGCTCCAACGTTAGCCTTTCCACCTTCAATTCTCATTTTCATTCAGTCTTTATCTTGGACTCGGGATCATCCTCTCACATGGTCGCTGACAAGAAGTTATTTGTTGCTCTAGACAAGTCCGAAGGAGGAATGATAAACACGAGTTGCGGCGATAGTACATTAAAAATTGAGGGAAAAGGGACTATTTCAGTACAATTTCGTGGAGAACAAATTCTATTTCACAACGTCTTATTAGTCCCTAAAATCAATGCGAACCTATTGTCTCTTTGTCATCTCTTACTTCAACAATGTGAAGTTATTTTTGAAATCAACAAGTTCTCTATTCTTAAGAGTGGTCGACCGTTTCTAGAAGGGTTCTACCAAAATAATCTTCCTGTTCTTAAACTTCAGCCACTCCGATCCCAGTCATATTTATGCTCTTCAGAACTCATCCATAAGTCTCTCGGGCATACTAGCTATGGAAAAATCAGACATAAGCTTGGCATACCCGTCAAGGCTGATCTGAAATGTGAATCCTGCGCCTTGGCCAAGATTACTAAAGCTTCATATAAGCATAGGTCTTCTTGTGCTTCAAGACCGTTTGAGGAGATTCACTTAGACTTAATCGGTCCAATTAAACCAATGTCTTTTAGAAAGCATCAGTATATTTTAACAATTGTCGATTCTGCTTCAAGATTCTGTTTGGCTGTCCCCATCTCTGCAAAGTCTGATGTGTTTTCAGTTCTCTCACAATTTATTGACATAGAAGCGAAGCGTCTAGGATATTTTCCTAGTGTAATTCACTCAGATAGAGGGACTGAGTTTACCAATAGCGAACTCGAAAACTATTGCATGAAACATGTCATCCGCCTTCGATTCGCCGATCCGCATACTCCACAACAGAATGGACTGGCTGAAAGATTCAATTGTACAATATTGGAGTCGTTGAGAACTAATTTACTCGATTCTGGATTTCCAAAAAATCTGTGGAGCGAGGTTGTAAGCGCCTGTGTTCTCGTCATGAATCAGGTACCTTCTCACAAAAGCTCAAAGTCTCCCTACGAGTTATTCAAATTATCATCTATACCAGTTTCCTTCTTTAAACCAATTGGTAATCCTGTAGTGGTTTATTCACACAAGAAGAAAGGAAAACTTGATCCTAGAGGTGAAAGAGGGAAGTTAATCGGATACAACCCCGAACTGAAGTCTTATAAAACTCTCACTGAAGAGGGATTAATTATCTGTTCAAAGAATGTTACCTTCCTCAATTATCCAAGCCCAAGTAACTCAAAAGACAACTGGAGCGATCTCTTAATTGAGGAAACACCTCAGCTCCAAGAACCTCAGTCAAACGTCAAAGAAGGTATAACTCAAATCAAGGAAGAAGAAGATGCTGTTCATGAGGTTGAAGATGGCGGTGTCGAGAGGGAAATAGAGGAAATTTCTTCCCTGGATCATGGGTCGTCGAGCGGCGAAGATGAAAATCTTGAAGATGAAGATATTGCTGAAAGCCTGATTCCTACACCAATCTCTTCATCTGTTCGAGTCTTGCGGGAGCGAACTAGCCAGATCAAACCACAAAAATACTCTCATTTCTCTCATCTAACGACGGATCCAAAGAATTTCCTGAAGGCTACAACTGGGAATAACTCAGAGGGATGGAAAGAGGCGGTGGCTGAGGAAATCAGAAGCATTGAATCTCATGAAGTGTGGACCGATTGCTTCAGTACTCCGAAGAAGGCTCTAAAGCACACATGGGTGTTTAGAACGAAACCTGCTACTGTCTCAAGCAGGGAAAAGAAGAAGGCAAGGCTTTGTATCCAGGGCTTTATGCAAACGCCAGGGGAGGATTTCTTCGAGACGTTTGCGCCTACTGGAAAATTTCCTTCCCTTCTTACTCTCTTAGTTCTGGCTCTAGACTTAAATTTGGAGATTAAGCAATTTGATGTCAAATCCGCTTTCTTATTTGCTCCTTTAGAAGAAGAAATCTACATAAAAAATCCTGAAGGTTCCAACAGAAAGGCACCGTTCCTCAAGCTCCAAAAATCTTTATATGGCCTTAAACAATCCCCAATGAATTGGTACAACACATTGACGTCGTGGTTTCAAGAAATTGATTACCTACCTTCTGTGTCCGACGCCTGTCTGTTCATCCACAAAGAAAAAAATTCTTTTATTTTCTTTCATGTGGATGACCTGATTGTTGTCGGAAAAGTTCATGAATTCGAGTCAATGTTTCTACAAAGGTTTCCAAATTCGACCGCTCATCCTCCAGATACTTTGCTGGGAATGAGGCTAAACATCTCTAACGACTCAGTTGAACTCTCTCAACTAGATCTAATAGAAAAAGGAATTGAACTTCTCAAGCTAGAAAACTCATCTCCCGTAAAAACACCGTTAACTCCTGCGATACAGCTTCATTCTTCCTCCGATGACGATCATCGACAATTCTTGAAGCTTGGAATTAATTACAGATCATTTACCGGCATTCTCAACTATCTTTCATGCAGGACGTGTCCTGATCTAGCTGCAGCGGTCTCAATCTTGTCTCGTTTCAATCAAAAACCTGGTTTGACTCATTGGAATCAAGTGGTCCATTGTTGGAGGTATTTGTTGGGAACGAAACACTTCAAATTCTTACTGAAACCTAACCCAAACGACTCCTCTAGTCAAATCAACTATTACACGGATGTAACTTGGGCGGACAATCAAGAAACCAGAATTTCTCAGAGTGGTTCTCTTGCGTTCTGGAAATGTTGTCCCATCATGTGGAACAGTAAGAAACAACGGAACATCACCTTATCATCGACCGAAGCAGAAATGAACGCTCTCTCAGATGGGGAGCAAGAAAATCAATGGCTTGCTTTCTTGGTGGAAGAGCTGTGGAAAAATCAGCTGAAGCCAACTCTCTTCCATATTGATAATAAGGGCTTGCTGGAAAAGCTGAAAAATTTCGGTTCAAATTCAAAGACGAAACATCTTGACATAAAAATTAAAGACTTGCGCAAGAAATATAAGAATGAAGAAATCAAAGTCAAGTTGGTCTCATCTGAAGACATTCTGGCTGATTCATTAACGAAGGCGGCTCCGCATCAATCCTTATTCAAACTTCAACAAAAATGTTTCTCCAATCCTGTGTCATCAAGCAAGGAGGGGTGTTGAAATTTGAAGGCAGAAACTGAGTTTACATGTGTTTAAACCCGGTTTCAATCTTAATCATCATTTAATTAGTCTTTTAATTTAATGATCCTAATGAGTCTTCTTTGTTAATCATCGCTCTATTTCTTTCTTCTTTTTTCTCTTTCCATCTTCCTTTTCCTAACATAACTCAATTCCTTTCTCCTCAACAAACACATTCCCATTCCCATCTTTATCACCTTCCTCACTCTTACTCCATCCTATTTACTTATCCCTTCTCTCAAACCAACGCCAATTGACTTATTTCTCAAACCGTTTTATTCAACTCGACTCGTCGACTCTATCTACTCATTGGTCAGAAATCAATTGCGGTTCACTATCTATCTTCTACTTCATCGCATTGCACTAGCTCTTCATTGTTTGTTCTTCTTATCTCATTCTCAGTTTCTCCTTCATTTCTTTATCTTCTTTTGCATGCTGCCTCACGCTGAACATTTCTTTTCCTCTTTACACTAGCTTCTCCTATTCTTAAAGAACTTCTTCATCTTATCTCCCTTCATAACTTAAAACTATAAGCCTAATCTTGTTCAAGTGGTATGATTAAACTTTTCTATTAATATTTCTTTCTATTTCTTATGTATCTTTTTCTGATAATTGTTTTCATTTCTAGTCTGGTTTTTGGTCAACAGTAATATCTTTATTGAATTCAAATAATTAACCACATGATGGAACTTGCGAGCGAGTAACATTGATCCAGGGTGCGCAAACCATAGGTAGAGGAGCTTTCCGTCATCATCGCAAACTTCATCGTGAACCCAGTTGGAGCCTTTGAGGCATCGTAGAAGATGGTTGATGGGGGTGTCGCCGGCCCTCCGCTCTATCTTCTGCGCTGCTTTTGTGTTGTAAATTGTCCTGTTCGTGACAAAGAGTCCCTCAGTCGTACTCAGCTGCTGGGCAATTGCCTGTGGTTGCAAACCAAGAGAGGCCAGTCAAGCCACCTCTGCTTGGCCCTCTGCCCCAAGTGTCTTGTGGATGGCCTCGTAGTTGTGCTGGATGACATTGTGGTTGTGAGGGACAGTCTTGCTGCGGAGATCCCAATAGTTGTTTTCACGGTTCTTGGCACATGAACAGTGGCCAGAAATCTTGAAGGCGCATCCAACTCGCTTATTACGTGATTCACGAGCCCGACAGGAGTCCACGGTGGTAGTGTCTTCTCCAGCGAGTGAGCAGGCAAGGTAAATGTTCTTCCCCGCCTTGGATTTTGAGACCACCAGCCGATAACCATGCTCGGTGGCCCATGTGGACACAAATTTCTTCAGATCAACAACACAGGTGAACAGGTATTCAGGTGGAGGGTCCATTGGCTCTACGAAATTAATTCCCATGAGCATCCATTGGAAACAGTATGATAAATCAATGAGGCACTGACCTCCCACAGAATAGTCAAACAATCTGACATCCTCACTGGTCAGTAGGGCTTTGGGCAAAGCATTTCCATCCGGGAGATTTGGGGGCATCAACAAGTTGTTGGTGTGGTGCGCAGACGCACTGGGATCTGTACAATAAAACATTGGTAAGAACACCGCAAAGGACTTTTTGAAGTGAAAGCTACAATCACCTTGGGGATTTTCCTCAGTCATTGTAGAGGGAACAGACATTTCCAGGGGGATTGGGGAGGGAACAGACATTTCCTGGGCGGTTCTTGCAGGAGCCAGGACTGCAGAAGGTACCACAGATGTTGTAGAGTTGGAACCACCTGATTCATCAATAAATAGTCAGCTCCCAATAAAGCAACTTTACCAGAGAAACTAAGACCCACCTTGAGCTTGATCGTCATTGGTTTGGGTGGGAAAAGAGGGAGCAGGCAGGTCATTTGCAGAACGCAGGAAATCAGGGGGAAAAGCTGATGATTTACAGTTTGTCAGCTCTCAATAAATATGCATTACAAGAGAAAGTTAGACCTACCTTGAGCAGTATTGTCGGTCATTTGAGGGACAACCAAGGAAGCCAGTGGATCAATTGATGTAGGTAGTTGCGCGGATGGGGCAGGCGGACTTAAGGAGTCAAGCAGAGAATTGATTTCGACAGCGGATTGGTTGGTGTTGTTGTCCCAGTAGTATGTGGGCTGGTTGACGGATGGGTTGCTGGGTATTGATGCAGATGGGTTGCTGGGTATTGATGGTGGGTGTTGGATTGGTTGGGGGGCATTCCAGTTGTTGGAGTACATTTCCTGCTGTAATGTATAGGAGATTGGTTGATTGGTTTGGTGGGTGGGAGGAATGTTTGACGTCTGTTG
Source organism: Puccinia hordei (assembly GCA_007896445.1). Classification (NCBI taxonomy): domain Eukaryota; kingdom Fungi; phylum Basidiomycota; class Pucciniomycetes; order Pucciniales; family Pucciniaceae; genus Puccinia; species Puccinia hordei. The sequence continues at coordinate 1,170,295 of RDRW01000292.1, forward strand.
CAGGGTGATTGCTGGATTGGTGTAGTTTGGAAAGTTTGGATTGAGTTGGCCGGTGACTGGAATGTGAGGAAAGGCTGTACTATTGTTATAGGAGGCCGTTTGGGATGATTGGTGGGGCGGGAGGTTGTTGTATGGGTTGAAAGATGGTATTTGGTGGCCCATATGGGGTGCAGGTTGCCCGTGATTTGGAATTGGAAAGGCCATTGAGTTTGACGGGTATGCGGGGTGGCCATGGTTGGTGAAGCTGGGGTGTTGGTTTGTGGGATTATTTGTGATTGGGACAGAATTGTGTAGGTAATTGGGGAAGCCGGGGAATTGATCAGACGTTTGAGGGGCGTTGATAAACGCACGCCAAGCGCGCACGCCAACGCCAACCCGCACGCCAATTTTTTTTGGCGTGCGGGGCCTACACGCCATTTTTTTTTGGCGTGTAGGGTCTACACGCCAAAATAAATTGGCGTGTGAGACCTGCACGCCAAAAATGGCGTGTGGTTCCCACACGCCAAAAATGGTGTGTGGTTCCCACACGCCATTTTTTTTTGGCGTGTGGGCCCCGCACGCCAAATAAAATTGGCGTGTGGGAGCGCACGCCAAACAATTGGCGTGCGGGGCCCACACGCCAATTGTTTGGCGTGCAGGTCCCCCCTCGCTCACATAATCGAGTGGGAGGGACCACTCGATTACGTGAGCGAGGCCGGCTGACGAGGTTATACAACCTCGTCAGCCGGGAGGACTTCCTCCCGGCCGGCGAGGCTATACAACCTCGTCGGCCAGGAGGAAGTCCTCCTGGCTGACGAGGTTGTATAACCTCGTCAGCCAGGAGGACTTCCTCCCGGCTGACGAGGTTATACAACCTCGTCAGCCAGGAGGAAGTCCTCCTGGCCGACGAGGTTGTATAGCCTCGTCGGCCGGGAGGACTTCCTCCTGGCCGACGAGGTTATACAACCTCGTCGGCCAGGAGGAAGTCCTCCCGGCCGGCGAGGCTATACAACCTCGTCGGCCAGGAGGAAGTCCTCCTGGCTGACGAGGTTGTATAACCTCGTCAGCCGGGAGGAAGTCCTCCCGGCCGACGAGGCTATACAACCTCGTCGGCCAGGAGGACTTCCTCCTGGCTGACGAGGTTGTATAACCTCGCCGGCCGGGAGGAAGTCCTCCCGGCTGACGAGGTTATACAACCTCGTCAGCCAGGAGGACTTCCTCCTGGCCGACGAGGTTGTATAGCCTCGCCGGCCGGGAGGAAGTCCTCCCGGCTGACGAGGTTGTATAACCTCGTCAGCCGGCCTCGCTCACGTAATCGAGTGGTCCCTCCCACTCGATTATGTGAGCGAGGGGGGACCCGCACGCCAAACAATTGGCGTGCGGGGCCCACACGCCAATTTTATTTGGCGTGCGGGGCCCACACGCCAAAAAAAAATGGCGTGTGGGAACCACACGCCATTTTTGGCGTGTGGGTCTCACACGCCCTTTTTTTTGGCGTGTAAACCCTACACGCCAAAAAAAAATGGCGTGTAGGCCCCGCACGCCAAAAAAAATTGGCGTGCGGGTTGGCGTTGGCGTGCGCCGTTGGCGTGCGTTTATCAACGCCCCGTTTGAGGAGGGATGGGGGAGTTGGATGGGGCATGGAACCAAGGGGGTTGCCCAAATGGAACTGGTGGTTGCGGCTGATGGAGGCGGGAGGAAGGACGGTGTGAGAAAGTTATTTAAGTAGAAGAATTGGGCTGTGTGTGCTTACATGCTGTGCCAAGTGAGACTGGGTGACATTAGGCTGACCACTGGCATGCGTTATTGCATTATGGTATTGGGGGTGCGGCTGATTGTGGACGCCATATGGGTTGGGAGATACGTGGTAGTAGGAGGGGTTTTGGCCTGGCTGAGACATTTTCTGCTGTAAATAACGGCCAGAGTGAGTAATTTTGGATGATATTTACTTTGATAGACATGCACTTACACTGCTGGAAGGTAATAAAAGTTGATGCAAAGAATACTTGCTGATATCTGTGCGTTCAGAGGAACAAGAAGAAATAATCAGCTGGCATGAAAATAATAATAATGAAGATGTGGAGAGATTAATTGGATCTGAGTGGAAGAACATCAAGTGCTGGTGTGCCCGTCCGGGGCTTGGACAAGGGGAATGGGGCCCTTGGATACCTATGCAGAGATATAAAGGGGCCCTTCGGCCTAACATGTCAAACTTGGGCGGCTGGGAAGGGCACAGTTGGCTCCTTTTGGCCAGTCATACAGTTGGCTCCTTTTGGCCAGTCATAGTGGGCCCTGTTGGCCCCTTTACTAGGCCCTTTGGGCCTTGTCCCACTGTCAATACAGGGCCTAATGGGCCCTGATCAAATTCTTAGTTTTTGTTATCATTATCTTTTTTTTTTGTTTTTTTTCTTGTTTTTTTTCTTGTTTTATTTTATTTTGTTTTTTTTTTACTTTTATTTTATTTTTATTTTATTTTTATTTTATTTTTTATTTTTATTTCATTTTTATTTTATTTTTATTTTATTTTTATTTTATTTTATTTTATTTTTATTTTTATTTTTATTTTTATTTTTATTTTTATTTTTATTTTTATTTTATTTTTATTTTTTTTTTATTTTTATTTTTATTTTTATTTTTATTTTTATTTTTATTTTTATTTTTATTTTTATTTTTATTTTTATTTTTATTTTTATTTTTATTTTTATTTTTATTTTTTTTATTTTTATTTTTATTTTTATTTTATTTTTATTTTATTTTATTTTATTTTTATTTTTTCTAATTTTTCATTTGATCTTACGGGGGCACGGGGGGCACAGGGGGCACGGGGGGGCTCAGGGGAACAAAAGGAAAAATACCCACTTAGGGGTTCGTCCGGTTGTTCCGTGTCGGGTTGGTTGGCTGGCTCACTTGGATCGGGTCGGGTGGGTCGGCTTGGCTCGTCTGGGGGGTTGGTGTGGAGGGCTGGCTGTGAGGAGGGAGGGGGGAGTGATCGTTTTATCAATTGAGCGAGGTGGTGGTTGCGGTTGAAATCCGCTGGGGGGGAGGGGGGGTGGGGGGGGGGGGGGGTGCTTATGTCATGCGTACACTCTGGTGTACGCATGACATCATCATGTATATAGGCAGGGGTGTGCCCCTGCCTATATACATAGAATTGGCGTGCAGTCCGCACGCCGATTCTATGTATATAGGAAGGGGCACGCCCCTGCCTATATACATAGGTCGGTGGTCCGCCGATCTATGTGTATAGGCAGGGGCGTGCCCCCTGCCTATACACATAATAAGGGCGTGCGACCCACACGCCCTTTTCTGAAGGGGCGTGCGAACCGCACGCCTTTTTCTGAACGGGGCGTGCGACTGCACGCCTGCAGTGTCGCACGCCTGTAGATGGGCGTGCGTGCTGCACGCCCATCTACAGGCTTGCTGACGCCCAGGGATGGGTGTGCAGCCCGCACACCGATAAAAAAAAGGTGTGCGGGCAGCACGCCTTTTTTTTTATTGGCGTGGGCGTGCGCCGATGGGCGTGCGTTTATCAACGCCCCTGTCCGGCATTGTGAACATTTTGCTGGGTTTGTGCACCTTATTAAAGGTAAAAAATTGAATAAATGCTGCCCATTGAGTCATTGGAGCATTGGGTAATAAAGGGGAGTTGATCATCTCAATCAAAAATCTGGAATCTACTTGCAACTTAAAATGCTGACCCCAAAGAACTGTTTGTAGCTTCTTAAAAATCAGAGCCACTCTGCAAAGATCCAGCTTAGGTTGGGAGTATCTAGATTTTACAGGAAAGAAAAAGTAGATTCATATAACACTGGTCTATTCAATCCTGTCTCTAAATCTTGCTGGCTCAGTACGGCTCCCACAGCAGTAAAACTTGAATCTAATGCTAAGATAATTAGGCCTGCGTCCTCTGAATAATCCAATTTCTTGAGCACAATATCTTCCCCTACTTTATGTTTTAGCTTCCAAAAAACTTATTTGCAGCTTTCAGTCCATTCCCACTCCTCACTCTTGTGCATCAGCTTCTGGAGGTGTGCCACTATTTCAGAAAGATTTTGGATGAACAACTGGACATAGATGACAATTCCCAGAAACCCTCCAGTAATGTTTGTTGGGGTTGGCCAGGTTAATACTTTATTCTTTTTACTAACTGAAACCTTTCAAACTTGTTTGCAAACTACATGTCCTACAATATCAAGAGCGGGTATACAGCATGCAAACTCCTTTCCAGATATGGTGAGGCCAGCTTCTTCAATCCTGAACAAAACAATTTCTAAGAGAATTGCATACTCCCAGATAAACCAGCTGATTCCTGGGTGTCCCTGGAAAAACTGCCCACCATAGTCTGTCCATGGTCCTTTGATTCCACTGTCATCAATGAAAACTCCCACATTCTCAGGGATTTCATCTTGGAGTTTGCACATTTTCTGGGATTGGTATACTGCCACCAAGTTTTTTGCTTGTCCTACAATATCAAGAGCAGGTATGCAGCATGCCAACTTCTTCCCGGATATTTTGAGGCCAGCTTCTTCAATTTCTTCAATCCTGAACAAAAAATGTTCTAAGAGAATTGCATACTCCCAGATGAACCTTCTGATTCCTGGGTTTTCCTGGAGAACCTGCCCACCATAGTCTTTCCATGGTCCTTTGATTCCACTGTCATCAATGAAAACTCCCACATTCTCAGGGATTTCATCTTGAAGTATGCACATTTTCTGGGATTGGTATACTGCCACCAAGTTTGTTGCTCCTTGTGGTAATTGTGTAAGTTGGAACCACCCTAATGCTGTGTCAAATGTTGTCAGAGGACAGGATCTGTGAGATAATTCCTGTTCATCATATTCTCCCATAATTTCACCCAGACCATAGCAGGCCCTTCCTGAAAAGGATTCCACAAAGTCCTCTGTGCCAGAGGGAGTCCCGCATCTCTGATAGTAACTCTATTCATTTCTTGAAGATCATGGACAATCCACAAGCAACATACCAAAATTGAGTAGCTAGAGGTGGACTGCTCACATAGGCCCCTCCTGACTCTCTCCTGTATCAATTCTGTAAAATCTTCCTCAATGGCTGCAGGGATGGGGATAGGTTTCTTCTGCAAGGGATATGGTCTACTTCCAGAATGACATAAGGTAACCCATAAGAATGCTTGCGAATACCTCTATCCTCCCCAGAGAAGGCTAATGTTTTCTCCCAGATGACCATAATGTGTTTGAACAGTTTTAAATCATCAGGTAAAAGCCATCCTGTAGGTCCAAAGTTCACAAATTTAAGTTCTTCTTCCATTACTCAAGCTGTTTCCTTGAATTCCGGTGAGAACAGGGTGAGAGGAAATTTGTAAGGGTCTCTTGAGAGTCATACAGGTTGCTTAAGGGGTGGATTGCTTGAGGCATGGGTTGATTCATGGGCTTTGTTTTCTTTGCAACTGGTTTGTACTTGGTCATACACAACAGCCATCCAGCCTGCCAATTTTCAAATATTTCTGCCTGCGTCTTAGCCCCAAATCTGTGCTGTAGGTGCCCTGTGAAGCATACTTTGAATGGAAATTGGAGTAAATCTTCCTTCTTTTCTAGCTTTAGTGGATTTCCAAGGGATAAGGCACTTGTTAAACACCTGATTTGGGTAATAAGTTCATGTTTTATAACTTTTGGTGTTGTTTGTCTTTCCAACCTTTTCACACAGGTACTCTAGAATAAATCTAAATGTTTGGTATTGAGGTTACTTCTTTCAGGGGAGCACCTGGATTCATAAAAAAGACTGATTTTTACATTTTTCTAAAGTGTTTTTTGGTGGTAGAACAAAATGTGTTGGCTAGTTCTGCCTTTGTTTGAGGTACTGTCAGCTATGTGTATGAAACACTGGCTTAATTTTACAATTAAACCAGGTACTGTCACTGTGCTGAAAGGTAATCTGAATAAATAAGTGATTTTATTCTCTCTATAGTGTCCAAACTGTGCACAGAGGATAACCTAAAACTCCTTTTAATTGAAGATTTGATATACAAATCACTCAATTGGAGAAGACTAATAGTTAACTGTGTAGGTCTGGCTATTCTTTTTCTTTTTGGGAAAGATATAGCAATAAAAATTGCTATTAAGCAGCTGGCAAGCACTTAAGCTGATTGGCTACTGTCAGAGGTGGTAGTCTTGCAGCAACTGCTTTCTAAGGAACAGATCAAGGCCAAAAGATGGGGAATTCTAAGGTAACTTGAGACTATACCAGTAATAAAGGTTGGGTTGGATATAAAGGGGATACACTACTCTAATAGTAGGAGGAGAATATTCAGAGTACTTACAAAATGGTACTGGGGGAATATGCTGAGGAACCAATCCTAGGCCAGAAATGGCCTCCTTTTATATTCTAGAGATTCCTTAAGGAAGTTTCTAGAATGTTTATTCTAAATTCTGCTCTAATGTATTACAATTCAAATGTACAATGATGTAATGGGAATTGTATTGAATTGAGCACAGTATTTTCTATGTCCCCATGACCTCATAACATGTATGTATAACCAATCACATCATGGGCCAATTCATTTAATAGAACAATACTGGGAAATTACCGCGCACTTAGGTAATTTCTTTCTTATAAGCATAGCTGTATTATTATTATCTTTATGCAAATAAGTTTATTGTCTCTCAGCTTTTCTGACAATAATTTATAATCTATATTTTTACGGTTATTCCATCTCTTACTACGTACCTTCTGAGATATGGTAAAGTAATGAAAAGAAGTTGGAATTTGGTGGTGGTTTGAGTGAGGTACCCCACCCAATTTTACATGAAAAGTTGATTTCTTTAATAATATTATAGAATATATTATTGCTAATACAATATTTTATTAATTCTTACATTAAAGTCAGTCTTTAGGATACTCTGGAGTATCTCTAGGGCTGACAGGTACCTCCACTTTCAAGAGGCATCCAGAAGTGAGAGGATCTTCAAGAAATTGCTTTCACTTTTCCCAGCTGTAACCTTCAAATGTTTTTGCCAACATGACTTGGACTCTCCTCCCTTCATGACCTTGGAAAGTGAGTATCTCTCCCCAATGTAAGTACTCCAGCTGGCATTTATTATCAAACAAAAATGGGTGGCCAAGAATAGGAAGTGTTGCTTTGACCACCATAAAAATTTGAATGGGTCCAGAGAAGCTTCCTATGGTTACACAAAAAAGCTTCAAAACACCAGTAATATTGCACTGTTCTCCTAAAACACCCAACAAAGGAATATCTATGTGAGTAATTTCCAGGCCTAATTGTAATGACAACCCTTCTGGAATCATTTTGACCATATAACCTGGATTTACAAGAAAATATATTGTCTGTTCTTTTAGTGAATTGCCAGTAAATTCCAAGGCACAACTGTAAAATCTGGATCCATCTATTTCTACTTTTTCCTCATTCAGTTTCATGGATGCTGAAATTAGGTTGTTTTCTGCCTCTTTTTGGGGTTCCAAGGATGGGTATGAGGCTGCAGCAGTTTTTTGCAGCAACCTCTTGGAAATTTGTTTAATAATTTCTTCCATCAACCTGGGGGCCATATTACTGATCTGAGAGAAATTGATTTTCAACTGAGTGTTGTTGTCCTCATTGACCAACATGTTTTCTGTTTTTGGTGCTCCTGATTTAACTTTGGGATTTTTGATAGTCATCTCTGGTATTTCCACATGATCAAATTCAAGGTCCATTTGTGTATCCTCCTTATTCCTGGTCAGAATCTCAATGGGTCCCACCAGTTTTGAAAGTGCCTCAGGTTTCCTTATTCCAGAAAAGCCACCTCCTCTCCTTTTTACGCCATTGGAGCTTAAGGGGAGTTGGTTAATGAAATTTCCCACTGTTGTAGCTGGTGCAGTCCAGCAATGGTGGGCCGCTACGCTACACTACGCTACTTGACCAATATTTGTTAGTGTAGCGGCCATCTTTTTCATTAATATTCTGTAGCTTTGCAGTAAGTTACAGTCAGCTACACTAAGAGGAAGTGTAGCGGAGAATTTTCTCACACAGCTAATTTTTTGCTTTAGCTCTAATGAGCCATGGCTACGCTAACAAGTAGCGTAATTTTTTATACACTAACAGGATTTTCTACCTCCAGTAGTGTAGCTGCTCCCAAACTAAGTTATGGTAACAATCCCAGATAGCGTAGCAGGCAGCTAACAAGTAGCGTAGCGGGCAGCTAACAAGCAGTGTAGTGGGCAGCTAACAAGCAGTGTAGCAGGCTGCTAACATTGGGAATTGAACCCGCAACCTAGCATGAACCTGGCTTCCCAAAAGGATTGTGCTGGGCTACCCTGGAAAAAATTACCATTGGGGGAGATATAACCACCCCTCACACTGCAGGCAAATAGGTGTTGCTGCGGGTTGCAGCGTCACCCTGTTGTTGCAGGCCCGCGTGACTGCGCAAGTAGGCGCAGTCACTGCGGATGCATCCCAAATGAAACGTCAGGGTGACGCTGCGGGCTGCAAAAACAGCTATTTGCCTGTAGTGTCAGCCCCTTAGATCCTCCTGTGCTATATATACTGCCTCCTTCCTTACTCTGCTGGTACCTGAATCCTTCCAAAACCAACCAAAAATTAAGTCCCCCCACCTGCTCTTCCACCCTACCTGCTAACCACTCCTTTTAAAGCTCCACCCGGCTGCTGCTACCATCTACCGGATCCACCAATCAATTGATTGATTGATCAACTGGTACTTTTCCACTCTCACTCTCCCCGCTACCCTCCTTGCTGCTCTGTCCCCTTCACCCACCCGCTTGCTTTACACTAACCTCTGGGCTACCCTACCCTCACAGATTGTATTGGCTCCTACCTTGGTCCATTTTCTACCTCCAACCTTGTCTATTGGCTACCCTACCCTTGGTCCGTTTGCTACCTCCCTGCTACCCTGTTCTACCTGCAACCCGGATACCCTACCCTCCTTGTTCCGTCTGTCCTTGCCTGCTACATTTTCCTACCTGCAACCCGGCTACCCTACCCTCCTTGGTTTGTCCGTGTGCTACCTTGCCTGCAAATGTATCTTCACCTGGGCTACCCTACCCTACCCTCCTCAGTCTGTACGTTTTCTACCTTTCTGCTATTGTATCTTCACCTGGGCTACCCTAACCTACCCTCCTTGGTCTGTCTGTTTGCTACCTGCCTGCTAACCGGCTACCCTACCCTCCTCGTTCTGTCCGTCCTTGCCTGCTACCCTTTCCTACCTGCAACCTGGCTACCCTACCCTCCTTTGTCTGTCCATGTGCTACCTTGCCTGCTACCCTTTCCTACCTGCAACCCGGCTACCCTCCACTTGCAGGAAATAAACCACGGAAGACATTCCCCAACAAATCTATACCTAATGTTTCATTGTCCCAAATTTCTAGCTCCCTGGTGGCTGATTATGCTTAAGACTCTGACAAAGAAAATGAAAAGGTTAAAACTCAAAGACCAAAAAAAATTATCTGATTTTGATGATCCTTGCAATTATTTTTCAGAACCATTCTGCTGCTCAGACAATGTATGTATTTTCTGCATCCAAATTTTATTAATATGGTGCTGATTTTTGTGACTGCTATTATTATCAAAAGCCTTCAAACCAAACCCCTATGACCTACTCCTGTTTGTGGTTCAAGAAAGAGGTTAGAACATCAGCAAGCAGTTTTTCCAACCTCCGTACACATTGTGATGGCTCTTGTCAAACTGGACGTGTGTTGCATGGATGCCCCAACCGTTCAAAAGCTATAAATCAAGGAGCCTGATTTCCTTCAACAACACTTGAAGAAGAAAAATCTAATAAGCAAGTTACAAAGAGCAATAACATCACCACCCATTTTGCTCCAGTTGAAAAATTTGATAACCATGTTCTCAATCAGATGATCACCCTTTGGTTGTTACAACAAGTGTTACCTTGGAGCCGGGTTGAAGACAATGCCCTACAAGATTCCTTCTTTTACTGTCAAGCAGCCACACATTTGTTTAAGTGCAAGTGGGCAGCTAATTCATCCAGATTAGTATATTTAGAATTGCAAGAATCTATGATCCACCACTTGAAAGTGAGAAATATTTCCCAATTTTCTTGTTGGACTGTTGCTGATTTCTGTGTTTTTGTAAAAAACCAGGCTTCTGACAGCAAGTTCAGCTTAATAAACAATGTAGGGACCACCAAAGGCAACCAATTTGGATTTATTGGTGCTTCTGTCTCATTTATTGATAACAACTGGAATTATGTTGTCCTTCATTTGACACTAAAGTTGGTTGCATGGCACCACAAGGGAAGCTTTCTGGCCAAACCAGTTTTCAATTTTTTGAAGAAGCATAACCTCCAAAATAAGATCTGTTCTCTCTTATGCTCTTGCTTTGACATTTCTATGAAAAAATACTATTTTTTTATTGTATAACCACTTGCTTTGCCAGACCACCAATTCAGGATCCAATAATAATACAATGGCAGAAACAATGCACACAAAATTGCAGGAACTGGATGAGGGGATGGAAATGGATTGGAATTACGAGACAATGCATATCAAGTGCTTTTTTCATAAAATGACTCTGGTTGTTACTGCTGGATTGAAAGAACTTGGTCTTGAAGCGCCTCCTCCCCCTAAGCTCATAAAATCTTTCCTTGGGTCTTTCCCCTATTTGACAACAATGAATCCAATCGTTGAGGAAGGCAAAGAAGCTGGAGAACCGTGAGAAGTTGATCTGATGATTGAAGAGAGGGTCCTCAACAAGCGTGATGAGGAGGATGAAAGTGATATTAATAGTGATGAATTGGACAAGGATGAGCCGGATATTGAAGATGATTTTGATGGGACTGATACTGATAGCAAAGTTGGAACCAGATCTCAAAGGGATAAAAACAAGAATAAATCAGCTACTAATAGAAATTCTTCTAATGAGTTAAATGATATAATTAAAGCAGCTAGTGATTTTTTCTTATTCTTTTTCTTTTTAATATCAACTGACTGTGTTATAACTTTTTTTTTCTCAAACAGCTGGATTTTTTTGCTAGAAAAATCACCAGCTCCAGTTCATGGCAAGCAGATTTTGACCGTTGTGCAGAAGAATAGTAGCTTTGAGTTGGTGTGAAAAGTACAAAAGGCCTCATTGCAGATTCTGGGATTTGGTGGAATATTAAATACTAAAGTCAAAAGCGTGCCTATAAGGCAAGAGAAGTATGTAATGGAATTTTAGATTTTCATAATTATATTTTTATTGATTCCACTCAATTCAGATCATCAATGCAGTGCTTGATGATGAATATCTTAAATATCACGACCAAATTGTCAGATCTAGCCGCAAGGAGAATTGCAAGAAGTTAAGCCACTTCAACAAGATTCAGTTCACAAGCAAGGAATGGTTGATGATTGGGGAATTGAATGAGGAATTGAAAGTAAGCAATTGCATCTAATTGACCATGATTTTTTGCAATACTTATTTTGTTTACTAGCATTTCAATTGTCTCACCAATTTAATTGAGGGAGATGGTCCAACAGGTACTTTTGTCTTACCAAATTACTATCAGACAATCTCTGATTTGAAGAAAAAAGAGGCAGGATGCACCCAAGGACATCCTTTCCATCCAATCAACAGTGGGCCGCTACGCTACACTACACTATTTGACCACAAACTGTTACCGTAGCGGTTATTTTTTTTTCCCAGAAAGTTTGTAGTGTTAGCTGAAGCCATGCTCCACTAAACTAACAGTTATTTTGTAGTGTTAGCTTTGGAAAATAACCGCTACACTAACAAGTAGCGTAATTGTTTTGCCGCTAACACATTTTGAAGTTTACATTAGTGTAGCGGCATTAGAACTACGCTACGCTACGCTAACTGTTAGCTGTTAGCTGAATTTTTTCCTGCTAAATGTTAGCTGTTAGCTACGGGGAATGGTGAAAGTTTTTCCCTTGCACAAAATGGCTTGTTTTCCGGCTTTGAGGAGTTTAAATTAGTATTATAATGATTCAAATGAGGTCCCCAGAACAGTATTATCCCAAGATCCATCATTTAACATCAAAGGCATTCCAAGAAAAATAAATTAAACATCAACAAAAGGAAATAATCCTAAATTTTGAGGCCAAATGAAGCTCATTTTATAGTCAACAGGGGGGGGGGGAATGGCCAAATGGACAGTTCAGAAATCCACAGTGGATTTTTTTCTGATCCAAAAGTCACATGGAAAAACGTTTTGTTTTTGTAAAAAAAAAAAAAAAAAACAAAACAAAAAAAAAAAAAAAAAAAAAAAAAAATTATAGATAGAAATTAAAAAAAAAAAAAAACCAAAATAAGCTGCTTTGATTGCTGTACTTGCTCAAGTACAGGAGTTAAAACAGCATCTTGATTGCTTTACTTGTGCAAGTACAGCTTTTTGATCGCTTTACTTGTGCAAGTACAGGATCCTAATTGAGCAAAGTGGACCCGCTTTGACCTAAGACAGGGGAATTTATCACTCCTGCTATATTAAAAGCGACTGAAAAATACCTAATTGGTGTCAACCTCATCACAAATACTAACTGGTGATGATACACTAGTATGTAGTGTAGTGGTATTCTCCGCTATGCTGTCAGATAGTGTAGTGATCTTGAAAGTTACATTCCTGTAAAGTTTTGTGCCATTCAACTATTTCATTCTTTTATTTTCCTTCTTTGCTAACCTGCTTGATGGCATATGATGACTGATTGGCCATGGGTCACCAGGAAGATTTTCAGGTTCCCAGTGTCACAACATATCCCGCAATCATCACATTTCATCAATCAAGATAGTAAAGAAGAATAATAAAAGAAATTATAGATATTTTGCATTTCCTTATAGTATAGCAGGAGTCATAAATTCCCCTGGCTTAGGTCAAAGCTGGTCAAAGGATTGTGGGTGGGGGGGGGAAGGGGGGGGGGGGGGGGTTTTTGGGGGGGGGGGGGGGGGGGGAATTTGGGGGGGGGGGGGGGGGGGGGGGGGGTTGGGGGGGTTTTTCGTTGGGGTTTTTTTTTTTTTTTTTTGTTTTTTTTTTTTTTTTTTTTTTTTTTCCTTTTTTTTTCCTTTTTTTTTTTTTTTTTTTTTTTTCCTTTTTTTTTTTTTTTTTTTTTTTTTTTTTTTTTTTTTTTTTTTTCCTTTTTTTTTTTTTTTTTTTTTTTTTTTTTTTTTTTTTTTTTTTTTTTTTTTTTTTTTTTTTTTTTTCCTTTTTTTTCCTTTTTTTTTTTTTTTTTTTTTTTTTTTTTTTTTTTTTTTTTTTTTTTTTTTTTTTTTTTTTTTTTTTTTTTTTTTTTTTTTTTTTTTTTTTTTTTTTTTTTTTCCTTTTTTTTTTTTTTTTCCTTTTTTTTTTTTTTTTTTTTTTCTTTTTTTTTTTTTTTTTTTTCCTTTTTTTTTTTTTTTTTTTTTTTTTTTTTTTTTTTTTTTTTTTTTTTTTTTTTCCTTTTTTTTTTTTTTTTTCCTTTTTTTTTTTTTTTCCTTTTTTTTCCTTTTTTTTTCCTTTTTTTTTTTTTTTTTTCCTTTTTTTTTTTTTTTTTCCTTTTTTTTCCTTTTTTTTCCTTTTTTTCTTTGTTTTCCTTTTTTTTTCCTTTTTTTTCCTTTTTTTCCTTTTCTTCCTGTTTTTTCCTTTTTTTTCCTTTTTTTTTCCTTTTTTGTTTTTTGTCTTTTCCTTTTTCTTTTTGTTTCCTTTTTTATATATATATATAAGCTTACAGCAATTGGTGTAGCACTCAACTCACAGTTAGCTCACCACAAAAGGGTGCTACACTCACAATTAGCGTAGCTGAAAAGAGTGCTATGCTAACAGTTAGCGTAGCTGAAAAGAGCGCTACACTGACAGTTAGCGTAGCGTTTGTTCCAGGTAACACCGCTAAAAATTAGCTAACAGGCAATTTCTGTAGTGTTAACTTGTTTTTTTCAATGGTGCTAACACTACGCTAACCGCTATTTTTTCTGTCCATGAAATTTTTTCTCCAGCTAACAGTAACTTTGTGGTAGCGTAGCTAAAAAAGCTAACATTACGCTACGCTACAGCTACTGTTAGCGTAGCTGGCCCACCGTTGATCCAATGTACATCAAAATGATTGAGAAGCAGGAGGTTTACCAAGCCAAAGCCCTCAAATGTGAAAAACTTGTTATTGCAACAATACTTCACCCAAACTTTGGCTCAAAGTTTTTTCACACTGCTGGCCAGATGAACTCAACAGGGCAGAAAAATTGTTGGAACAGCTATTTTTCCAATGAGATGAGCTTTTGAAGAGGAAAAAGCAGTCTGAAGTTGAAGTTTTGGAGGAATCAATCAATCATGTTGCTGTTCATGATAATATCTTTGATCTTTTCAATGCTCCAGAAGTATCGGCCAAAAGAAAAGAGCTTGAAGTTTATGTCAAGAACATGGATTGATTAAATGGTCCAGTTTGAGAGAATCCAAAGAGTATTCTTGTGTGGTGGAAGGTATGATATCTATTCAAATTTCATTCAATCAAATAGAAATTTGTTTTATCTGAGAATTAAACAATTTGATTTGGCTTTCAGGATCATTTGCCCACTTATCCGGTTCTTGCCTCATTGGCCAAAGACTATTTAGCAAGCTTGGGATCTTCTTGTGCAGCAGAATGTACCTTTGCCTCAGCTGCAGATGTTTGTTCTAGTGGTCAAGGTAGCTTTCTCCCTCGTACTATTGAAAGATGTGTTATTAGTCACATGTGGTTGAAGGAAGGTGTACAGTAAGTAGGCAAGTCTGCAAGAGTATAGAGCATTATCAATTTGTATGTTGATTTTTTTCAAAATAAAAATAGTGTTGGTTCTATTGTTCTTTTCTTTCCAATTATTTTAAACTAGTATATTTTATCACAAATAGAAAAAAAAAACCCATTTTTTCTTACCAGTATTTATTTTATGGAACAAATAACCTGAGATGTTTTCCTGGGAACTTTTTTTCAGGTAAGTTTGTATTTTTTGCAGTTCCAAAGTTAAACTAAAGTTACACTAATATTTAGTCTAAATGGGAACATGGCTACACTATTTTTTAGCATAGCTGAGAATACCATTAAGCTTAAGGCTAGCGTAGCTTTATTTCCCGCTACATCCGCTACAAAACCACTATATTTATTTCCATTTAGCATTAGCTGGCTTTTGGAATTAGCGCTAACACTACGCTATCAGTTTTTTTTTCACAGAAATATTTTAGTGTTAGCTGAATAAAGGGAGGCCATTGGGTTTTCTGTAATCATTTTCTCCTGTAGAGATTTTCCTTTTTCTGATTCCTTCTTTGCATCTAATTAGTTTTGCCTTATTCTGTTTGATTCAGCAAAGACTCTTCTGTAACCAGGGCTGTCTTCAGATCCTGCCTTCATTTCCATTTCACCAACATTCAGGAGGTCCTTGAGTCCTGGTGGTTTACAACAACCATCCTTTCCATAAGTGATCTCGTTTCCTTTAAGTTTAATAAGTTCACACTTGATGTTAGTTTGTGATTTGTGAGAAAAAGCAGCCAAAAAAACATCTTTTTGAGGGGTTATATGTTCATTGGTAACAAGTTATTTGGAAATCATCATGAACTTGGAAAAAAATTCCCAGGAACCATGGATGTTATTTATGCCCCCCCTTGCTTCAATATTCCTTCTGCTAATCCCCTTAGATCATGGCTTGTATACTTAATTTGGGTGTAATAGTCCCCCCAAAGTTCCATCATAATCTCCTTCAAAATACCCTCCAGAACAGAAGTGTCTACCACGACATCTGCAGAATTAATTGGAGAATGCAGGGGCTGTAGAGGATGGTGGTCTACATGGAAAATATGGATATGGGGGAGCGGAGCATCTTGGTTGGGGTTGCAGAGCATGGTATAAAAGGTGGGTTAGGGGGGAGTACTGGTAAGATCATTGTATGATTACAATAGGATATCTACAGGTTGTTTGAGGATATTAGTTGGGTATCGTCGTTGGAGTCAGGTAGTCTTTTCTGGAAAATATATGTACAGTCATCAGGATTTCTAGTACAATAGTGTCCTATAGACAATAAAAAAGAGTTTACCTGTACCATCAGAAGATGAGCTTGGTATATATTAACAGCGGAACATCTGGATTTCAGCATAGCTAAAAAATCTAATGTTAGCCTAGCTGGCCCACAATTAGGACAGATGACATTTACTCTTCTTGCCTTTATATCCATCTTTTTTGGTTACATCTCAAGAGATATAATAACAGGAATGGGTACAGATGGGCTAATATCTTCTATGTATCATAGACCTGAATCTGTTACACTGATAGAAGCAGAATTTATACCCATTACGATGAAGCTAATTCCAACCATACTAACCATTTTTAGTGCAAGTATAGCCTTTTATCTATATACATATAAGCCACACTATATTGTATATATATCAAGTGGAACACAGGGGATACTCATCACTAGGTTTTTTAATAAGAAGTGAATGGTGGATATTGTTTATTCATACATTATTATAATAAGTATAAGACTGGGTTATGTTTGTAGTCAAACACTGATAAGGGAAGTCTAGAAATAATAGGACCAGTTAAAATAGAGTCAACAATGAATTCTTGAGCTGCTTCAATGAGATGTATATAGACATGGAGTACAACACCATATGGCTCACACTGAAATGCTATAGGCTCAGTAGACCATGGCAAAGTCACTTACTTTTCCATCAAGATTTGAATGCAATTCAGCTTCTAAAATTTCAATTAACACTTGCATGACACCTAACCAAGGGGGAAATTTGAACTTCATCTTTGACAATTGCCTTAATCAGCTCTCAGATTTAGGGACCACCATTTCCACTGAATCAATTCAGCTTTAAAAATTTCCAATAACCCTTTTCCAGATCAGCTTGAATTAAACTCAACTTTGAACTCAGAGCTTAACCCTTTTCCAATTGTCTTCAACTTAAACCTCCCACCAGGTAACCCGCATCCTCAAAATTGAAGAAATACCATCTTAGAACTCATCCTTGATCATCATGTGCATTACATTTTATAGCTCAGATTCAATCATCATGTGTTTCTCATCTTACTGATCATCTTTGATCATCTATTTAACTCTAAAACCAAGTACATACTCTCTCATTAGTCTTCAAGGTTTCTTTCTGATCTACTCATCAACATCAGTAGTTTTCTAGACTATAAATGCTCTTGTACCTTTTCATCTATTTATTTTTTCTTCAGTTAATCAATATAACATTGTTTTATGTTTCCTACTAAGCATTCAGCTACAGTTAAGCTCTATGATCTAACTTCAGCTAAAATATAAACCCCCCTTGGTTTACATGATCCTTTTAATAAAAATGTTATGGTAAGTTTTTGAAAAGAAGTAAATAGATAGGATAACCTTTCCTCTAATCACTAACAATAAAAGGAATGGAGGGGATATGCACTAAGATGGGGGGGATAATGAGGACAGATGTAAAGTATAATACAAAGAATCTCCCTCATATGAAGGATGTGGCGTGAAGGTAAATATGACACAGCTAAAATTACAACTGAAGTATTTTCTGGGTCCAAAAAGAGAATAAAGGAGGGAATATGAGAGGAAGGAGGTTTTTTCAAGCAGGAGACATTTGTAGACTAAGTAAAAGATAAGAAGATTTATTTTCATAGTCACAGTTGAGATCTAAGAGCAGAAGCAATGCTATCATAAGAGGTCAAATCCAAGTGTATTCCATCATGAGTTAATTGATTAATTGTTATATGCAAGATGATTCGGGCTTCTTTATTACTTGAGGAGAATGTAATATGAGTATAAAAGTATCCCAGGTAATTATTAATTTTCATTTAAGTTTCTAAGAATTGATAGTTCAAGGAATTGCACTCATTTAAGTTTCTAAGAATTGATAGTTCAAGGAATTGCACTTCTCCTCTCTTTTTTCCATTTCACTCATTTCAATCATTTCAGATGAACATGGATGTAAAGTCCTTCAACTTCTGTGCCACAATCTGTCCTCATTGTTTTAATAGTTTTTATATTTTCTACCTGCATTGAAATCAAACCATCTGTTCTTTTTTGCCTGATCCCTGAGGAAAATTATTCCTCCTGTTTTAATAGTGAGTGTGGTTTTCCAACTCAAATATAAGACTAGCCCTCTTATAACAAATTTATTATCACTTGATGCAATTATGGGTTGAATATGTTGATTTGAAGTTATATCCAAATATTAAGCCAAATAGCCTGGGCCACCCAACCTGTAAACCAACCCCTGAATAAAATATTTTCTCTTGAAATTCTAGAAAGAGTAGGCACAGAGAGTCTTAAGATAGGCCAACTAGTGTTAGAACACTACACAATGGGACTTGATGAGACAATTCAAAGCACACCTGGATTGTGAAAGATGAGTTTGAAACAGCAAAGTGAGCAAAATTACTGAAGACAAAATAGGAAATGGTAAAAGTTGAACTATCCAAATAACTAAAATTAGGGTTTTCACTGGGTTTCAACTTTGATTATCACTACATAACCTTATCCATCACTACACAACAGGTTGAAAGGCATTCTTACATGGAGATAACTCACTAGAACTTTGGCTACTTGGTCATTTTTGATCCTCAAAACCCACACTCAATTAATTCTATTATTGAATTAAATTGACAGAAAATCATAAGAAAGAATTTGATTTCTTATCTACTTTTCTCCATACTTTACAAAAATAGATTCATCCTGTTCAATCTTTGGCTTGCTGCTGGGCATCCCAGTTGGACTGGGATGCACTCAACCAATTTAAAATTGGTTGATCTTAAACAATCAAACAGAAATAGAAGGTATCTCCCTTTGGTTTAAATTTCATCAATTAAGATAAGGCCAATTTAACTTGGTTGAGTAGTAAAATCTACTGGAAGTGGGCAGATCCTCCATTAAAGTGGATTAGTTGAGCTATGGCATGGATGTTATCACCCCTCTATGGGTTGAGTGGTTTCATTTTTTTTAGAAAACATCTCCTCACACCTGCAAGCATCAAGATACAACACTATTTATTCCCATACTGAATGAGGCCTTTTACAAAGATATGTACATAAACAATGTAGCAAAGCCACCAAGGCTACTAGATACTTTCGATGGCAACCCGCATTCCAGTCCTAAAGAACCGGATTGCTGTGGTGTGCATGGGTGATGGGGGTGGTGTTGTGTCGCGTTTCACAGACTCTCACGTGGGAGTTGCAGTTTTTTGGATTCAATTTCGGGTCACCAAATAATTTTGGATAAATCCGTCGGAGATTTGAGCAGGCTAAATTTTGCATATGGAGAGTAACTGCATAAAAAGATAACACGTATCCTGGTTCGTGCCAGTTTGCAATGAGTAAGTTAAAGAATGCAAAAAGATATCGACCAAACCGGTGAGTCACGACCGATTGATGATATCGGGTATTGTTTTTGACTCACAGCACACCAGACTACGTTCCTCCACACTCGACTCAGGCGGCTTTCAATATGTTGAGCAACGTTCAACCAAGAACAATAGGAAACGACGCAACAATGGAAAACACAAAGTAACTCTTGATTTGGTCAATCGAGCGCCTCCCGATTTGCATCTGCAGCTTCAAACCAGGAGGTCTGTGATGGAAAAATCCCGGTGGCTCAGTCTATCCTTAAGTGAGTGCATCATCTAAGTCGCTACTCATGCAAAAGAAAAAGAAGAAAGCAACTTCTAACTCTCTCAGCAGCTTGGTTTACCCAGTGTTTGAACGATCCAAAAGGACCAAGTCCGCCTCGAAAAATTGTGTGTTTGGCGTTAGGCTCATTTTCACCGGATACCGCCCAGCAGCCCGCGTTGAGCCCAGGAGTTACATCATGTACTGGGATTCATGGATTGAAACAAAGTCAATATCAATTGATTTTCCTGCTGGATGTGATCCTACCTATCTTGTCAGTCAAATCATGCCGATGTCTCTCGTTTTCTCGAGGCTGAACTGCCATTTTGTATCGTGTATCATCAGGTCTGCACGGCATCAAACTGAGAACAATCAAGGATACCAGGCTGCTTCACCAATAGATTTGCCACAAAGATCAAACTTGAAGGTCTGTTTCTTTGACCCCGCATTTACCGGGTCAGACAAGGAAAACTTGCGGAAGATGGGTCATAATGTGCTGGATACCGTAAGTTGTCTGGTAAACTATAAATTTTTAACGGTATCGATTAAGTTCATTTATTGATTGTCAAGGATTAGGAACCCAGCCTTTGCTGCGAGGAGTCGACCTTTTTCTACATGCCCCACGCCCCGAAGACCCTGTACGAACGTCTTGTATGCGAAAATAGTACACCAAGTCATCGAGGTGATTTAAGTCACATCGTCCTTGTGGGAAACGATCTCAAAAGTTATCAGAAAATCATGGTTCAAGAGGAAAAAGACTCCATCCCGGCTTTGATGCACCTTGGTATTTGATTTCTCACTTCCTTAAACGTGCACTTTACTAACTCGTGTTGGTTGGTATAGATCCGCGAATGATTCACACGCATTATCCACCTGATCTGACAAAGTTAAACCAAGACACTGGGGTCCACTTTTTCAATGAAACGTGTTTTCAGTGGTTCACAAAACCTTAGAATAAACCGGCATTGTCTGTCCGTTGTATCTACTTTCCTACTTCTTGGCAAATACTTATTCACCATTTGGTGGATCAAATGGCTGAGCCGTTCTTGGAAATTCTTGATTTCAAATTTGAAGTTGGTAGCTCGGAAAATGTGAAAGAAACATGGTATTCAAATAAAATTATCTCTAACCAAGCGGGAAAAGGTGAAAAAATACAATGCTCGGTTAAGAATTAAAGGGAAAAACCGAAGAATTCCATACTGATAGGCTTGCCCGAAAATTGGCTTGTCCTGTACACCACTGTTATGCTCGTTGATATGTATATTTGGGCGTGGAGCTATGTATGCAAGTCCCAAAAAAGCGAAAGATGTTATGTTGACAAGATAGATTCATCAGAAGTAATGTAACGATTGTAAGGAACGTGGCCAGTGCATGCAACATCGACTAAAGCAGACATTGGGAGTTCGCTACGTCTTGGATTCGAGAAGTTTGACGTAATTGATCACGGATGACCTAGTTTAAAGATTTTTGAATCTTCCAAAAGCTCGCCCTGACCCGCCTGACCCGGTCGAATAAAACAGGTGCCGTCATCCAAAGATTGTGTATGCCATTGGTCGCGTTCTTGATTGGGAGTGTAAATGTGATTGCTATCTTCTGTTACTGCCGATGATGGTCCTTCATCTGAGGGGCTTGGCAGGTTTTTTTCAAGATCCATTTCAGTGGCCGCCCACGCGTAATTACTATATACGTCCGATCCGAGCTCATTAAGTTGGTATTCGGTCTGATGTGGGGTCATTTCACCATCTGGGCCGAGCTGACGTCCAATGGAGAAATGTACGCTCGAGGTGATCGAGTTACGGGTCGAGGTGTAGCTTTTAGTGTGAACCAGTCCTTGGCGACTACTAGTTCTGTTTGAATCGGTTCCGGCCGGCTCGACCCAGGGGAATCCCGTTGGATAATCTTTCTTATTGGCAAACCTTTTCTTGTGAGCCACACATTTCAAGATCGCCATTAAGGTGACCAAAAATCCTATAACTAATATTGAAGATGTCCACTCACGTTGCGTCAGCGGAATTGGCTCTTTATAGTTGCTTTCTATAATGTCCACGCGATAAGCTACTCACCAAATAGGACTGTGAGCAGGACAGCAAGTGGTTCAAACCGGTTTGTGGGCTTGTAGAGTGATCTAAAGCGTTCAAATACAGACCGGGGGGCTGGTTCATCCGTGGCGGATGGGGCCGCGGAGGAAGAAGTTGACACAGGGCCGGAGGGAGGGGAAACATGAGAGTGACTGGGAGCTGCCGTAGCTTGGGCCTTTGATGATGTGGTTGAGGTGGTTAGAGGTGATTGTGATTTTGGAGAACCGATGGGTGAACTGGGAAGCTGCGTGGGATGGGGCAGAATAGCATTGGGTTGGCTGTTCATCAAAGCCCTTGAATCCCCCGATGGGAATGGTTGTGAGTCTTGAGGATATATGACCTGACGGGAATTTTGAGCGGCCGAGCCAGACTGTGCAGTGGGACCATTAAGCTGGCTGTTCGAGTTTCCAAAGAATCCACCAATAGTATTAGTGGCAAAGTTTGAGATTTCTGGAAGAAGTCCTCGTGGGTAAATTTGTACTCGACGACTTGAAAGATGTTTGGATCCCTGAGGCCTCGAGTGGAAGATGTTATGTGTTGTAAATTCGGTGGTTGTTGATGCGGTAGGTTCATTGGTCTCGATGAGTTTTGGAACCGTGCTGTGTGAGCTGACTTGGGATTGAATGAAAGGGCGGGTGACGATGCCTTGATCCTGGCACAGGCACTGTGGTAGTGAAATTAGGATATGTAGGATGCCAAGCGACAAAAGGAATGGAAGTGCAATTTTATTAGGGGGTGGTGACATTGCAGCTGGCTCAAGATGCGAACAACCAGAAGGTTTGATATGATATGATGTCGTGTCGGAGTGTATGGAATCTTGAAGAACTATAAAAATGATAGACGAAGGTAGGATTAAGTTCCAAGGGCCTTAGAGAAAACAATCCAGTAAGAAAGGGTACGTTGGAGGGAAATAAACGCAAAGATAATGTGCGAAGACCAAAGCCAAATTTGATAAAGCCAGGTTGCTGAGGATGGATGGGGCAAAGAGAGAGAGAAGAGCCATCGTGCAACGGCGTGTGGGCATTCGGTGGCAAGGTCGTTTAGCTGGGTGACCATAGCGCGCGGTTTGGCCGTAAGTCCTGATCTTGATCCAGACCTGGTCCAGTTCAGCCAGCGTCAGACAAGCCCTACTAATTGGCCGCTGAGTGTTCATCTACAAGACTTGAGGAAAATCTAAAGGCAACCTTCAGAGAAATAAATAAACATGTATGGTTTCTTTGAGTTAAGAAATATTTATGTAGTTCGATCGAGTGAGTTGTATCACTCAAACTCTGGTGACTGGGTTCGAAATGCAGCAGTCCATACACGGTTGTACTTGGCCAAGCTCCAACCGCGTACATGGTATGTGGCCCTCGATGACCAGCATAATCCGGTCAACTCGGGATGGTGTTTGCTTCTGCTCTCAACAACCAGTGATCGAATGTTGAGTGTGTCACTCTACCAGGGTGTGCTGAGGGATATTGTCCGGTGGGTCCAAGGAACCAATGGGCATGCGGCTGGGCTGGATGGACCATCCGGTAACTCGCAAGGTCCAATAGCAGATAAACGGAGACCCATTATTAAGTAGATAAATACTTCCTGGTTTCTCCTTGGATATCTTCTGTGAGGACTTTTAATTATAAATCAAGTGATCTTAAAAAAGAGATACATGAAATATATTCCAAGAAATAAAACTTGTCAAATCACCTGAAGGAGACCAAAAACATTTGAATAATTGAATAAATATCTATTTACATAAATACATTTGTCCTATTACCTGTCGGCCATGTTATAAAACCTCAGTAAAATATTTACTTAAATAAATAATATGACGTCTGGGTTCTCTCAACATGCTGTCATATTTGAAATTATCTGGGGCATGCATATCCTATAATATCTCTTGTCAGCTCTTATATATCGAGCTCCGCAACTCTCATCTTCGCAAGCCAGTATCTGACCTATTCCCCAAAACTTATAATATTCCGCTGTTATAGGCTCCACGCACATCATTGATATACCAGGGAGAAATCCGCTCAAACAATACTAAACGCGCCAAACTACTTCGAAAGTTCGCCAGAAATTCTTGACGGTATCCTCGCACAGGCCTATTTAGATGTGGTCCACACGTCAAAGAATTCTAATCGGTTTCGTACTACTCGTGACATTATTATTGGTCACCCTCCGATCAACGGGTCATATATCCCGCTCAAGTTTTTTACTCCGCTATCGATCTGCTTTCGGTTTTCCAGATAGAAAGTCTTTGTACCCTTATACCGAAGAAAACTGTCAACCGCCACCTGAGGAGATATTGAAACCTTTAAATGACCAAGATTTCTGCCCGCCCACCATTTCACACCAGCATGGCCTCACGATCACACGTCGACCTACGTTTATACTCACACCCTCGTATACGGACTACGGAGGCCTGGATCCTGCCAACCGGACAACTTTTATGCCTGATAAACCTCAAAGCAGCCTTCATGAAGAGATCCGTGACCCCAGTGAACCTCAGCTGAGTGGCATTGGATTTATGGCTTGGGGCTCGAGAGATAAAAATACCCCGGCCAGTTGGCCGCGTAGATTTAGGAGCGATTTGGAAGCAGAGGAGCGTTGTCCAGTTTACAAAGTGCCAGCGATTGACACTGATCCTCCGAAATTCGGCCCGGTAAAATCTTTTATTCCGTCACTTGGTGGCTCTCTACGAGGTTGCCGGCCTATTGCCACCGAAAAGTTGGGGGTAATGTTTGGTTTCGCTACCTCTCAATCTCGCACCCTCAAGTACCTTCCGCGCTGGTATGATTGGCTCAACAGTACAAAGACCGTCGAGATTCAAACCGTTATGGTCCTTATATCACCCAACGAAAATAATCACGATACCGACTGGGAGATGAGGATGATTGGCAAGGCCCTTGGGTTCCCATTGAGGATCAAAACAGTCCCTGCGAAACGCTACGAATGGAGATACATGAAATTGGTGAAACACATGTGGCTTGAGGCCGTCAAGAGAGAGTCAGAAGGTCATCATCGCACTGATTGGTTTACACTTGCGTGAGTCAACTTTCACCATTTACAAAACGTTAGCATTCAGGACCTGACCTCTCAAATCGCCTGGAAACAACAGGGACGATGACACGTTCTTTCTGTCACTCGATTCCCTTAATCGAATTCTCTCCCAATATAACCCACTCGAGCCACATCTGATCGGTGCCTCGAGTGAATCACGTAATGCTAATAATCATTTCGGAAGGATTGCTTTCGGCGGTGCTGGCATCTTTCTCTCGCGGGGCCTAATCCAGAAGATGAACGCGCCCGGAGCATTCGAGGGTTGTTTTGAAGAATTCGGCCACGAATTCGGAGGTTGGTTTGTTCAATTGTGTCGCCACGTTTTTAAATTAGCAATCCTTCCTAGAGTAGAAATGCTCAAAAGATCATTTCAATTAACCCACCCGAACATTATCAGGCGACGCTATGGTTACAAAATGTGCCATCAAGCTCACGTCTAACGCAACTTTCAAAGCTGAACCTACTCTACACCAACTTGACATTCGCGACGAGGGTCACGGTATTTTCCAGGCTTGTCACCGTTTTCTTTTCATCGATCTATATATCATATTATCTACATACGTACTTCTTACCTCTTGTCTTCTATTTAATTAGGCTGGGTTACGCTTCACCACTATCCATCATTGGGACTCATGGTTTCAACTCCAACCGCGAATCCATCCCCATACACTCAAGGACCCCCTCGCTCTAGTTGGCCTGCTAGGAAAAGCCGCGCGAATTGTCGGCGCTGAAAACTGGACAAGAAGATACGTGTGGGGATTCAACAATCATACCGACCCCAATCTAGTAGCGAAGTCCGGAGCAGTTGTCGTGGCGCTAGGTTATTCGGTGACGATTTTTGCAGATTCGGTATTGAAGCAGTCTTACTTGGATCATGTCGAGCACACCTTTGCAGCCGAGCCACTGGTGATGAAAACCCGGCCCAAACTCTTGGAGACTCGTCAACGGCGAACCTACTATTTGAAGTCGATCAGAGTCATCAAAGGAACCAACGATCGGGCGGCCGTCTTGACCCATGTCAATCAGGAGGGTGAATTGATCGACTTGGTCTGGGACAGCCGCCGAAGACCTGAAGATGATACCACCTGACAAACTGATCCTGACGATTTTTCTTTGCTTGTGTACCCAATATTTAAGGAAAGTCGGTCTGCATAGCTATATGCACGCATAAATCCTAAAATCGTAGAACCTTGTTTGCAGGGGATCTTGCCAGATCTCTAGTCTTACAAATTTATCGTCTATGCATGCACAAGCTATGCAAACCAACTCTGAATACCTCCATTATTATGACACACATTGAAATTTACAACTAGGATTTTACTACTACATATCTCAAATGATTCGTGATTTAATTTTACGATCATCCACTTTCAGAAAAATCATACGTTGTGACCAACAAAAGCGATAATGGAAACCTCATATATTTCCAGCTGCGATGATAATATCATCAACATTTAATTTTGTACTTCAAATCAACTGTTCAGAACTCAAGCCCATAACTTTCTAGTTTCATTTTGTATTTGTGTCTTGAGTTTTTTTTTTACATTTGGCACTCCTCATTTCTTGTTCAGCTAAACTCCATTTTTCATTGGCACAGAAAAGAATTATTCATGCATGTAATATCCTGTCTGAGTCTTCTTCTTGGTGGATAATAAATATAGCCCTGTTCATGTAGTGTTTTACCTCCTTGACTAAAACCAAGGTTGCTAATTGATGAAACAATAGCTTAGTATGGCGGTGGGGATTGGTCTATCAGCTAAAAGAAATGTTAAACATAGTTGATTGTGATTCAAGTACTGCTATTCAAGGCCTAATGTGAACAAGACTAATGCTTGACTGACATGAAGTTTAAGCAGATGTTTGAGAAACAGAGATCAATTTTGAGGTGCACACTACTAGTCTAGCACAGGCAAGAGCAGAAGTGAGAGGGAGAGCTTTCATGCCAATGAGATCTACAACCCATGTCAAAATTTATGTGTGACCTTGAAATATGATTTTTTGTGTTTCTGGGTGTAGCAGATTTTTATTTTTTTTATTTTTTATTTTTAGCGCTAGCACATTCCTTCTGGCTCTGCACTCACAGGACATATTTCCCTAAAGAACAGAGCTACTGGAGTGTTTTTCAGTGTATGGAGGGGTTTTTCACCTTTTGGAATACTCGAATCAGCGGAGTTGGAAGGATTTCTGCCTATTTGCAGGAATAGGTTCTCGGATGCAACTATCAACAACCCAGACACACAAAACATTATTGGCAGAGTGCATCAACTGGGTCCATTTATTCTCAAAACCACACTCTTGTTTGCATGGTGATGAGGCTGAAGTGGGTACATCTTTACATACTATGGGGATGAAAGTTGAGTGTGAAGAGACTGCTGGATCTGCCGTCTTCATCCAACTCAGTGTTGAATTTTCTAGTTTTGTGGCATGAGTGGAGGAGGTCCCATTAGACAGAGGTTTTAAAGCTTGTTGGCAGATGAAAACTTGATCTCTGTCGATTTTTTCACCTGCAAGTAAGGTTGAGCCCATCCTTCTAAATTAACGATTTTCGACAAAGGGAAGTCCTCCAGTAAAGAACCATTTTTGAGAAGGTTTGTCATGAACTACCCTCATGTTTGAGAGAGACATTTGAATCCATGGCCATATAATTAGTTAGGTGATGACTGATTGTACCATTTCTTTTGATGAATACCCATTGGTGGTGAGAGTGAGCAGAATGCATTCTTCAAGACCATTGATAATAATGATACATAGCATGCGTTTTGGTTCCAGAAATGGAAACAAGTGACAACCCATTAATTAGACTAAAATACAGCGATTGATTGGGAAAACTTGGTCTTGAATTTTTATTTGCAACAAATTTATTGGAAGATTCTGATTAATTAAGGATGTTAAATATGGTATTTTAGAGTTACTTTTTTTTAAAAAAAAGAAACAAAAATGAATTAGAAAACAGGCAAATTAAATATTGAATAGCCAAGTAGAAAGAATCACAAACGAAGAACCAACAAAGAATTGTAAGTCCAGGTGATTACTACTTGTTTGATGATCGGTAGGAAAGAAGAGGTTACTGAAGAGGATCGATAGAATGATTGATAAACAAATTGAAAAGTTTTTGTTGATATTATTAGAGTATTTCATGACCGCTGAATTTAAGATGCCACCAGTGACTTGGAAGAAGATGACAAGCCAAGTTAAGCTTGAAAAGCCCTGAAAAAACTCTACTCTACTGGTCAAAATTTTCTCCATTAGTTTCTGTTTAGTCAATCGAGCCAGAGTGGGTGTTTTGTTATGATTGTCAAGATCGATTGGATTTCCATGAAAGCCGATTAGTGTTCTCATCAATCCTTTTAAAACTTGTACTGGATTTTCGATCTGATTTTCAAGTGGAACTATCGACATCGAAACTATCAAGCCAAAACTGGATAACTGAATGTTCCTGATCCAAATCGATGAGGATGGAGGCATAGCTTGTTGATGAAGACCACTCGGGCTGGACGGATGGAGGGTGGACCTTTTCTTGGATAGTTCTGGGCTACAATTGCTTGTTTTAATGTCCGTCGACTTTAACATCCGTTCCAGATATACCGATGCAAAACCTGAGGATATGCAGGCAGCAACCACAGCTACCAGGCCCAAGAGCTGATTCATTTGTGATCCTGTTTCCTGTTCGAAGTCTTCAGTCAACTGTTTGGTCTCTCTTGTATTAGGTTGCTGGGAGTTTAATTGGACGATGGCCACTCCGGCTGTCAGGAGCACCAACGCAACCCATTGGGTCTTCTTCAACCTTCGTTTCAAAAGAATCACAGAACATAATGCTGTCGTAAGTATCTAAACAGAATTCCCCGTATGGTCAGTACTTGAGTTTACGTGAACGAGATCAACTAAATATTTAGCCACCTTGAGTTGGTAAGTAATCTGAAAGACTGCGACACTCAGATTACTTGCAGCCAGATATTGTAAATTGTTCTGGATGACGAACATGACTGCAGGGATGGCGAGCAAGGGCCAGCCGGGACTGAATACACTAGCTCTCAGATGGTCGAGCGCGTCGAGGAGACGGACGAGTGGATAATAGGTTGGATAGTTCTGACTGAGACGGGTAAGCTGGGGGGAAGCCTGGACGGACATCCGATGGCTATAGTCAGGGTTGGAACGGACGTGGCTGACGCACTGGACGGCTGACTTGTCGGGACTTGTCGTACCATTATTACCGCTGATCAGCCGGCGCCGTTTTCCGACCTGGCTCGGCAGGTGTACTTCGCTAGAGAACGTCCGTTCACGTGCCTTGGATGAGTTGGATTGGATTTGACTTATCATTTCCGAGACCAGCTGGTTGGATTCCTCATTCCATCTCGAGTCCTCCAGTTTTTGGCAGTGCTGATCGTCCTCCATCCATTCAATCCCGTTATCCTGTTCATTCTCCATTGGCCGGTTAACACTATCTGTTTCTTCTTCTTCTTCTTCGGCTAGACTATCGAACTGGGGCTCAAATCTGGAGTGAGGTGATGGTCTTGAAGTAGGTTGTTCTGACTGGCAGAGTAGTGAATTATAAAAAGCGAAGATGAGGGAGATGAGCAGCTTGCATAACTCGGTTATCACCACAGCTGAGGAGGCCCGATAGTTTGATGTTTGCTGACCAGTGCGTGAGAGGTGCATGAGAATGGTGAGTGATGAATAGTGAAGACAAAGTGCAGTGAGTGAGATGAGTTGGATCGATGGCATCTTCTGGCTTGGGCGAAATCCGTATTTATTTTTGAGAGTTTGGATTAGATGTTGCACTAGAGTTAGTCGGTCAAATGTGTAATCGATGCGTCCAAGAAAGATGTAAGGGTAGTTTTGAGGTGATTGAGGTTGTGGTTACATGTTAGTTGTGCATGTTTGGCGGTCAAGTTGGTGTACAGAATGGATGGGCGACACGGAACGCGACCCATGAAAGTTCCCAAGGGGCGGCGTTCAGACCAGCGCCAGGTGGACGTAAGTAGGCCAGGGCGACCGACGATGGCCACTACACACTCAAGGACACAAGAGAAATGGGTGAGTTTTCCTCGACTAGTGTTTTGGTTTCCAAGAGAGATGAGTTTTTGGATCCTTCGCTTCTCATCCCAATCGTTGAACATTCACCGGTATCAGTCTTGAACATGATATAAGCATCTAGAGTGTTATATGCTAATAGTGAGTAAGGTGTTTTCCAGATGTTCAGATGGTTTTTGATGGTTTTCAAGTTGTCTTGAAAACCACTGGGTGGTCTCCAAGCCTCTTGAGAACCACTGGGTGGTCTCCAAGCCTCTTGAGAACCACTGGGTGGTTTCCAAGCCATCTTGAGAACCACAAGTGTTCTTGTCAGCTCTGGTAATCCTACATGACTAGGAGTTGAATGGAATTAAGTTGGGTTTTAGAGCTCAAGCTCAACTGTGTATTGTCTCACTATTACATACATGCTCCTCTGGTTTTAGGGCTGCTGTATCCCAATCCTTGGATGTCGATGATGTAAAGGCTCTTGTTTCCGCCTTGGGAGCGAATGATTTGGGTCTGGATGAGTTCGCCAATTTGCCTGACTTCTTCATGTTGTCGAATGATCACAACACGATAATCCTAAAGCCGCGCAGCATGCACCTGGTCAAATCGTTCTCGGCATCATGTTCCATGCCAGCCTTGGCTTCGCAAGCGTCATGTCGTACCCAACGTCTCCACATACTTGAGACGACTAGACGTTGGCACGGCAGAAGGCCCTAGATGACTCTTCCGAGTTTTTTCTTGACCCAGGGTTGGAATATTCCTGGTCGGGTGAAGGCGCCTCGAGAGCCGGCGAGCGCAGTGGAGTCTTGCTTTGATCCAAAATACCGGTGCGAATATCAAGGGGGTTCAAAGTTGCACTGTGTGTGCATGCAGACAATTTTGCATACAGGATTTGGCGGGGTGACTTGCAAGGAAAAAATGCAAGCTGACATTCAACTTCAGACTTGAATGCCAGCTTGCAAGGCAGGTGCAAGTCGCATCAAGATTCTTCCCACAACCCCTTCAACTACTCATCACCCTGTAAAATCAAGCAAGATCAACATGCCACCAAAGCAAGCACCTGCTAAGAAATCAAGTACAACCAAAAAGCTGCCAATCACATGGGATCGAGATGGCATCAATGGAGGAAGCTCAAGCATCACAATTATACTTGACTGGTTAGCAGCAAAAAACAACTACCAGCGATGGCGTGGAGATACCAAGAGTGGAACCACTAAAACCAGACTATGCTCCGAGATCCTTCAGATTATGGAAGAAAACAGAATCACTCATCGGGATGCAAAAGGTTTGCCCTTTCCTCTTTTTATCTCTGTTTGAGCTTCTCTGATTTTATATTCTCCCTAGGAGTCCAACAAAAGATTGGTGACCTCCAATCTGCGTACAATTCAGCCTGTGATTGGAAAAAAAATACCGGTCAAGGCATCTTGGCTAGCAATGAAGAAAACGGTATCCGGACTGTTGAGGGTGAGTTTTTCTTTTAACCCGCATCGGTCTTCCTTCATATTTGGTTGTAGGAAATCTAATTTTATTTCCTATTCAGCCAAGCTTAAAGAGATGTATTGCTACTGGGATGAACTGGATCCAATCATGGGATTGTGATCTGTAACTGAGCCGCTTCACATCCAATCATCCCTTCTTGGTGACCAACATGGTACCAATACCGCTCCATCAAACAGCGACAATACGACTCAAGATAATACGACTCAATCCAATAGTAATCAACTGAATGACACTGAGGAGATCATGAGCCAATCTGATCTTCCTGAAGACCCTCTCAAATCTCCATACTCCAAGAAGAATTCCCCCAGAAAACGATCAGCATCAACTCCCAGGGGTAGCCAAGGAAAATCCAAGCGAGCGAAGAAGAAGAAACTCACCTCTGAAGAACTTTACATGAAGTCCATGGTGAGCAAACGGCAAGCAGAGGTCACAACTGCTCGAGCAGCAGCCAGTAAGGTCAAGGTGGCGTACATGAAGGAACTCCGCAGCCATGGCTTAAACCTCAAATAGATTGAAAAGCGGGTGGCTCTTGAATTCCCACCACTCTTAGACATGGTGAATGTTGATCAGTCTGATTCAGGATCAGACTCAGATGATTCCACTTGATTTTTTTTTCACCCTCTTTTTTTAATCCAATTATTTATAAATGTATTTCAATTTCATAACAAATTGAAATTTATAAAGTTGAATCTTTTGAAACAAAGAAAGTAAGAAGAGTAGTGAAATTGAGATTTATGTTTGTAAGTAATTGGTGACCTCGGCCAAAACTTTCTCGCAAAGTAGACTACCAATGCTGTTTCTACCCCGCCAAGGACAGAGTCCTTGTTCAGCTTCTTCAACATCCTCTGTTAAATCAGGAGAATGACAAAACTTGGGAGATCTGTCAGTTATGAGGAAGTTATGGAGGATCACACATGCACCAATCCAATGTGTGATCCTCTCAATACTTCCTGCAGAGCTTAGGTCCTTCCAAAGACCTCTCAAGCTTTGAAATCTTCCCTTGAGTATCCCAATGCAATGTTCATTGCACACTCTTAAAGATGCCAGATGCTGATTGAATTGCTTTTTGTCTTGTGGCATTGGCCCATTACGTGGTTGTTTGAATGCCGGAATAAGGTTGCTTTCAGCTGGAAAGCCTGAATTGCCAATGAGGTACTCGCCCGGGGTAAACAAAGATCCTTTCTGGAGGTTTAGCTCGCAGTTCTCCCAAAGCCGAGTATCATGGCAGCAACCTGAAAATGTAAAATTAATAAAATATTTCAATCATAACAGGGGATATATCCATGCCATGATCTTACCTGGCCATCCAGTCACATAATAGATGATTCGTTTGTTTTCATCACAAACAATCAATCCTGAAACGCCATAGCATCCTTTTTGAGAGTAATAATCTTGTGGATCAATCAATGGCTTTTCATCAAGAGGGAACAGAGTTCCATCCACAAAGCCAACACAGTCTTGGAATCCAGTGTAGCTACCAATGTTTGATGCAATCTCTCTTCTTCCTCGAGCATCTGGCCATGATAAAAATTTCCTGGAAATTAAAAATCATATTAGACTAGTTGTAAAAGGGATCCAATTGTAGAGATTACTCACGATTCAAGAGACAAGATGGCTTCTATAACTCGCGAGCAGTACAAGATGACTGAGCCTTTGGATATGCGAAAAAATTGAGCCAACATCCCACCAATGCACCATTCCCAAAGGTTCCCATTCGTTTAAGGGCTACCATTAGTTGGTCCTGTACTGGTCGCTGCGGAATGTTGGAGTTGTTGTGGAATATTCAATGATGTTTGATCTCCTCAACAAGTTGAAAGAATGAGCGTTGAGACATTCGGAATTCTTGCTTGAATCACGCTTCATCGAGGTTGAATAGATAGCTGGGGTTATCTGGTGCTTTGATTAGATGTCCTTGTTCCATCAAATACCGTTTCTTCTTTATTGTAATCAAAGCCACTAGAGCTTCCTCAAGGTCACTTTCTTCGCTTGATGCTTCATCTGATTCTTTCCAGAGAGATTTCATTAGCAATTGATTGATCTGCATCTGTATTATCCGGGTCATTTGTTTGATGGATGTCCTTCTCTTGGTTTGTCGAGGCATGTTGGTGGAGCCGGTTGACTGGATGGATTTGAATGGCTGGATGGTGTTTTTGTATGGTTGTGGATGGATTTACTTTGATGGTTTGCTAACTTGCAAGAGTATTTGTGAAAATGGGGTGCTCAAAGCAAAATTTTCATTTTGCGGGGTGCAAGTCTGTATTTAAAAAAGACTGCATGCACACGTGGTCCAACTTTGAATCCCACTATCATCTATGTATTTATGTATTTCAGCCAAGTCGCGATCACCAGGCCTGAGCGGAATAGCTGTTCATTACTTTTGATGTCATCCGCTTTCTCTTCAATTGTGATTCTATCCCTTACAATTTGACGACAGCACTTATCGACACGGTCTGGCGTCTCTTTGGCCTCGCAAACGTGCGGAGACACTGACAGACATCAACTCGAGCTGCCATCAGCTTCAAATGGGTTACCCAAGATTGAAATGCACTTTTTAGATCATCCGATCCACCACTTGGACTGTTGTTTTGGGTAGCATATTTGCTGTAAATCTCTAGAACCTACTTGTAGTCTGGCTTTATCTGAATGACCACTCTCCCAACCTGTGCTAGTGTGGCGCCATCAGAGTGTAACCTTGTGATCCTTGGGCACGGCACGTCGCTTGGAATGAGGGCATTTGTCGAGCGTCTGTTGAGCTGGTCTTGATTGACTCAGAGTTGTTGGTCTTATTTAGCTGCCATGCTCTGAGGGGTGCGTGAGTCTCCAACCACCGACGGTGACCATTATCAAGAGTATATGACATTCCTATCATTTCAAATGACCCTCACCCGAGCACCTATACATAGAGGTGGCAGGCAACCAACCCGCGACAAGCCATCTTGCAGTTACGAATTTCCATAGGACAAACGTACAGATACATATTGAAGTTGAGTATGAATTAACGGCCCTTTCTACAACCACAAAAAGAATCGAGTGAGATAATAGAATCGGATGAATCCAAAACAATAATGCAAGCAAAATGGACCATGGAGAAGGTGTGAACTATGTACATAATCAAGCCTTTCCAGATCCTTCTTCACTATCAGTGGTATTGACTTCACTCTGACTTTTGTGGCCGGTGTGAGTGGCAGGCCTGCGTCTGGCGGCCAGTCGTTTAGACCTATCGTCCTTCCGCGCCACTCTGTCGATAAAAGGAAGTCTTCTAATTTCAGCAATCAACGCCAGGGGTTGATCAGCAAGACGTTCATGGCTCACATGATTTCAGCCTCACTCTCCCCATCCTTGTCTGCCTCATCATCGTCATCTTCCATCGTCAGCTTGCGTCTCTTTTTCTCGGTCGCCCGCCTCTTCGCTGGCTTGGATGCCCGTTTCGTCTTCCCAGCGCCCGGGGCGACTGACTTCCCATTGATCTTAGCCTCGCGTTCCTTCTGAATCGCATGGATCTTTGCCAGCGAGAATTTCGTGACAAACTCCTCGGGTAGGTAATCTTTTTTGGACACCTGAATTGGGATCACATAGGTCAGCGGGTTGGGGAATCTGGGAATATATTAGATAGGATCGCTTGCTTCCAAGGCCTCTTCAGGCAAAAGCCGCTCAAAAAGGTCATCGGGGAGTCGCACATGACCTGGATAAGTGGGCAGAACCCAATGACGCTCTCGAGCTTTGACCCTAATCACCAACTGGGCCAATTCAGAAAGTATGTATAATGCCTGATAAACAACGCCCCTTTAGTACAATTTCCTTAGGAGCTTTGAGGTTGAAAGGGCACTACCTCAGGATTTTGGGTATCTTGACAATCCTTGACGGTTTTCAGCTGGCCAGCAAGATAGTACAATAGCGAGGCATTCTCGCTGTTGCCAACGGATTCGACGAAAAAGTCAATGTAGATCGAGAAGTTCTCCATGTCTCTCGTTTCCCGCCCAAAGTCGTCATGATGGGCCAGAGCATGAAGCAGGTAAAGGATCGTGGTCTCGAACATTTTGGTTCGCATTTCTAAGTGGAGGAATGTAACAGAATCAGAACTGCTTAACGACCCTTCTGATTCGACCCGAAGACTTACGTGGCCCGACAACATTCAATCTTGAGGTGATAGATCTGGAAGCAATGTCCTTTATTTCTTTGACTGGATCGGGCGCGGCTAGGTACATGAGCACGTTGAAGCGCGGGTGAACCAAACGCCGCATCTGCAAATATCTGGCCAGTTTCCTGTAAAATCGCTCTCGGACCTGCCATGAAGTATCCTACAGACATCAAGCCAGAGGAAATAAGCTCAGCCAAGATTGAGAATTCAATCCACAAGTATCAAACGACCCAGTTTAAATCTCTAACCTGTGAAATCCATACCAGTTTGTCGAAATATTTTTGAACTTCTTTGTTGAAAGAGGGGAACGTCGCTAGTTTAATGATTGATTCCGCAGCTTTCAATCTAAGCCTGGCTGCAACAGCATAACTAGCAAACCAAAGAGATTAAAATGGTGGTGAAGTCGATTTGAAATGGACCATCCTGACCTATGGATGGCCGGGCCAATTTTTTCCCGAGTGACTATGAGCTGCCATAGAAGCTTGAAGACCGGAGCAGCAACTGTGTCGGCTTGGGTGAAGGTTGCAGAGGCGATACATCTGTTGAG
This sequence comes from Puccinia hordei, assembly GCA_007896445.1. Taxonomy (NCBI): domain Eukaryota; kingdom Fungi; phylum Basidiomycota; class Pucciniomycetes; order Pucciniales; family Pucciniaceae; genus Puccinia; species Puccinia hordei. The sequence continues at coordinate 1,206,125 of RDRW01000292.1, forward strand.
GAGCACCTTCAAGGCGCTAATACGAGCTCTGCTAGAGTCGCAAAGTTCATTGTCCGGGATCCAGTCGTCATCATCCTAAAGTGATGACCACAATAAGTTGGAAGAAGTCAAAATAAAAGCAAAATCGCGCCGACCAGACCTACCTTTTGATCACCTTTACTCGATACCAGGATCTGTTTGTGGAGGATGAATGCAGTCAAAGTAGTATCATGTGTTTCAAATGTCTTGGGGGCGTATTTAACGATTTGTCCCAGCGCGCTTAAATGACTTAGGACTCGATCTGGCGTTGCTTTAGGTAGACACTCAAGCAGATCCTGAGCATCGTCGCCGAAATCGAAAGGTAAGTATTAACAGCCTGGGCACGCAATCATCTCACTCCGAGACGTAAGGTTTAAGGTTGACCTTACTTCATATATTTCCCGGCAATCAGTCGCCATTCCTTGCACTTTGACTAGGACAATGGCCGCCTGCTTGGCCTGGAGAGGTGTTCCCTTCATCGCAAAATATCTCATCGAGGCTGCAATATTACTGCAAGAAGGGGAACAGGAACTTGAGCAAAACGTAGAGCGCACGGTGTTGAGGCTTGGACAGGAGGTTTGGTATGATAACTGACCCGTGACTTGGAATCACAGTGGATTCTGCTTTGGCTATGGAACTAAGTGCCAACAAACAGGCGTCTGCTAAAGATTGATTTGTGTTTGACTTGGAAAGATCTGAGATGCATTCGACAATTGAGTCCACATGCATCATGAGCATCGCTGGACGATCCACCGAAATCATACCAAGTAACGTTTTGGCAGCATTAGAGATTGAGCGCGGCAAGTTTGGTTGGACATCCATCGTCTCCATGGTTAGATCATCGGCCTCTGCCACGTCTTTGATTCTTTCAAGAAGAATTGGAACACTCGCTGAGTTTGCGACCAAATAAGCAGACTTGTGAAGGAAAATCTCGAGCGTCTCGGCAAAGGATGGCGATAACGGTTTAAGCTTCCGGCGGAATTCTTGCTACAAGGGGTCCAACAAGTTTGGGGTTAAGCCCATGAGGATGGAAGAGCGTTTCGAGATACTTACATGAGCCTTGACCAAAGACGAAAGATCTACTTTCTCATCTGACATCGTCTTGAAAAGTTTGTACAATCGCCTATCATTTAACTTTGCAAAACTGTGGAGCTCTTCTAGGGCCTTGGCAGAATCAGGAAAGTAAGCTTAAACATTCGGAGGGGATGTGACGAAACAAGAAAATCAGCGATGAGGGATAAAGTGGTGAAGACCTGATACCCGCGGTTGGGACTTACTGGATAACACCCTCATGATGTCAGCTAACTGCGTTCTGACTTGGGTTTCGTTCTGGTTCATAACGCCACCCTGAAAGCAAAAAAAAAAGCGCGAAACGTTCAACAGAAGAAGATTTTACATAAACTAGAAAATCTAACTTACATTGTACGCTTCGCATACGTCCAAAAATCTGTCGAATCCGGTTGGTCGTCTAGAAAATCGGATATCGATGAGTTCGCTCGTAAGCTAACAAGCTACAAGTTTGAAGTCTGCCCACTTGATTCCAATCCGGGAAAACTTGCGCAATTTCATCATACTAGTGGGGTCTAGATACTTAGTAACATTCAGCAACCTATCAACCCATCTGTCCTGTTCAGCCGTTGTAGAAGGGAATGGTGTGACACATTCCAGAAAGACTTTTTCCGCTGAAGCACTACAGGAGAAATCTGGGTCAGCTAACTAACAGCTTAGTAGGGGACACGATTAGATGTGAGCCATACCATAAACGTGAATCACCCAAAAACATGCTGGACAAAATTTCGTGCGGGATCCAGGCAAACTGTGTGATGGCCTGAGGATTGTCGGCTTCGCTGTTTGGGAAAGTGATGGCCCCGATAGACGAGTTCTATCTCAAAGATGTGTCGACATGAAAAACAAGTCAAAAAAACGTACATCGCGGATTGCGCTAATTTATACAGTCGCCCTAGAGCGTTGAGAGCTTCTCGTTGAACGGAGGGCTGGTATAACCATGGGAGTAGAAGCGACCATCAGTCCATAAATATATTTCTTGCGAGTAGATATAAACAAGAGTGCTGACCTTACGATCTTCAATTCTACTGCTAAGAGTTTTAAGAACGCCGACATCTAGATGATGTAGTACCAGTTCGAACTCTAATTGTGAAAACACTTTACAGGACTCGCACCGGATTTTATCGTCGGTATCGGTCAGGCACGTCTTGAAGAGCGCACTGATGTCGTCGTTTAGATGGGGTTGTTTGGAGATGATTTGCTTCAAACAACCGACAACGGCCAACCGCACCTGGGGTGAAAGATCCTTCGCCCGACGGGTCCATTCTTTCCATGTGCTTGAATATCTCCGAGCAAGGTCCGCACCTAAGAGTTGATGACTGTAAAATATGGATGGATTGGAGGAGCCTAAATTATTTGCAGCGAGTGATTTGAGCGTTTGAGCACTTGGGATCGAGCTAAACGATTGCTCAGCAAACATTTGACCCAGTGTTTGGACTGCCAACACGCGTAATTGTACCTGATACTTTTTGAGTTCTGCTTCTAGCTGTGGTATTACGCTCTGTAACAATCCTGGGCAAACCTGATAGACACTTTTAATCAAACTGTGAGCGACTTCCAGGTCGGTAAAGCTTTTTCGTGTGCGCTGATCGTCTTCAGATTCGTCATTTTCAGAACCATCCGAATCATCATGCTCTAAACCAGCAGCCTTAGAAGCTTGTACGAGAAGATCGCTGAAGTACCGACAAACGTCCTGTTTCAGCCGATCTTCGCAAGCGTTACAAATATCTATCGCCAATCGGTACGCAGCGGGATTTGATTTGACCTGCTTGGGTTTGAATTGTTCGAGGAGTAACTTCACAACGGCCGGTGGGATGATGGGCGAGGCAGCGTTGATTATCTGCACGGAAAGATCGGCGAACAATAACAGAAAATTTTGCGACATTTCGGTACTGTTCGATAAATGCAAAAGATCAATCAATGTTTTGAAATCTTGGTATCAAAGTGAGAGATACCAGCAAACTTACTTGACCATCTTGAAGAGAACGTGAAAAATTTCTGAAATTAATTCTTCACTTTGTGGCACATCACATACAAGCACGATGCTTTGGACAGTAGCAAGCGACTCGAGTAGATGTAAATCTGGATTGCCGAGAGAAAATGAAGTCAGCATGAAGACGCGTGCAATGGTGGCCATCACTTTGAGCGGCAGAGGGCACGCGCAACGTACAATAGCTTTGATTGGGACATTGACTCGAACCAGGCTGCAAGTTGCGAAGTTGTCGAAAGAAGAATTGAAAGATATCCTACCAGGACCAAAACAGATGAGTGAGAGGGAGTAGAAATAACCTGAGTGTAGGAAATGATTGCTTTACTCTGAGTTCTGAAAGTGTGTATGGGGCATCAGGAGCATAGAGTCTCAGTAAGTTAGCGATGCAACATGCCACGAGTGCCTTAACAGTCTTATCTTTGTGAACGATCAAGACGGGTTGGATTAGTTCGGTGCGAACGGCGGAGAGTGACTTGCGATCGACTGCCTCTTGATCGAATACCTTGAGTTCATCGAGCAATGCAGTTAAACGTTTAATCAGTTCCCCAGAGGTCACTTTCGTATCCTTGGCCAGGGCCCCTTTAAACTTGAGACCTAATGTATTATCGATGAGGGTTTGAGTCAGTGGCCGTGAGACGGAACTACGAGAGCTATCATCAAGTTTCGTACGAACGTTGAGATAGTGGTTGGCTCGCTTCTGAGTCGTCCATCGTGGCTGGCAGCTGTAATTTCCGCGTGGTTAGTTGGCTGGCTGGACTGTGTCTGCTTGGAGTGATCTTGAGTTTCTTTGTGATTTATTCCATGGAACGGTTGAGTGGTTGTCCAACGGTTAACCAGGAGCGCGAAAAGCCAAACAAAACGCGTTGAACGAAAACAGTCGCGCACTTTCAAATTGACTGCAATCGGGGTATAACATAAAGTGATGAATCAACGCTCAGCGACTGCAAAGAAGATGATATTGCCTATGCATATAAGGAAAAGATAATATAGAAAACAGACCTGTTCGTTTACAAGATGAACGATGATACCAACGCCCCAGGATTAGTTTCGAGTTCCAAAAGGTGCCAAACAGCGTTATGCAGACTAGCTATGTGACATGTATGTGATATACGATGAAGATCTAATATTTGAAAAAATGGATAAAGCTGAGAAAGAATAGCTACAACCGCCGATCACTCACGCCCAAGGGGGGCACCACCTCTTTTAAGTATTTACACAAATATTTAAATAAATAAATACATTTGTACCACTTTGTAAACCCATCACTTTGGGACAGATTACTTCAGTTCTCCTGCAGCGGGTTCTACACTTGTACCACCTACTTAATTGCCATTTTACTTAATCTTGTACGGCTTGGATTCAGATGTGAAGAGGTGCAAATGCCTTAATTTTTAGGCCAACGATCATAGAAAACCACTGGCTCAACTTCAACGAGTACTTTCGTTGCTCCAGCGTGTTAATGTAGCCAGATGTTGGATCCGAAAATATATGTAAATTAATTAGGTCCGATTTGATTCCTGTGTTTTTTAGTGAGCTAGAGTTGCAAAGGTAATGATGGTGCCCGGAGGACTTCCGTCGTCCAGATTAGTTAATCTAGAGGGAAGGTCTAAACCTTGTTTTCTGGTGAGAATTGACTGAAACCGAGTTTTTGGGGTTTAGGACCCTCCTAAATCAAGCAATTTTGCCCTCATCCTGATTCCTATCAGCAGTCAGCGGTAAACGATAAGAGGCTCAGCGCTCTGGTCAAATGTTACCCCGTGTGGTGCGCTGGTCAGCGGGGGGCATCAACTATGACGTATTTCACGCCGTGTAAGTAGGGCACTGACCATCTTCTACTTGCACCTCTCTCGACTTGTTGTCGGTATCTGACCCACCACTTATCTGAAGTAAATACGTACATACACACCCGGAAACTAGAAGTTTCGACATACTATCGTGGTCATAACCTTCAACATGGCCGACCAGTCAGAAGCTACAAAAACTAATGAGCTCTTGCAACACTTGATTGCCGAAGTGAGAGGCTTAAGAGAATCACAAACTTCGTTGGAGTTCAAAGTAAGTCATGACACCGTTTATAATTTTTCCCCAGGCATCCTCAATAGGTCTGTTCTGATCCAGAGAGTCCTTTCCACAAACTCGCTTGTCTGGTCTTTCTAGTTAGAAACATTAGGTTTATCCTTCCCTTCGCAGAACCCACCTGAATTGAATCTTAACTCACAAGCGGCGGGTGGGGTACTTTCAAACCAATCTTCTAGTCCCCCTACTGAGTCACAGCATCATTCTTCCGATTCGAGGTCTCTTCTTATGCCCGTAACCCTGAGCCCATCAACTTCGAAATCTCCATCGAAATTTTCTAAACGTGGTAGCGCATTTGAAGATGAGGGAAGTTTGAAGGAGAAGGCGAAATTTGTGGAGTGGATGAAGACTGAGAGAGCCTTACTTGGCGGCGATAATCATCCAGCCGATATCTTAGGCAAGCAAGTAACCCTTTACCCTCAGCGGTTAATCTTGACAAGTAGGTAAAATATTTACGTAAAATGAGTGCTTCTTATAAGCTTGGACCGAAAACGTGTTATAGAATATCATAGCTGACCTTTATTTCACCTTTTTTTTTTTACTTTAGCCTACCCTGGACAAACTGGTATTAATCCTATTCCCCTCGAATGGGGGGCCTCTGATCCCCAGAAGAGAGGACCGGTGGTTGCTAGTAGACACCCCCAGAGCTTGAAACTTCGGTGGGTGTTCAACATTTAAATGTATCACTGATTTTCAGCAATTATAACTTGGGGTCCAGCCAAATCTGATTCTTCGCATTGGTGATCTGATCATAAGGAATGCAATTGGGGCTTATTCCGGGTATGTTTGCTCTGGTAAACAAAGTCAACATGGACCATTCATCTGACTTCTCATCTTATATTAGGCCTTACTGCATATACAAAGCTCTAGCTACTGCCATCGGTGCAATAGACCCTAATCATCGGCCCGATTTCACAAACGTCGGTCAACTCAAGCCCGGCGCCACACAATAATTAGGAACTGACCCTCTCAAGTTTCTGGTTTTGATCAATTTAGACTCAGCCGCCATTTGCTGTTTCCCCCAATCCATCGTGGTTTGATCCTTCAAAAATCGTTAGCATGGATCCTTGGGGGCACCTTGCTCCCCAGTTGTTCAAGTCTTACTTTGAATCTGGAGTGGATATTAGGCCCACTGGTTGGTTCCTTATTTTTTCTTAATTTAAACTTCTCGATAGTAAATAATGATTTGAAATTACGACGCAGTTGCATGTACTAAGGCACACTTGAAGCTTGCCGAATTGGACGAATCGGTAGCTGAAGGAAACCTCCTGATAGATGGAAAGATCGTGGTCAAATCACCAGGTACATGGGCAGAAAAGGCCGCACAAACTGCAGTAGAATCCACTGGTGGGAAATGGGAAGCCCTCTCGGAGGATGAGCGTCACCTAATGACTTCCAAACGAGCTGGTGTCGAGGTTCAGGTTACAAAAGCTGCGGTTGAACCAGTAGTAAGCAATATTTTCATTAGAAAATGATTTAGACGTTGGGAAATTCAATCTTGTTGTTGGCCATGTGCTTTCAGTGGAACTTGCCTGGTGTAGCGGCTCGTTTTGGTTAGTATGGGCATAATTGCTGCAGGGGGTTGGTTTTATTTATTCTTATGTTTCTTCGGCGCAGGTATCTCCGAGGCAATCCTGCGCCGCGCGCTGTTTGAAGACACGGGAGGAATGTACCCAGAGCTTTTGACGCGTAGCGATTTGAAAACCTATCTTCCTCCAATCGGTGGCCTGACGGTCTATATATTCGGCGATCCGAACTTCATCAGCGATCCCAGCAAGGAGCTTACTTTGCGCGTACATGACGAATGTAACGGGAGTGACGTTTTTGGGAGCAGTGTAAGTTCCCTATTAACCAAGGGATACAATGTGCTGCTGATACACGTTTGACTGGAACTGCAGTTTGATTAATATTTCATAATTTCATGTAGATTTGCACTTGCCGCCCATATCTACTTTATGGGATTGAAGAAGCTATCAAATGCGCCCAGCGAGGGGGTAGTGGGGTGATAGTATACTTTCGCAAAGAAGGAAGAGCACTTGGTGAAGGTGATTAGCTCGACCAGCAGCCTTCTAAATTTCTACCCCCAGGCGATGAGATCTGATCACCTGCCGATTCTTAGTGACCAAGTATCTTGTGTATAATGCCCGAAAGCGAGGAGGAGATTCAGCTGCATTTTACTTTCAAAGGACTGAGTCTGTGGCTGGAATCAAAGACATGCGATTTCAAGGTGATACATTGGGTGCTTTGAGGATATCAAGTTTAAAAGCTAGTGACTGACTGGTTCTGATTGCTTTTCAGCGCTTATGCCGGATGTGTTGCATTGGCTGGGTATTAAGAAGATTGATGTAATGTGCTCGATGAGTGATATGAAGCATGACGTCAGTTGACCCTTCCTCTTTTCTGGCCGCCTTTTTATCATCGGATGAGACCGTCAAAGAGCTGATACCAACTCCAACCGTACGAGTTTTTAGGCCATCGTCCAATCTGGCATACCCATTTTGTTGAGAAAGGACATTCCTGATCACTTGATTCCATCCGATTCTCGAGTGGAAATTGATGCTAAAATCGCCGCTGGTATGTTGATTTCCTACATCAATCGCATCAGTTTTCGAGTCAACCAGAAAACGGCTATCCAAATCGGGGTGCTAAGCTTATTGATCTTTCTAACCGTGTTGTAATCACAGGATATTTCTCCGCTTCCAAAGTAGTCACTGAAGAGGATTTGAAAAATACCGTCGGTCAAAGCTGTGAGTAATTTTCTGTAACATGATTGCCAACCCGTCAGTAGACTGAATCGATATACCTCGCAGGGGAAGACGTTGATCATTAAAGCTGAAAGGGAAACACGCGTAAAAAGCTAAAAACCTGATTTGGTTTCAAATCTTTTGTAGGAATGTTTCATTTGGTCCTTCTTCATTTCCCTGCACCTGACTATTAACACCCAATTAGCTGCAGATTTTTACAGATTGATTCAGGGATTTGAAAATTGTGGTGTGACCTCACAAATGTATCTTGAATTTATTCTTTGGTGAATATCAAAGCCTGTTCAGTCTTCTAGATCGTGTAGATTGCTGGATTGATATCATATAATCAACAGAGTTAGACCTTTTTTTTGTGTCAATCAAGTGCTGCACCAGCATCTCCAAGGCTTGCTGTTGCACAATTTGAAGCCAACAACCTTAAAAGGCTTTTGCTCAACCTGGTGCCAAGTTCAGTTAACATGTTCAAATAAAATTTAACTCTTGTGTAACTCATTTGTAAATTTGAATTATACCAAGACTCATGCTGTTTGAAATCCATTGATACTCACACCAGCAGCAAGAACACCCCTCTGCTATGGTTGGACCACAGCCTTGAACCTGCAGAGTTTCATCAGCACTCACACACCATTTTCATCATTAATACTTATCAAAAATCCATCAAAAAAAACTGCTTGAGTTTTGCAGTGATGAATTTATGCTCATATAGCTAAATCCCCTTTTTAATTGGTTAATATCAAATTGAAACCAGATGAAATTCCCCTATGTATACTTATAGAAATATTCTGTATGCAAATAAATATCCACATTATGAAAACTAGTTGTCTGAAAGAAAAGTTTGAATAGTTTTTTTTTTTTTTTGAGATCACATCATTAATTTTTCTGAAAATGTCAAAAGAATTTCCTGTTTATGAATGCAACTCAATTAGAAAGGACCAGGATGAATATTCCAGGTTTTGTCAATACAGCTAACCCAAATTTTCTAATCTTTTGTGCCTGAGGCTTGAGATATACATGCCCGACTATTACAGATGCCCACTTTTTACTGATGCCAACTGTGATTTTTTCAATTTAGATTCTGAAACAGAAAGCTGTGCAATAATCCTGTTTTCATTTTTTTGAAATTCAAATTTCAAGCTCAATCTTGATTCAAAACATACTTTCTAGTAAAATAACTTCTTGTATGCATTTTGGAAAAAATGAAATTGGAGTTTAATTCTTGTGGAATTCAAACATAATGATTTTTTTTTTTTTTTTTCAAAAAATGAGTAGTGCTGGTTGCTTCCAGGTGGGAAATTTTTTGAGACTGATCATCAGGTACTGAAAGAATCTGAACACTAAGATTGTATTGTTTAGTTAGACATGAATAAAAGATAACAAATTTTTGACTAATAACAAGATTTGATAGTGATGAAAATAACAAAGTAGAAAGGCTCTTTACCTAAGAGCGAGTCGCAGTCGACTCTACTATGATAGATGTAAAGAGTGCTAGAGGGAAAAGCGATTGGCAAGACGCTTCTGGCTGGTTGAGTCTGATGACATACAACAGCATTGATCAGTCGTCTGATGCTCGATTCTTCTTTATAATGGACTCTGCAGTAACAATTACTCACCTTTGCTATGGGGTTGAGTAATCCTTTTACTGAGGCTGGAGTCAGGTTGACCTGGTTTCTTGTTGATGCTGGGATTGATACTGTTTAATGCATAACCATTATCAGAGCTTTTTCCTTAGCATCATACGAGAGACTAGCACGACTTACCTTTCAGGTTGCCTGCTTCGCTTATTTGTTCGAGTGTCTTCGTCAAGGTTTGATTTGGTTCGTCCTGGGAGGGAGAACTCAATATCAGCACTTGCTATCAACCTCTTATGGGAACTCATGCATATGCATGGTCTAAATGACACATAGCATATGCATGGTCTGAACAGGAGCGGTCTGGGACCGTGCTCACTTTCTTTTACTCGCTTGCGCGGTCCAACCGACGTGTAGTCTTGACAGCCCACTGTGCTTTGAGGATTCATGCTTGAAGCAGTTTTCAGGCTTGGTTGTACTTGAATGATCTTCAATGCTTGTTGGATGGTAACTCTTCCTACCGGCTTCGTGAGAAAATCGGCTGGATTGCTTGCTGACTTGATGTAGGTTAGATGGATGATCTTTGCCATTATCAGTTCACGGACGAAGTGAAGCCGAATTGCCATGTGTTTTGTTCTGAAGTTGTTCTGCGACGTTTCACTTTTGGCTAGGTCGATGGCTCCTTGGTTATCAACATGAACTTGTATCTTCCTGGTTTTGATATTAAGATTGACTTCTTCTAGGAGATTGGTGAACCAAGCTACCTCGCGCCCAAGGTCTGAGAGTGCTTTGTACTCTGCCTCGGTGGTCGACAAGGACACAGTTGACTGTTTCGACGACTTCCACGCTAGGAGGTGCGAGCCGGCTAAAACAACAAAGCCGGTTGCCGAGCGTCGAGTGTCAGGACAGTTCCCCCAGTCCGCGTGGACGAAAGCCCTTAACTTGGTATTTGTGTCACGGTGGAACACTAAGCCGAGTGAAGCCGTTCCAGCAAGATACCTATAGACCTGCGTAGCTGCTTGGTAATGCAGCATACCGGGGTTTTCCAAGTATTGCGACAACGAACTGAATGCGTATGCTATGTCAGGTCTGGTGAGGACGCTCAAGTAATTGAGGGAACCTACCAACGCCCGGTAGATGATACCAGTTCGTTTGAAGGCTAGGATTTCCTCTGGGGTCGCCTTGCGTAGGTAGGCTTTTGGGTTGAGGGGACAAGGGGCCGGATTGAGCTGAGAAAAGCCAAACTCCTCCAACTTGCGCTCGATGAATTGAGATTGATCGATGCGCAGTGAGTCCTCCGTGCGGGTTAGGTTCATTCCTAGAAGGAACGTTGCATCACACATGTACTTGATTTGAAACTCAGCTTCCATCTCAAGCTTGAAGTCTTCAGGATGTTTGCTGATGATGACCAGATCATCTACATGTGCGAATACATGAACGTTGGCTTTGTGTGCAACGTTCTGTCGATAAAATACACAAGGATTGGCGATTGAGATCTTGAAGCCAATCTTTTTCAAGTAGTTTGCGAGTCAATTGTACCAGAGAAGTGGTGCCTGCCTTAGGCCATAGATAGCCTTCCTCAGTTCTAGTACTGTGTTGTGAGGACAGTCTAGTCCCGGGGGAGGAATTAGGGTGACCTCGTCTTCCAGTGGGCAGGTAAGGAAGGCGCTTCGCACATCCAATTGATGAATCTTGAGACCTGTGTTCACGGCATAGGATAGAAGCAGTCGCAGCGAGCTAGGTTTTCCAGTGGGAGCATACTTTGCTTCAAAATTGATGCCGTAGGTTTGTCGGAAGCCTTGGGCACAAATCCTAGCTTTGAATTTGGTGACCTGATTTTCAGCTCCAAGCTTCTTTTGGTATGCCCATGTTGCAGGGATTGGGACGTCAGTTTTGTTCCTTGGACGCTGTACCCATACAGCGTGCTTGTTCATGTTCGCGATCTCCTTCAGCTCCGCTTCCTTCCAAAGCAATGAATCGCATGATTTCATAGCTTGCTTGTGGTTCACTGGATCTCAAGATGCAGTTGTATGGTAAAGTTGGTGTCTGGGGTAGTTGAGAATGTTGGAGGGATCAATTTTGCTGCATATAATTGTTGGATGTCTTGGACCTATGATGGTCAATCGTCTTGGTTCTGAAGGTGAAATGGGAGATGTTAATTCAGCTTCCTGAGCTGAATCATCAACGATCTCTTCATCTTCATCGTTCACTAGATTTTGCCTTGGGCCGGGTAGAAGATCTTCAAGAATGCAATTGATGCTGGCTTCTTCCTCTTCATCTTCGTTCAGTTCCTCGGTTGGTGGTCTCGATCCGATCTCGGTCTCAAGATCCTCGATCTCTGAAAACGGAAGATTTTGGTTGTTCACAAAGGACGGTATCTTGTTCACTCCGTAGCAGCCCATGCTTTTGTTGATGGCCGGGAAGTTGGGAAAATTGCCTTCATCAAAGTGGACATGCTTGGTTGTTACGATCGTCCTTGTTTCTGACTTGTAGACCTTGTATGCCGAGAAATCGGTTTCATAGCCTAGGAGAACTCCGTCCCAAGCGATTGAGGAAAACTTCTCTTGTCTATTTGCCTTTGGCTTGACCAACCACGCTCTGCAACCGAAAGGGCGTAAGAACAAGAGATTTGGTTTTATCTTGAACATCAACTCAATTGGCGAAGCTCTGCTTCTAGACATAGAAGGTAAACAGTTGGATGTGGCGGTCGCCATCTTCACCGCTTCTCCCCACCATTCTGGTGCAGCGTTTGCCTGCATCATGAACGTTCTGGTCATCTTGATAATGGTTCGATTTGCCCGCTCTGTGAACCCGTTGTGCTGAGGCGTGTAAGGAGGCGACACATTATGTTGCACTCCAGCCTCCTTCAAGATTTCACTCAGCGTCTTGTTGATGAATTCGCCACCACCGTCTGTGATCAGTTTCTTGAGAGGGTGACCCGTTTGCTTCTCAAAGAAGATTTTGAAATCCAGAATTAATTGGGTCGCCTCACTCTTGTTCTTCATTATCTCGGTGTGAATGTAGCCTGAGTATTGGTCGACTAGCGTGAGGAAATAACGAGCGCCGCCATTGGTAGCAGGTGAGATTGGGCCGACCAGATCGGCATGGACGGCTTGCAGGGGTAAGATGGCTGGCTTGAAGTGGCTTGAGAAAGGTAGTCGAGTGATTTTTCCTTTCATGCAAGCATCACATGCCTTGTTGACCTCGTGAGGAAACAATCTTTTCATGATTGTCTCAATTCTCTTCTTGCCTGCGTGACCGAGACGTCAATGCCACATGACGTAATTGGCAGATGCTGTGTTCTTTGAGCCTAGTGTGGCTTCTGTTACAAAAGCTGTGTGAGACGTATGCGAACTGCGTAGGCCTGTGATTTCAAAGATCAGGTTTGATGTATTGACCACGAGTGTGTGTTGGTTGTTGATCTTCAATTCAAATCCATTCTTCACCGATTTCATAGACGCCGATTTATCCATCAACTGGACAAAGGAAATAAGGTTGCAGGCGAGCTTCGGTACATATAGGGCGTCTTTTAATAAGATAGACGATCCATTGTTGAAGGTTAAGGTAGCGTCACCTTGAGCAACGGCGAACATTTCATGTTGATCGTCTTCATTGCCGGTGGTGATGCCCATTCTTACAGGAGTGGTTGTTGCAAAGTCATCAATGCTGTTGAGCATGTGATGGCTAGCACCTGAATCCAGTACAAACTTCGCTTCAGCAGACTGATCCTTCACACCCGTTAGGTAACTGAATGCAGGTCAAGACAACGAGTTTGTTGGAGCATTGTCTTTGGTTGCTGTCGCAAGGTTAGCAGCTGGAGGTCTGGTTTTCTTGTATAGTTCAGGGTGCAGAGTCCAGCAATTTTCCTCCGAGTGATTGGCTGCGGAGTTGTGCGTACCATTACGACAGGGAGCATACTGTCGTTTCCTTTGAATCAATCCTCTGGAGTTGCGACCACCTCCAGTGTTTGTATGCAAGGCAGTGAGGTTGTTGTTGCCGGAAGGATGAGTTCGAATGCTTGGGGTATTTGCGGCATTGTGGTGGGCAATGTCCCTGAGTTTGGCAATGATTAGCTTTGGTTTGGACAGTAGCTCCGCATTGCTGATCAGAGATTCCATCAAGGCTGGTCGCTTCTTCGTAATCCTGGAGATTATAGCACAACTTAAGATCATAGGACGAAGATCGAGGCCCATTGCGGCGAATTCGGCCAAGACTGTTTTGAGTTGGGTTATGTAAGTTGGGATGTCATTGTTGTATTGAATGTTCTCCCATTTACACCAAACGTGGTATATCGCCATGACTGAAGAGGAGGCGTATTCGGTTCTGAGCTCGGACCAGATAGTGAAGGCATCCAAGACGTTCTCATCAGTGATGACATGGTTATATATGTCATCAGCGACGTGCCCTCCAAGAATGTTCGCAGCTCAAGCGTAGTCTTGCATGGTATCTTCATCTGCATCGTCAGGTATTGGGTCCTCGATGCACTTCAGGAGTTTTTTGACCGAGAGATAGGCTTTGACCTTTCGCTGCCAGATCGGGAAGTTGTCCCCAGTGAACGTGGGGCATTTGATGTTATTGCGTTCCTCGTTTCCCGTGGTGATAGAAGAGTTATTGGCAGCGGGAGTAGCTGAGGTAGAGGGTTGGCTTGCTCGGTTGTTCCTGGTCAACATATTAGCTAGTCGCTCTTAGTGTGGTAACTGAGGTTCGTTGGTTCTAGCTGTCGAGACTGTAAATCTGAAAGAATCTGAACACTAAGATTGTATTGTTTAGTTAGACATGAATAAAAGATAACAAATTTTTGACTAATAACAAGATTTGATAGTGATGAAAATAACAAAGTAGAAAGGCTCTTTACCTAAGAGCGAGTCGCAGTCGACTCTACTATGATAGATGTAAAGAGTGCTAGAGGGAAAAGCGATTGGCAAGACGCTTCTGGCTGGTTGAGTCTGATGACATACAACAGCATCGATCAGTCGTCTGATGCTCGATTCTTCTTTATAATGGACTCTGCAGTAACAATTACTCACCTTTGCTATGGGGTTGAGTAATCCTTTTACTGAGGCTGGAGTCAGGTTGACCTGGTTTCTCGTTGATGCTGGGATTGATACTGTTTAATGCATAACCATTATCAGAGCTTTTTCCTTAGCATCATACGAGAGACTAGCACGACTTACCTTTCAGGTTGCCTGCTTCGCTTATTCGTTCGAGTGTCTTCGTCGAGGTTTGATTTGGTTCGTCCTGGGAGGGAGAACTCAATATCAGCACTCGCTATCAACCTCTTATGGGAACTCATGCATATGCATGGTCTAAATGACACATAGCATATGCATGGTCTGAACAGGAGCGGTCTGGGACCGTGCTCACTTTCTTTTACTCGCTTGCGCGGTCCAACCGACGTGTAGTCTTGACAGGTACCACAAAAAAAAACCTCAAGGGGAAGAACACTACCCTCACACCCCTCTTTTCAGGTGTGTTTTCAAACAAGCTGATTTTATTTGGTGTGTTATCATCACACTCTGTGTGAAGTCAAAGCAAGTGGATGGTGGTGTGGAATTCTGCTAGCGATTCTGCAAGCCCTTTCAGCAGCTACATGAGTAGACGAGAGCTGTTACCCCTGAATGCTTGGTAAATTAATTGGGGCAAGGGTTTCCTCCCAATGAGTGGTTTTTATTTCTTGGGATCCTCCAAAAGAATGGCTTCAGGGCATACAGTTACAACAAAACACAAGTTGGTACATTACGGTGACACTGTAATAAAGCCACTTTTCAGGAGTCAGGGTTGGGGTTATGATCATATATTTTTCTTGGTGCTTTGCCCTGAGACCATCTCAAGGTGTGCAGAAATGGTCTCATGGATTTCAAGCCAACTGAGATGTCTTTGGCAGATCATTTCATTCATAGATTTTGGGGGGCCTTACTTCTTCTTTTGTCCATAATCAAGTAATGTAAACATAGTGAAGTCAGGTGAAATGTCAGTGAAATACCAAATTTTGTGCTGAAATGTTTTACATGCCACAAAAAGCAAACAAATTATTCATAAAACTTAACCACAACACCACAAACAGGGGCTTTGCTCATCACTTGAGTCACCAGAGAATTTCTGGCGACCGCAATTTTTGGCTCGGTTTTTATTTCTTGGAAAAGTAAAACGAAAGGGGGAATATGTTATACCAGCCAACATATAGATTTTAGTCCTTTTGATCATTTACTACCTATGGCTATCAGAGAACAGATGTCGTAGGTTTCTTTTGGGTTATTTAATCTAACTATCCACTGAAACTTTTCTCCGTGAAATTCGAAACATGTAAATCATAGGATGGTCAAAATACAGCAACTATCGAAGAGATGAATAGGTAGCTGTAGCTGAAAGTCTTAGCTTACCTCAATGGCGCATCTTCCTGGCTTTCCGCACAGATTTGCAAATTCCGAGGGAACGTTTACCGAGAATGTTTGAACTGAAGTTGTCCCCAGAAATTTCCAGAGCAATCAGTGAAGGGATTCATTTGAAGAGCAAAGGAGACATTTGTTTCCGTACTTCTTTTTTGCTGCGGGGTTCCAAATCTTTGGCCCAAGTCCTGTAATACCAAGTCTTTCCCTTGCGAGTTTTTGAATGCCTGTCCGGTGGACATGTCCATCAGAAAAAGTTTAGCTGCCCCGCCCTGTTTAAAATCAGAATGAGTCACAGGATATGTGTCATGAATGGCATGCCTCAAAAGTCACAGAAAGAAGATCTCACATGTGGAACTTGAACGCGGATTGTTACGGGAATCTTTTGACCGGGTGCGAATACCTGGACCTTGGATAAATCCTTTGGAAAGTAGATAGATGAGCTTCATGAGCCATACTGGATGGCCCAGTCCATATAAAATCAGTGGCCTCTCACCTGATCTTCGACGAATAAACCTTGGCATCTTCTCTGTTGGCATCCAGCAGAAGATCTTGCTTTCCAAAGTTCCTGACTGATGAACTAAAA
The DNA here is from genome assembly GCA_007896445.1 of Puccinia hordei. Taxonomy (NCBI): domain Eukaryota; kingdom Fungi; phylum Basidiomycota; class Pucciniomycetes; order Pucciniales; family Pucciniaceae; genus Puccinia; species Puccinia hordei. The sequence goes on from RDRW01000292.1 coordinate 1,222,576, forward strand.
TACCTTGCTTGAGTAATTCGTTTATTCTAATTTATTGACGTATAAAGTCTCGGTGATGTATTATGTGAAGCACTCACAGGTTGCTGCTTGACGATATTGCTGGCCTGTGTTCCACATTGACGGAGGAAAGCATTACCAACCTATGGCTCAAATAGACACCACTCAGTTTTCATGTTTCAGTTGAAAACAATCCATGGCACTCACTTTCATACTCGGTGGGGCAGTGATCCCGGCATGAGCATCCACCATCCGAAGCGAGGTCATGATAACCATGAAGAAAGGAAACAAAAAACCGATTGCTGAACGAAATGAAGCCATTGTTGTTTTGAGAGCGCGTTTGATCCGAACAAGTGTTAAGGGCTAGTTAACAGATGAAGACAATGAAAATCATGTGGCACTTCTGCACCTTGGTAAAAAGGGGCCGATGTAGATTTTTAAGCTGTCCGATTCTGAACCAGGTAACCGAAGATTAAGTCGCAAAAATAGCGACAGAGCTGTTCAGAGGCAATTTTCAGCTCAATTTCATTATCTTGCTATTGGGGTCGGAGGAGTCGCTGGAGAACGACCCTGTTATTATCCCTTCGACACCGGTGATTGTGTAAGATGTTCTAATGAAAACCCAGAATGGCAACCTGCTCATTGCAGCGCAATTATCAAGGAAGGAAACCAGAAACATGAGTGAATTGATTTCAGTGTAATGCCTTCCGAGCCTAAACCCATCAGGGAAGTGCCGATACCCGTGTTTGGCCGATGGCACCGAAGACTAATTGATGGTCTCTATATGTTTCGAGTGCTGTCTGAAAATTCACGCCGTCGTCAATCGTTCACTAACGATGATTTTGTGGACCGATGTACTTGCCTTTGCTCGGATCCACTGTCTCCCGTAGTAGTAAATGACTCCCTGTCGATTCTGGGAGCCTCCAGTATGTAGGTGCAGAGACTGTAAAAATCACCCTTGAAATGAGTTCGTGGGTTGTTTGAGTCCTACAGTGTATATTACTGTTCTAACATTTGACAGTATCAAGGATTAATGTCGTGGCTGAAAAACAACTCCCAGATGTCTGTTGAGACAACCCCCTCTCCTGTGTAACCAAGCAATTTCAAAAATGATGGATAAGATGGGGTGCTGGCTGAGTTGCAAGCTCTGCACTTCTGGCTATCAGGTAACAAGACCAAGCTTGAAAAGTCTTATGGCATAGGCATAGCCCATGCCGTATAGCCCTGGAGGCCGGAGGAAATCCCTCAAGTCCAAAAGGCTTTATACTCGATAGATAAGAAATAGAGTAAAAACTAAAACCTAACATGCAAAAATCACCCAAGGATTTTTCCAATTACACAAATGGGATGCCAAATTTTTTGACTCGGCAAGCTTGCTGAAAAGTGCCCAAAATGATTTCGATTGGGATTATGTAAACATGTCACAGTCGAAAGTCGATTATGACTTTAAGATTAGCCAGTTATATAACAGCTCCCATACCCCCATGGAGTGGAGATGAATAGCAACAACGAATGAGACGAGAAGAAAAATCATGGGATAATTAAAAGTTGGCATTGATTTGTCCTCAAACTGAAAATCCAAAGCGTTTTGGCGGAAATGTGTTTAAAGTAGTAATCCAAAATTGAGTGACGAATCTCCCATATGTAAGCTTTCCTTGATGTTGGCACTAGATCAACAACTTGTTTGCGATAAACCTCTTCGGATTCAATCCATGAAAGGTCTTGAAAGAGTTTACTAAACGGCGGATCCTCCAAATCCACAACGACTGCAAAATTAGAACTGATTAGAACAGTAGCTTATCAGTACTAATAACCGGCAAGCCCTTACATGTTGGTACATCGGGTAGCGATTTTATCTTATCACTGATTGCTTCGAAGGCTGGGCAGAAGGGGGGGGGAACATGCAGAGCATAGGTCAATGATCGATTTCTGGAAAGCTTCTGAGGTAGCGCTCACCTCTCTCATATACAGCTTGTCGACCTTTGTGCCTTGTCTTTCTAGAAACGTCGGTGGGTAATATAAGGAAATAATCCCGTCCTGGCGATGGTGATTCAATCAGAGGATTTGGATGTACTACATTCCATTTAGCTTTCTGGTTTATTCTGGCATGATTACCGTGCACAGCTTTCAAGCTACCGCTTCCTGATTCTGAGCGTGCATGTTCATGTAAGGCATCATCTAACCAACTTGATAATTCACGAAGAGGAACTGTAAATCACACCCAAAAGGAAATCAGTTTAGAGTTCAAAAGGCTAGGGAAAAACCACAATAACCAACTTTCGTGCTCGGTTTTTTGAGACAGACTTTTCACCTTGACTACTTGGTCCTTGTACGGATTAGGAGCTTTGACAATGATAGCGTATATTATTCCTTCCCGCCGACAGCTTTGCAGGACCGCTTCGGGAGACGACCATTGTGTCTCGCCATCGTACATCTTTTTCGACGATACAATATGTCAATTGCGATCATTTCAGGCCAATTGGACCTTACGCAGTCATTGAATGTTGAGTTTTACAAGCACTAACCAAGTCTGCACTGATCCCACCCGCCCATAATTCTCTTGTGACTTCTAGTCTCTCTTTGACCAAACCAGGGGCGAACGACATAACGTATACATCACACCTTCGGGGCATCCAAGAGGTAGTGCTTGATGTCTGTGCATGCCGAGCAACCATAAGACTGAGACGCGAAACATGCAGGCTCACGCTGACCAAATGGCTTCTCAATTGGGATTGCCCGACTCCAGGGGCTACCAGCTTCTGAACGAGGCCGTCGAATCTGTTAGGGGGACATCGTCTTCAGTCAAGGAAGTATCAGTAAGAGAGAAAGTGGCTGTCACCTTCCACCAGCTGCTAACACTTTCCCTTTGCGACTGTCGCAGGTATTAAAAAAGACACCATTGGAATTGTCCCGGTGTTGAGGAACCAACATTGGCCAAATAACGATGGCTCCTTGCATACCAAGTAATTTAGCCAACTTGATTACTGTTTCCAGGTCATCAATAGCTTGTTGAACGCCGAAGTTACTGTATGTCGGAGAGGAAGGGCCAAGGAGATGGGCCTTGACTAGCTAGACACAGCAAGACTTGAATTTAATTTTCTTCAGACACTCGCAAGGTAATTAAAAAGTGGCCTACTTCAATGTTGCCTAAGTTTAAAATAGGGGAAGTCAGTTCATTTCAAGTGCGCGATAATGTGGAGATAGTTTTACAGAATTACCAAGACTTACCACGAATATCAAATACCTTTTTAATATTATCTAGAGTTGCTTTGGATATCCCGCTACTGCCTGTCAACTCAGTAGCCAACTCAAACCAACTTGGCGAGTTCGTGGCATTGTAGTTTCCTATCATTCTTTCCAGCGGCGTGCGTTGATGTGAAGGTATATCTAAGAAGATGGCATCCCATAGTTTATTATGACTTAAAACATGCTCAAACGATCCACCTAGCGGAAGCGAACGAAGGGCATCGTCTGAATGTAAAATGATATGTAAGATAATGATCCAATCCACAAAATTCAAAGAATGAAGGTGCCCTTCATGCTCCGCAAATCATGCACTAGGTAAGGGTAGGAGAGCTAACCAGTAAGCTGCAATACTCTAGAAGTGTTCACAAAATTAGTAATTTATCGGCTCCATAACAAAAAGACAACCATAACTAACTCTGATTCAGCTGCTAAAGTTCGAGTAGGAGACACAATGTCATAGCTTGAGACTGGTATCGTAATCGGCTGGCCTCCGGCTGGGTTTTGACGATACATTGGAGACAAACTAAACCTGTAGATGAATTACTATTTGGGTCAGAATCCATCATTTGAAAGAAAACTTATGACAGAGTCCCAATTTGCAGCAAGATTTAATTTATTTGCCCTGAGCTACTGAAATGCAATGGCTTTACGTCCTCTGGTTGTAAACAAAGTAAGGTTTTTCCGGTCGAGAAGCGAGGAAAGCGCCCAACCTTTTCAATCTGATGAGAGATTCATCCCTCGCCACAGTCCTAGCAAAGGGGATTGTGGCGTCGAAATGCAATGTCACGACGGTACCTTCTGAGTCCAAGAGTTTTACCAAGGAAGGATTATCGATATCTGTATAAGGCACCAATACGGGACTTTCAACATTGACAGCACCTCGGAGGCAGAACATTTCAGTCAAATGATCGCATATCAAAGTCCGGAAGGGGTTGTCTAAAATCTTTTGAGATGTGTCGGCCGTATGAAAATCATAGGCGAAGTCGCGACGGCTGAGAAGGCGAACATTGTGTGGGAAGATGGTATTGGTTATCAATTTCAGGACAATGAAACGTGTGTTTTGCGTACGAACATGCGGTCAGGTAGAGGTTGATCAAACAAGGATGCAAGGTACGGTCGAAACATAGCATGATCTGGTCGTGAAATAAGTCGGGTAATTTCTTCAATATTTTCATCTTCAGGCTGAGGCGGAAATAAGTTGCTTTTTAACAATTCAGTTGGGGATGGCCTGAGTTCTGCCGTATGATTAAGACACCATTTGATAATCCTTATGATGCGCCGGAAGAAAAATACATCAGTTCAAATCCATCTGAAAATTGATTGTCCCAAAAGACCTAGTCTTAACACCATCCGGCTCGTCATTCCAGTTCATGGGCAACTTGATTTCTGCACTCCTCAAATCCTTGATAATTTGTATGCGTTCGTGAACAGTTTCCATTTTGTGAAACATCTCGAACAAAACAATACCTTATCGTTGAAATGTAATTATCAGATTTCCTTAACCAAAAGAGATATCTAGTGCAAGCAGAATACAAAGGAAATTACCAAAGCTATACATGTCAATCTTTTCGAGATGTTTAGCCCGCAGGTGTCGAGCCTCAACAGTTTCGGGAGCAATGTAAAGCGCCGTCCCAACGCCTGAGGTAAGTTCTGTACTGACAGGCATGGGGCCCCACGACCCTTCGGCCTCCACCCCATTTTGATTCACGGCCAAGCCTAAAAAGGTTATTCAATTAATCTTCATGAAGATATTGATCAATGAACACATACCAAAATCTCCTATTCGTACTTCTCCCTACAATGTCCAAGTTGCCAAGTCAGCTTTAGCTTTGGAGGGGGAAATAAGAAGAAGATACATCTCCGTACCTGGACATCGAGAAAGATGTTACTGGGCTTTAAATCGCGGTGGATCACGTTTAGAGATGTATAGTACGCCATTCCAGAAAGGATTTGACGCGAAATCCTCCAAATCTGGCGATCACTTTCCATACCTTGGTCTATCGCCTGGCGGGTACATCAAATATCAAATGATCTGACATGCAATGAGTCACTGAATTGGGATTGCCACGCCAAATGAAGAACTAACCTCTCGTAGAGTAAGACTTTTGTACAACATTGCTTCAACAATCGTTAGAATATTCACAAAACAAAAAGCAAGTTTACTTACCTATCCACAAATTCCATCTCTGGTCAAATTCAGCAACGTTAGTGCGAAAGCCTAAGAGATTCAAGCAATAGTACAGTATACATACGCATGAAAACTACAAAAATGTGCCACTCAGATTTTGTAACAGTTGGTCGTGCAGCTCACACAAAAACTACTCACGCATCCTTCTTATCACAAGCTTATCGGCTTCCCGAGATTCTTTACTACTGTCAGAAGAGGGCGTAGCATCATCACTGGCCGTTTGACAGGTTAGCTTGGTCCCACACATTGACTGGGATTGGCTAGAGTCTCCAAATCGAATGCTTGGCATCGAATTACCATGATGGATAGACAGGAAATCTATGTCATCAAGTCCAAGTTGAAACTCGTGAACTGTGGTATTGTCGCCCCCATCTACGCTACAGTTGACGTCGGAAGATTGAGAGTCTTGGTCCTCGCGGTCGCTATTTGACGTTGAGCGGGAATACGAGATAGATCCGACAGGTTGTGGTTGGGAGGATTGAATACCACTACTGACTTGGCTAAATTCTGAGTCGCTAGAGCTAGGGGGTATGGTAGTTGCTTCTATCCAACACGCATGATACCTCACAATGTGTGGATGGGACATCCTGGTTGGATTGATACCCCCACAGAAAAAGGTGTCATTGAGGAAGTGGCAAGTTTTAAAAATCGTAAGTATGACGAACCTTGAAAGGATTGTAACTTCTCTCAGGATTTTAGTCTCTTCTCGAGGATCCGTGGGCAAGGAAATCTTCTTAATCTGTGGTCGATCGGCAGTGATTTAATGCAATCTAATCGATATTGTAGATCGACATGGGAAAAAAAATCAAACTGACTTACTGCGTAGAATCGATTGTCAAGCTTATTTCGAGCCTTCAAAACTTCGCCAAAGCCGCCCTTACCTGCAAGGTTGGTATCAATCATCTTCATGAGTATACCGGCTTTTATTTGTCTACTAGCAGCCCACCTAGAAACTCTACTTCCTCGAAGTCATTTCTGTATCGAGAGTATGTTATCCCTTGGGGTTGCCAAAACACCCCATGTGGCACGACCTGATTAGCAGGGTTTTCCCGTGTCTCGCTGTCCGACGGAGGACGCGTCACAGCTGCGCAAACTGGGAAAGCACATTCTTGTCTTATCATGGCGTACCAGCCCTAAGAGCACAAGGGATTACTTACTTTGCGTTGTCATTCTTCTGAAATTTAACAGTTTATCCAGCAGCTGTTGTGCATTATTTTTCTTACTGCTGAGGAGCAAACTTCCCAGTAGCTCCCGAAAAATTGATGGATAATCGGCAGGCACTATACATCAATGCGGATGGTCAATGGGCAATATTTTTCACATCCTACAAACGAATTCCGCAACTGATTGGTTTACTCACAGCTCTGAAGGAAAACCATTGGAGAGTCCCATTTGGGCCAAAGTTCGCCGAACAGAATCTGAGCAAAAGTCACCCCAAGATCAAACATGTCGCGTTCTCTATCATAAGCCAATGGATCTCGAAGCGTATCTGAGGAAAACGCACACGCGCCCAAAATAATAGATTAAAGAACGTTACGGCCGCATTCCAAGAAATGCATATCGACTTACTGGGGTGAATCCTTGGGATGGCCGTCCAAAGAGAGGGAATCAATGAAGAGACAGGTGATTGGGATTGGTGAAGACCTTCAAAAATTACAAATTGCCGGCAGCGAATTGATTGATCTTACCATAGATCTGGTCGTTGGGAATCAGGTGGAAGTTCACAAAATGGGTTGGATTTGCACAAATCCCAAAGTCGTTGAAACCATGACACATTGGCAAGCTTGAACACAGACTTCTTGTTTCGTTCTTTGAGAGAACAGATAAAAATGTTTTCGGGTTTGATTGCTGATCAAAACAAAAATACATCATTTCAGTGGAGCGCTATCATAATGCTCGATGAGAACGCGAATCAATACACTACCTCTGTGGACAAGATGCGCATGGTGTACAGCGCGTATTCCATTTAAAACCTGCTCCAAACAATCTAATGCTTTTTCCAATTTGAAAGGACCGCATTGATCCAATATATCACGCACCGAATTCCCAGGAAGGGATTCGCTGATCACTGTCAACTTAGTTTCTACCAGTTCAGAGCCATAAATCGATTGGATATGTGGATCACTCAAACTTCGCAGGGTATCTAGATCGCTAGCGACTTTGGACAACATTTTGTGGCCTTGAGCATGATAATATCGACCATGTGGATGTACAATGGTCATTTGAGCTGGTCCGACGTTGGACACTTGAACATTATAGACACTCCCAAGGAATCCATTGAGAACTTCAAAGCCAACTTGAATTTTCAACGGGCCTGTAGGGAGTAGAATCTCGATTAGACTTCCGAAAGTTAGAGGCGCCGCTGACTTGGTATCCGCTGACTTGGTATCATACTGATTGCTGGTGTTGAGATTAACTTTCACCCGCTCGCGCTTCAGAAGTTCATGTCTATCATCGATATCCTTTTGAATTTGCCTTGCCAATTCAAGATCTTCATGGGATTTGAGAGTCAATTGACGAGCCTTCTCAGTTTCAATAGCCAGTTGTCGTTGACGTTCAGCTTCTGTCACTCGGTTCACCCTCTCCTCAATTAGCGACAAGTGTTGATGGGATGGGATGGCCGTGTTGTGCTCAGTTATGAACTCGGCTACAAAGGTCGCAAGTTCATACATCATTTCTGAGCCGATTAGCTGGCTAGTTTTGGCGTTAAGTTCATTTTGAAGGTCTGATAGCTGCGCCGGAGAAAGTCCAATGGCATCCTCAAGGACTAACGTTGGCCGGGTGGTGGGATATAGTCGAGGAAATCTGCTATCATCAACCCATCCTGTAGAATGAGTGAGAGGTAACACTGGTTTACTGTAGGAGAGATGATGTTAGCTTCCCTTACACGTAAGTTAATCCTGACTCGGTCTTGGATTTCAACTTCTTCCGTCCGAAGCTTGAGTCTGAACTCAAAGGGGGTAGCAAGATTCTAGTCAATGAGAATCCGAGTAAGATGAAACAAACAGGGGGTCAGCAACAATTTATCTGATCGTAATCTATTCCTGATCTGAAGCCATGGAACAATCTGTTACCTTGGTAGCTGATCGCGTGCGGATCTGTTCAAAGTCTTGACAGAATATTGCTAAAATGGCCATGTACATAATAATCACCCGTCAGACTCTCTGAAGAATGTCATCAAGCAAAACGCACGAACCGCGCAAGGCCTCAATCTCTGTTTCTTGGAGTTGGCGTAGTTCTTGCTCAGGCACCATGATGAATCCAATAAACCACTACCAGGGCCTAAGGAAGAAATTTACAAAGGGGGGAAGAAGAAGAGGTATCAGAAATCTCCAATCCAGGTGTTCAAAGCGTATCACGTACTGAAGATGATCCCAGCTAACCGAGCCTGCAGTCTGCGAGGTGATTTGAGAGCTGATAATCTGGGAGTCACGCAGCACGCGGGGACTGACACATTTCTGGAGACGAACCCCCCGCGCGCCCTACTCGGGGGCTCTTGAGTCAGCCCTCTTTGCACCGAGGACGCAAAATTTGCATAAATATAAGACTAATAAGATTATGTGAATAAGAGAGAAATTACCCAAGTGTGTGGTAATTTCCCAGTATTTTTATATTAAATGAATTGGCCCATGATGTGATTGGTTACACCACGGGTGCACCCGTAGTTCAAAAGAAACGTCCAGGAAACGAATTCCTATTCTTTTGACAGCTCGGACGCCTTGGAGGCGTTCTCAAGGCGTTCCCAATGGTTCCTACCCGTTCCGGGGACGTTGGTGGATCTTCGACCCGTCTCAAGAACCAAAAGGGTTCTCAGCACGAGTTGAGAACGCCTTCGGACAACTTGAAAACCACTTTTGGTTTTCAAGTCGTCTGAAAAACCACAAGAGGTTCTGATGACGCCTTGGAAACCAAAAGTGGTTTCCAAGGCGTCATCAGAACGGCTCACAATCGGCTTGGAAACCACTTTCGGGTTCCAAGCCGTCATGAGAACGGTTTGCAATACGTTCGCGATTCGACTTTGCATCCGCACAACCTCCCAATGTCGGGGGGGTTACAGGGGGCAGATTCTCCCCCTCGAGATTCTCAGGGGGGGGGGATGGGCAAATGTCCATCACCACCGAGGATGATGGGCTCAAGTGCCCATCCACCACCCGGTGGCAGGGGGGGGGGGGGGGTTGGTTAGGATTATAAAAGGACTGCTGATGTGCGTTCCTTTCAGCCCAACCCCCATCCACCTGCCATCTAAGCCCCCTTACACACATTGTCCTGTATATCTGTACTAAGCCCAGATGGATTTAGTTTATAAAAAACCGGGTGAGTGTGGATTAATTGAATTGATAGACCATACACACACCATACATACATCCACTTAGCCTCCACCAAACACTCATAAGCCCCCTGATGACTCCCCCCCCCCCAGCTTGTTATTATCTATGACCCCTCTCTGTGTGATAATCTCCTCAACCTCATCTCACCTGAGAAGGCATGTGGCAACCATCCATCCAAAGCCACCACTACTATGCCTGCTCTTCCTACCACTGGGAGATTTTACCGCTTCAAAGCCAAAGTGTTTGCACAACTTGATTTGGTGCACATCAACTTCAAATTTGGGGGAGTCCTCAAATATGAAGATGCTGCCGGCAATGTTGAATGGGTTGGCCGCATCCACCGGGGGAAATTCATCGAACAGTACCCCCTTCCAGTAAAGTACAGGTTATTCCGGAGCCTCTTGGACAAGCTACCACAACAAAAGGACGCCTTGGCATCTCTGCGCATCAAGTTTTCAAGAGGATACATGAATTCTTTGGCTGAAGAATGTGATCAGGTAAGGAGCTTTATTTTGTTCACATTATTGATTTTTAGCTGATAATCCTCTTGTTTGTTGTAGTACCCAAGTGCAAGCACTACTAAGTCAAGCATGAGTCATCTCTCATGGCCTCCATCAGAATAGGACACCTACATAGTTGGCCCTGATTTTCTCTACACACTGCTGTTTATTGTTTCCCTAAGATCAATCAATGTCATGTTTTTGCAAGCTTGTTTGTTTTTATTTCAGCAAAAGATATTCCAATTGGCCATGAAATTCTTGTCCACAAACACATGCATTTTTCTGAGTACTTTTTTGGATTGTGATCTGTCAGGTGCAATTGCAGTGCCCATGATGTTGTAATACCTCTGGCTGTTGTACCATACACATTGGCAACTTTTTATATCTAGAAGTCTTTTTCACTTGTGCACTGATTGAATCATAACAAAAATTGATTCATGGACAGAATAGAGTAATGGCCATGAAACACAGACACATCATTTATGACACACATCATTTATGGGGATGAGAGCTTGATGCTCCATGAGGACCATAACTGTGGTAATATGGGTAATTTTCTGCCACATTAGTGCTGAAATTAGGGTTGTATGATGCATGCCTTTCCACATGTGGATTGTAAGAGGCCCTTCTTTCCAGATGAGGGCTGAAACTGAGGTTGTTGGAAGAGCTTGATGCAACAGGTGTACTATGATGTTGCCAATCATACATTGTTGCTGATTGAAGCGGGGAATTTCCTTGGGGGTAAGAAGATGTGCTTGAATGGAAATTGGGACCATAATGTGGATGTAAAAGATGTGCATTGTAAGATGCCCTCCTTTCCAAATTGGGGCTGAAATTGAGGCGGTTGGAAGAGCTTGATGCTATAGGTGTACCATGATGGTGCAGGGAAGATGCTTGGGGGTAACACAATGTGCTTGAATTCAAATTGGCACCATAATGTGGATGTAATAATGGGGTTGAAGTATTGGGAGGGAAATTGGTGTTCATTTGGCATGATGGATATTTATTCCTTGACCTTGTTGGATATTCTGGTGATTGTGCCTCATGTGATGTGTGGTTTTGGGACACTAATGTGTTGTTGGATATTGTGACATTTCTTGCCTTCCTTTGTGGTACAGTCTGATCCCATTTTGCTTGACCCAAATATGCTGCTTCATGCATTTCTGCATCTGTTATGGGACCCTTGTCTAATCTGGATACTATTTGGTGAAACACCGGATGATGATGAGAAAATGCATTCACCAGATAGCTGTTAAAGCATGTGTGTTTTATTTCACAGGTCACAGTAGTACCTTCTTGGCGGGCACTTCTTTGCCTGCTTGATACCACAGCTTGACACTTACCGTCATAGCAATTGTGTTGCACATTTAAACAACATAAAATTTGCTAATTCAATGTGAAAACACTACAGTTAGATTGTAAATTTTTCACATGTACAAAGTTCTCTCACTCACTTGTGCTGGAACATATCTTACTACCAATTCTTTTTCAAATATCCTCATCTTACAATCCGGCTGTAAACCCTTGATCTTACATTGTTCAATTTGCAAGATGTAATTTTGCTGGCCAACTTGCCAAATTGAAAGAACACTCCCAACATATTGGTTATTTTCCTGGTTATTTGAATTTTTGGGCATTTGAGTCATTGCCTTCTTTATACATAAATCTGTATGATTGAAACACTCACAAGTACAAATGATCCCTTGGAAACTTTATTATTATCATTCAGCTGCAAAGTTCCAACCTGTGTAATTTCTGAATTTGGATAATTATGTCTGACTTCATGTGGAACTGGTTCCTCATTCCCTTCATGCACTTTAGATGCTTTGAAATAGGATTGTTCATCCACTTTGGGGTTGTATCCCATGGACTTTTGTATGAGTGGATTACCTGAGAACATTCTCATGACTTCATCTGAGCCTTGGAGATATTTGTGTTGTGTATCATCCCACATGTAAGCTCCTGAGAGTATTAGGCGCATCACTTGGTAATTACTGAAACTGATGGCTATATCTCTGCCTGGACTGAGTCAATTTGTGTGAATAGAAGCTGTCCTCAGTCGTCCATTGTAGCTTTCAAACTTCTCAGTCGCAAATAAGGTAGCCGGGCCAAATCTTTTGATTGAGTCAGGTTGTGGAATTTTGGCTTATTTGCCCATTGGGCAGTCATTTTGACAATGTTATACATGAATATCTTAATTTGATCTTCTAATTCCTTTATGTACTCGTTCATGTTGTCTATATGAGTTTGGAAAATCAGTCTGCCAATGCAGCATAATGGGATCCATATTTCCTTCTCTGACTTGCTCATAAAGGGAAAGTATACAAATGGTGCCAGCTGTACTACTGTGCGGAAGTCTTTGCCCAAGTAACTCTTCCAGTGTGCAATCATGTATTTAGCCTGAATAGGTGGAATATTCATACCATTTGTGATGAAGGAGTTCAAATGTGCCTCCATTTTTGAAAAGTCCTTTTTTTTATCCATGAAGTCCCGTAACAGATACTTGACAATCCCTAGTGAGAAAACATGTAGAATTTTGACTGGGGTATCTAGGCATCCATCAAATTCTTTCAGGTGAGCAAATGTATTGCAAAGCCTGTGTGGTTCCTCTTGTTCTATCATGAGGATCCTTTGGCTTTCTTCAGGGTTATTACGCCTCAATGCTATGAGTTTGTCATGTAGCTTATCTGTCAAGCCCAAATGATCCATGTGGGTTTCATATTCCTTCTTTGACTGAGTGGTCAGAATTTTCCATGAGCTCTTGGTCTTCTCAACAGTTTGTGTCCATATTCTTGCAAAAGGTTTCAAAGGTATCCCAAAGAAATCCTTTATGTATGAGATGGATCTTTTGTCTGACATTTCATCTACATGCAAATGGCACATCCTGCAGGGGTTCTTGCAAACCCCAGGAATTGGGGTATTTGTGACCTCAGCTGACATAGGTGAATCTCCTAGATAACAAAGAACCACACTCATGAATAAAACCTCTTGATGAATACTGGAATCATATGCAAAACTGCCATTGGTGATCAAAATGCTAGGGACAAATATCTCGTCAGTCAAAAATATAATATAATACCAATTCGAAGAAAGATGAATATGGTGTACTTCATATCTTCAACAATAGACTCTCCCAATTCCAAAGCCCCTGCTTCATTGGACGTAGTAACGAAATGACAATTATACTCCATGTTGCTATGCTCTGGAGGTAGGCCACTCAATGTCATATAGAAGGAGACATGTTTGTTCCATTGTTTTGAAATGTTCCCAGAAGTATTGTCTGAGTAAAGTATAATGGGGACATGGCGAATTATCTTTCCATTGGCTTTAGATCTCCAAGGGTTGGGCACTGGGATTGCTACTTTAGGGGCCCACTCTGGTCCTTCAAGAATTTGACCCCGTATTCTATCCCTGAAAGATTTTCCAGATACAATTGGAAACTCTGAATATATCTTGTCAAATCTTTCTATAGGAACATTGTGCAAATCAGGTGAATTGTAACTTATGTTTTCAGGTACTATGATTGCCAGCTGCCTTGTCCCATCTTGGAATTCTGTGTCTTGATATTCATTCATCCTTGGCACAATGCATTTAGCATGTAGCACATCATTCATCTTGAAGAAGAATATTGGTATGACAATTTCCTGATCTGGCCCTTGTAGTGTAATTGGCTCAAATATATAATAGTGTTGATTACCACTCTGAACCATCTGTACTCTTCCCTCCCAAGATAAATGCTCCCTCCACTTGGCACTTTGATATAGTGCATGGATATTCATACCATTAGTCTCATGTGGATAGAATTCCAAATGTTTATTCACATAGGGATTTGAAAGCTCCTGGATTTCCAAGAGATGATAGAAAATTCAGTATGCTCCAAAATAACTACATTTATATAATGGTATAAAAACAACCCACATGACATATGATATCTTTCACACTGAGGGAAAAGCACTTGTTGTTCAAAACAGATAACTTCTCATTAATGTTGATTTTTATTATGTTAGAATATTATCTCCTCCTCCTTCTGAGGCAACAGAGAAAGTAGATACCATTTTTGAAGGAACTGGATACCACATTCCATTTGTATTACAATAGCCATTATTAATAGGTTCATTATCACCTTCTAATATTTTGGGGTCTTCAATGAGGTCCCCAGAGAGGCCTGATATTGGATCATCAATGAGCCACTCAAGAGGGTTGAAGGCCTTTTCTGAAAGCTCATCTGAAATATCTTCACCTCCCCCAAATCCCATTCCCAAACTATCATTGAAGTCCAACAGGGCTGTGGGACATTCTTGTTCAACATCCATTGTATCAAGACCTTCATAATTATAGAGGGGACATTTTGTAGAGGCAGAACTTTCATAGATGCCCACATAGTCCTCCGGGGCTGTTGTCTTTTCCAATCTGTGTCCAAATATTGTGATCTGCTTATGACTTTCAGAGGCCAAGTGCTTATGAATACTTCTCAAATTTAGCAGCTTTCCTCCACATGAAATACACTTAAATTTTTCCACTCCACCATCTTGTGGTACTGTCGCAAAGCCTGCCAAAATAGGAACATGGATCAGAGATGTGGCCCTTTTTATCTTTCTCAAGAAGAAAATTAGTTGCTACTGACCAGGGATCTTCATGAAAACTTATTTATGAATCTTTTTTCTAGGGAACCACTGAATTCTTAGTAGTGGGAAGCAATATTAATTTTTGGGGTGCATGGGCCATGAAGGACATAGACTGCACCCCTTTGTATGGAACAAGGAAGTCATTCCGGGTGTGCCCTCCAGTTTCACACCCTGTATGTGGTGTCACACCTGTGACAGACGGCTCAAACACGCCTTGGCCCGGAGTTGGAGATATCCCCGCCTCCAGATCCTGGCTGGAACATCAATCATGTCCCAGTATCCCCACCACCCCTACGAACCTCCCCTTGCCCCCTCCGACAATCCCCTCCACCGCTACGACGGTCAACCTAACACACCAAGTCGAAACAATACCAAAGCCCCACCCAATTCAACCATCCCGCCGACCGTTTCATCCCTAGCCCTGCCACCTATGAATCCAGCCCCGCCATCCAAAACGTATGTCCCTCCGCAATGGCCCGAGATGATGAGCCCGTACCGCCACCAAGGACCGGGTGAGTTTCTTCCCCCATTCATCATCTACAGGCAGACTTGTCTGACTAACCAAAAAAAATCCCTCGACAGATCTCCTTCCCTCGCCCCGGGAGGGTCAAGTCGGACCGATCCAAAATCAGCCGGGTAGCCAACTGTTAAACTCCCCCCAGGATTTCCGTACACCGGCTCGTAGGACAATATTACATGTTAGTAACTCTGATCCCGATGGATCAGATTTTACTAACATGTCCGAACCTCCGTCCAGTCTAAACTCCAGCCAATGTTCATCCCTACTAACGATGTCTGGCGGGAGGCTCACCAATTGTTCCATTGACGCCGTTCGTACCCGGCTGGAGATGATGGGCGATCGATTCCGACTCAACGACGACACGATTCAGTGGGCTCGAAATCTCGTCGACGTAAGATTAAATTTAACTTTGTCGCTCCCCCGATTACTAATGAGCTCCTCTCCGTAGATGCCCGAAGAAGAGCTATGGCTCATGAACATCATGATTACCCTCAACGGGCAAATACATCCACCACCATCGTCCGCCATCCAAGAGGCCACCGGTGAGGCCAAATGGTTCTCCTCAGAAGTCCGACAATTTCTTCGCGGCCAGGTGCGTGAAGCGCTACTGCGTCCTGATATCGAGGCTTATGGGCGTCAATCGGCAAAAAAACGACTTATCAACAAGTGCCCATTCTTTATTGTCAAGGTAAGCCGATGAGATCTATTCGCCCTTGTTGGGCATATGATTGCTGACCCATTTATGCTGGTAGGGGGTGATGGAACAGCAGACCCCCACCTTCAAGGCTGCCCACATGCCGTCCGACTACCGTACCAACCCAGACTACACAGCTAAACTCGATCAACTCCTTGGCGCCATCCTCAAGTCAGAGAAGAACAATTTCTCCAATCTACTCCGAATCGGGCTGGTGCCCACGACCGCAAGGGCCACGCTACTACCGCCACCATCCTTGGATAGCATTCTCGCCAATGTTTACAGCAAAATGGATCCCTGATTCACCGGAATCAGCCGATTGATGATCGTTAGCGATCAGCGCATCACTCCTTCACGCCGGGCCCGGTTGGCCTATATCCAAGCGATGATCAACCTGAACCAACTCGCCCGGCTTTCCAGCCCGGGCGTTCCCATACAATGTTTTTGGGAGGATATCGATCGTGATCTTGCTAGCCGCAGAGGCAAGTCAGCCATGTACAACGGCATGTTCGGACACCTTGTTCTGGCGCAGGACAAGCGCCTTTGGGATGAATGTAAGACGGTCGACAACTGGAGCGAGGATGACAAGCAGCTCCCAACCAAAAGCGAGGTCTTGGCTGGACTTGCGTCGCCGAACGGCCACGGTGCTCTCCACCAAGAGGGCGGAGAGAGCTAACCGTTGATGGGGATGATAGTCTCCCCAATCATCCCATTTATTTTTATTTTTTATTTTTTTATTTTTTTATGTTCTCATTTCCTCCCTTTCTGATTATTATACTACATATATGTAAATACACAACACAAGATTGGAACATAAGCAAGCAATAGCAATACATACAACATGCCCCCACTCAAATAATAACTTAGCAAGCGACTCCCCAACTGCCAATGTGCACGGGTTGCATTCAAGCAGGCAACCCAGCCAGGTCAGCACCTAGCTGAACTGGCTCAGAGACGTGCCAAAAGCGCCCAACAGGCGTCTTCAGACGTGCCAAAACCGCCCAATGGGCGACTTCGAAACGCCTGGGAAACGTCTGCGAGGCAGATTCTCATCCGCCTCGGAGGCGCCTTAGCTGGAAGGACGTTTGAAAGTCGTCTCAGCAGACGGCTCCCGGGCGCCTTTGGTTCTCACTCGAAGTCGAGGACTTACTGCTGGGCGCCTGGGTGACGCCTCAAAAGACGCCTGGCAGGCGAAATCCTATGCTACTGAATAGGATTTTGACGCCTTCCAGGCGCCTAGCAGGACGACTTGGAGGCGCCCGAATGCACCCGTGGTGTATACATACATGTCATAAGTTCATGGGGACATAGAAAATCCTGCACTCAATGAAATAAAATTCCCATTGAATCATAGTGCATTTGAATTGTAATACATTAGAGCAGAATATACACCAAAATTCTAGAACCTTCCCCTGAAGACCTCTAGAATATAAAAGGAGGCCATTTCCTGGCCTCAGAATGGATCCTCAGCATATTCCCCCAGTACCACATTAGTAAGTACACTGAATATTCTCCTCCTACTTTTAGAGTAGTGTTATTCCTTTATTATCCAACCCACCTTGTTTACTGGAATAGTTATCAAGCTACCTTAGAACCTCCCCATCTTAAAACTTGAATCCTTATAAAGCAGTTGCTGCAAGACTACCACCTCTGACAGTAGCCAATCAGCTCAAGTGCTTGCCAGCTGCTTAGTAACAATTTATATTGTTACATTTCTCTCAAAAAGACAGAAAGACATCCAAACCTATATGGTTAGCTGTTAGTCATCTCCTGATTGACTCATTTGTATACCAAATAGACAATTATAAGGAGTTTAGGTTATCCTCTGTGCATAGTTTGGACACTATGGAGAGAGAATAATACTTGTGATTATTCTGATAACCTTTCAGCACAGTGATAGTACCTGGATTTTTGTAGAAATTAAGCCAGTTTTTCATACACATAGCTGACATATTTTGTCTGAGATAAATTGAGCCTCACATACATTATGAATTGTTTATTATAGTATGAAAGCTGAAATTTCATTAAATGTAGCCAATTGGCCAATGAAGGTGCCATTGAATATGATTCAGGATTGAGACAAGAAGTTCTCTTTATGATTATCCCCCTTGCATTCTTGGCTGGCTCAGCCATGGCAGCTGAAATCACAAGTACCCCAAATCCAGGGCTGGCCAAAAATCCATGCCAAATAGGTCATCTGCATGCCAAATCAAAAGAACACCGGTGCTTTTTGGAATTCCTCAGGTCATTCTTTGAGCTTCCTCACTTACCACCAGGCCCACAATGGGAAGAAACAAAGATATGATCCCATGGCCTTTGGGATATATAGAATGAACAGAGCAAGAAATTGAATGATTTCAATTTGAAAACTGAAGAGTATGGTTTGAAGGACCAAATAAACCACAAATTGATTGAATTGAAATCTAAACATGTACACAAAAGAATACACATTGCTGAACTGGCGCGAAATTTACATTTAAGAATGTTCAATTCATTCTTGGAACTATAAGCCTCATTTGATGGTTGTAATGACACCCCAGTGGAGATATTACATGTAATATTACTGGGTTCTGTGAAGTATTTATTGGCAGACCTTATGAAAAACCGGATACCAAAGAACAATCCAATTCAAGTTGAGGCCTGATTAAGATCCTTCAACATGGAGGGCCTAAACATACCTCCCATTCAAGTAAGTTATATGATGTGCCACCATGCCTCCTTTATTGGTGAGGATTTCTAGACCATGTTTAAGGTAGCCCCATCTTTCTTCTTTCCCTTCATGACAGAAGAAATAAAGGCCCTCTGGTTTTCAACATGCTACTTATCCAGTGTTGAATTTCAGACCTGCATTCTAAACATGGAGACATACATACAAGGACTGGAATTAATCATCAGAGAGTTTATGTACCACATAAGTAAAATTTCTGGCCAATGGTGAAATAAACCCAAGGTCCATGTGCTTCTACACCTAACCCAATCCATTAGGCAATTTGGGCCTGCTAGTCTGTTTGCCACAGAGAAATTTGAGAGCTACAATGGGATAGTGTGCACAGCATAAATTCACTCAAATTGACAAGCACCAAGCCATGATTTGGCCCACTCATTTGCTAACTATCAAATAGAGAGGCTATTGTTTTCTGGTGCATATTTGTACAATGTTAAATTAAGGGGATACTTTCAAGAATCTTCAAATTTTACAAATATCTTTCATCAAAATTTACTAATTCCAAAGTCATTTGGTTACAACTCCACATTGATCAAAGGCAGGATTGTGTATCCATACATACACCACACAAAATTGAACCAAGCTGATATTGAACAGATACCAGAAATTCTCAGGGACAGATTCCCTACCCACAAAATTAGCTGCAATCAAATTGAATCTCAAGAAAATAATTCATAAGGGGATTTTTTTTATCTGGTGAGTCAAAAGCTGCAAGATTGAATATGCACTTTCAGATTTAGATTGTGTAATAATCATCCAAGTATAACACCAGGCAAAAAAAAAGCTGGAACCTCTATGGAGCTGACTTCTCTATATCCCAGACTTATTCCGCTCTGGATCCTTGGTGTACACCAATGCTATCTCCATGCCTATATATTATGGATCACCAATGTATAATGATACATCAGAGGAGTTTTCAAACACATTTCAACAGATCCAATTGTTCTTATAGAAAGTTCTGAGGCAAGAAATTCATTTTATTACAACCAATGTTTAATCACTGACAGAAAATCAAACAAATTATAATTTTTGAAATTAGTTTGAGCTTGGATGAAAAAAAATATATATCCAACCATGGTTTATCTATTTCTACAGTTCTTTGAAAACATGACCAGAGAACTATGAAGCAAGCCAGTTATATTTTTAAAAGTGCATACATAGGAGATCCACCACTGCCAACAGCTTGGAAGCTGAATTTATGATATGCACAAGCTTGGTGCCCATGGCAAAGGTCATAGAAGAAGGATGTGCATGGGAGTATGTTTCTGCCTAGCATAGTGAGGGGTAGGCTTATTTGCTTTTTTTTTCATTCCTTTCTGTTCCTCAGCAGCACAGCTAGGTCAGGCTGGTTTCTTGTGATGTATGTATTTCTTCTGTGCCCATTGTTCTTAGCCTTTAGTTGTCAGAACAGGCTACTATCCCAATTTAAACTTTGGTTGTTGGACGAGAGAGAGTAGATGTGAGTTGAGATGGCTGAAAGTGGATATGATTTTAATTTTAATTTTTAATTTTTAATTTATCGTCAACTGTAATAAGCCAAGCCTTCCTTCCTTCCTTCCTTCCTTCCTTCCCTCCTTCCTTCCTTCCTTCCTTTCCCTTTTCCTCTTTCAACTCTCAAAAACCAAAAACCAACTCTCTCTCTCACAAAGAAAATATGATCACCCAACCATGGAAACCTCTATGCTCACCCCATCCTTCAACTACTACTACCACTCAAGAGGACCGACTGGATCGACTCTTGGCCCAAGTTAATAATAATCCCGGTCCATCTAAACCAACGGTTACCATCAATAACGATCACTCTTGTTGGGAATTAGAACATCAACAATTCATTCACTCTCCAACTCAACCTCACCACCATCAAACCCATCAACAACTCAGACCATGTCTCAAGTCGAATAAACTTTATCTCAACCCAATCACCACTGTTCGTGTCAGATTTGATGAATCTATCGTACAAGAATTCTTAACTTGGTAAACAAACAAACACACTCATTCATCTCCATCAATAACAAAACCTAGAACTAACTCTCATCCTACCTATATATCCCTTAGGTCTAGAGAATCTTACGACCGTAGAGGTCCACTTCCCATCACCAAACTCAACCTACGCGAATTAATCGAACTCAGACTGATCAAACAAGAACTCGCCATCTCCTCACCCGTCGTCTCACTCACTATATCTCCTATCATCTCATCCTCATCCTCATCCTCATCCTCATCATCCTCATCCTCATCCTCATCGTCTTCGTCTTCTTCGTCTGAAGGAGAAGAATCCTCATCCCTCGACTCTACCTCCGGTTCCACCCCAATTACCCAACCATTCAATCACCTCACTTACCCACACTCGACTTGAAATAACCAACTACTCTATAGCAACACTTTATCACACACACACACTTGTCTGTCTTCTTCCTTTGCAACTCGTCAAGATATATCGATGTACCACATGTATATGTACCTTCATTCTTTTCTTATAAAAAACACATTCTTCTATCATTCCCCCCACCTATCATCATCATCTTCTTCTTCCTTCGATTCCAAATTCCACTCGATAACCCATCTCAGAATTACATTAACCTTATAATACTTTTAATAATCTTTCTTTCTTTTTTTTTTTATTTGACATAAAAAAAAAAATTAAATTAAATAGCAACATTATCTTCCTTCTAATTATGACCTTATTATTTTTTCTCTTGCTCTTGATTCTATCACTTCAGATGATCTATTGTTTTCTTTCGTTTTCATTCATTTTGACTTTTATCCTATGTTTTGGTCGATTGTTGTTTCCCTTTCTCCCACTTTTTTTTTTTCATCCATCTCCCATCCCAAAAACACCTTTGTTTGTTCCCCCCCCCACCCCCCTTCATTTATTTTATTATGATTTTGTACACCCCCTCTGCAAGTTCCTTCTTTCCCCCTTTCTTTCTTCTTTGTTCTCTCTCTTCACAAATGATTGCATATAACATGTTGGAATTTAAATGAAGAGATTGTAGAAAGACACTTGCTCAGATCACTATCATCCTTGAACCTATCAGCATATCAATTCCCCTTCTCCTCTCTGTCTTGGGCAGAATGCACAAACTCTTGACATTTGACTTCTTTTCTACTTCACAAAAAATAACTGAGTTGTTGGAGCCTTTCTTCTTCCTCTTATCCATGGATCACTCGTGTAACCTGAAATACTACCCAACACACACACACACTCTCTCTCTCTTATCATCAATGAATGAATTACAAGACATCAGTCCGTGATGATAGACAACATACACTCATTTCAGCTAGATAAGATGATATCGACAGGTGTAATCATCCCAGCATGCCGACACTGAAAAAGTAGCGAGTTGCCCAGATAAACTTGGATCCAATCCGACCGACCTGCGATCAAGTCATGGGTCCATCCCAGTTTACTTTCACTCCAGCCACGAAGTCTGCCGACAGCCATGATGACCAAGTCTGTCCATGCCTTGGTGCGCTTGGATAGTGAAGAAGTGGTTCATCTGCTTTTACTTACATACTTAAGAAGTAGGTGATAGTCTCATTCATGTTCATGGACTATATCCCCTAAGTGACGATTGTAATCACTATTACTGTACAACAATCAAAGATCTCCTTTTTTGGTCTTATCAAACTTGCCACACTTAAATACACATACAATCATGTATGTAAATACATATTTATTTACACAACATCATCAGTGCAAGGATAATAATAATGATGATGATGATGGCGCCAATCATTTAAGTATAAGACTTTCAACTAGTTAGCTGTTAAACACTTTGTTTTCTCGAAATAAATAAATAAATATTTATGTAAATAGATTATTTATAATCAATCAGAAACAGATCAAAATGTCTAAACAATCTAAGCCACATCTACAATGTAAGAAGAACAAGCCGCCACAACAGAAAAAAAAATACCCCTCCCTGCCCTCCCCTCGAAAAGATTATATAATACACATGAACATTTTTTTTTTTTTTTTTTTTTGGTTTACAAGATCGATCATCGACATAAATAGAATACATTTTTTATTGAAGTAATAGATCGAATTGAATGGTAAGAGAATCAACAACAACATCAAAGAGGGAGAGAGAGAGAGAGAGAGGAGAGAGAGAGATTAAGTGAAATCCATGTCCTAATTAACCAATTCATTCTGATCTTTACATTCGGAGTTTCTGAGAATATAAGGGGGGGGGAGAGGATAACTAACATATGAGTGTGTGTGATGTAAAATGTGTGTGTAGCAACAGAAAAAGGGAAAAAGAGAGAGGGAGGAAGGGGGTACATGAAGGTGGCGATGAATTCAGACGAGTATAAGCAAGTATATACGTCGATCTGAAAGTTTATCTTTGCTCTAAATGTCCAAAAGAGGAAAGAGGAAGAGGAGAGAGGAAGAGGAAGCGAGACTAAGAAAATCGAATCCGGCCCCAGCATTGATAGCATAGAGTACCTTTTCTCTCAACTCGACCTCGGTCTGATATTCCGGCAACTTCAACAGATTGACGCAGGTCGAAGCCGAAGGTAACCGGGTTCGATCGACGCCAGAGGACCGGATGGCAAACGACGGTCGGAGCTCCTTGAAGCCTAGTAACGGCGGTCTCGCGCACGAGGTAACGAATCGTAATAGTTTCCGTTTGGTCAAATTATCAAACCCTCTCACAACTTTCCAGAACTAGGAGACGAATAAATGAACATCCTTTTGAGGGTCAGGAAAAAAAAACACCGATGCTCAAGGGATTGGAAAAAAAGTTGATCTAAACTGACAATTCTAATCGTCGGATGTGACTCGTCCCAGCCCCCATAAACGGTCCACTGTTGCATATCGTCAATATCAAGATCCTGGCCGTCGAGGCCACCGACCAACACTTTTAATTCGAGCTGATTAAACATCCTCAGCCACTTCAACTCGATGATATCGTTGAGGCCTTTGAAGAAGGCCGTACACTGGCTCTCAAACTGGATGTTCAACTTGTAGTTTGACATCAGATAGATGTAGTTAATCCGGTTCTGCGTCGTCACCGACGTCTTCGAACCCTGTGGGATCAGCTCGATCGTCTCCGACGCATCGAATTCGTTGTTCGTCACCGTAAAGTTCAACGATAGATCTGCCTCGACATCACCCTTATAATGTTTTAGAAATATCAAGCCTGGTACAACTCTGGATCTAATGAAGCCAAGTCATCGAGGTATGACTGATGGATATCAAACGTCAGTCCCAGACGAAAATTTGATTCTACCATTCTTTGGGAAACCTACCTGCTTTCCTAGCCATTTATTGAGAAAGAAATCGGCGAAATCGATATCGATAAGAATGCCTTCGTACAAAGCTTTACCAAGCACTCTTCCCAAGAACCTGTACCATTCCAAGCTAAGGGGCTGACGACTGTAGCTATGAGGGTTGGGATAGATCTCCTGATTTTTATTGACCAGCCAGAGACCTTTGTTGAGGTCAAAGACTCTTGGGTCAGGCTGGTCAGGAATTCCTTAAACACCCCACCACCATCGATCCCGGCCTCTTCGAGGCCATAGGAATCGATGAACTTGATCTCAATCGTCTCCTTCAGTCTGGGTCCCAGTGCATTGAAATGGGTGAATCCGTCCTCGGAGACGAACTGTCTTCGAATCGAAGCCTTGTGCCGATTTTCTCCAAACGAATGTGAGTCCAATCCTAAGCGGGTGTCGGTCCGAGTTGATGAAGGTCCGGAAGATCGCGACGCGTTGTTCGAAGGGGATCACGAAGGGGATGTTGTTTTAAAACGCCAAGCCTGGGACTGATGAACGCCAGCTGACGCTGTGAAACTCGAGCCCGGACGCCGCGCGAGGACGAAAGAGGGTTAGTGATATCCAAGTCCGGGTCCTGGTTTAGAAGTTGTGCAGGACTCTGTAATTGATCTTCGCGGACTTCTTCCAAGTGGGATTCTTCATATACAACCGTTTGCATAAATGACTGCAAGTCGAACGTCGATGTCATGGACCAAAAACCGGGTCCACAGAATGGCCGTCTTGAACTGTTTTTGTTTGTTTTTAAACGTCAATTTGGTTAGCAAACATGGAGACAAAAAAGGATTGCAACAAGAAAGAAAAAGATGAAGGCCCTGACTCTCTGACATATATTTGCTGTAATAGGCGAGTGGCCAGGGTCCTTAGGTATTCTAAGCTAAGGTTAGTACCGACCACGCAGCCATTCTTGATATCTGCTTGTCCTTCAGTCCAATACAATCCAAAGGCAAGGTTTCTAAGCAGACCAGCCAAGGTGACTACCTCATCGGTCATGAGAGGATTTCTACTGGTTGAGATAACGGATGCCTTGGCGCGTTGGAAAGGTATGGTTGATGCGACTTCGGCCTCGTCGTCGAAGAATTCTTCATCCCCGGCGTCATTAGGTACCGCGAATAGAGCTCGCATAAAGGATCAGATCTTCCCATTGCCCGGCGAGCTTGGGATCTTTGAGAGTCGTGAGAACCCCTTGAGGACTCCCACCGGATTTCCGATCACGCAGACTAACACTGATATTTCCGGGACGGACGTACAATCTCCATAGCTCCTTGATGAAACCCCCGCTTTGGTTGACAGACCGGCTCGAAGGTCCGGTGGTGGACGTCATGTAGATTAGCGTGTTGAGGATGGTGTCCTTCGAGGTGGGCCATAGATGAATGATCGAAACCATCAGCCGACATAATCGAGGTTGACAGGTGGATGAATATCTGGCCGACATTGAACACAGCTGAGAAAGATGTTCAGATTGAACGAGAACTGAGAGCCATTGTAAAGTCTTTGGGCTGATCGAATTCAGGACGGTCGCTGTAAGATTCGTATCTGGAGGTTCTGCCATCTCGATATCTTGGTCTATGATTATTGGATCATTTTTCGCACCACTGCTCCCTTGGATAACCTGGTTGGAAGAACTTCCTGGTAGACGGACTGGTTTTGGAGTTCGCGATTGAGGCTTAGCCTTAAGAGATGTCTTGTTTGCTAGATGCGTGTCCACTTTTCGGAATAGGGCGGTGGGCGTTCGATTGAGACAGAGCTGGATGACATTTAAATATCCTTTGAAACCATTCTGATCCATGTGAATGACTTTTTTGGATCCCCAGACGAGTAAATTTGACAGGAGATGGATGATGTCCTCCAGCTCCAACTCTCGTGTGAATCGATCCGTTCCAGCCAGGATTTCAAGAAATGGCAACGAAGCGGTGAATTGGATCAATGCTTGAATTCCCAGCCGATTAGGTAGGAGTGGGATCGTAAATATTTGAGTGGCAAAGACGCTGGCGAGTTCAGTTCTTTGATCTATTGAAAGCGATTTCAAGGGTGATACGGAAAGCTCGATGGCCAGGGTTACGCTTGTGCTAGCTGACTTGTCATCGAATTCCTAATGAAAAAAACGAGGAAACAAACCGAATCAGTTTTGGAATAGGTAACTGCCCGCTGGTAAGATGGAGCTATCCACATACGTAAGCCATGACGTAATTCCTCAAAAGTTTCCAATACCACGTGTGAGCCATGTTTATTAACGTTTGTAGGTCTGACCGACGGTTAAGGTCATCGACCATTTCCTTCACGGCGGATAAAAATTTGGGTGAATGTGCCGACCGGGGGAAATCCGCAAGTGTCTGGAGGATGCGCTTGATGATCAATGGTATGATTTTTTTCCATGAACGGCCTAGTTCGTCATCCCTTTGTAAATAAGCCAAGTAGACTGGTTCGTGGTTTAGGATCGAGTGATTCGCCCAGGCGACCAGTCTCTGTTGATCGCTGGCTTGATGTGGGGTATAGAAGAGCAAGATCAATCGTGATAGTTCTAGATGATCTTTGGGGGATAATTTGAGAAGATGGGAAGTGTTTTTTGATTGCCCGGTCCATCGGGGTTATCAAAGATAAATGAGACCAGCTGGTCGAATCGATTCCTCAGCGCCTTTCTGGTCCGCGCCGCATCCGTCCTACACCGCCAAAAATTCTGCAAGTTGAGGTTGGATTTTCAGCAACTTGGAATGTTAATATGTATTAGATAACTCTTACCTGGATGGTTGAGACTGCAGCCTGTTGATGTTTGAATTTCTCTCTCAGCTGTCGTTCCTCCTTTGCTCTCCGCATGATTTCGGTTGGGTTGTTAAGGTTTGACTGACCACCGAGATTGATCATCGGTCGTCTTCGGCTTGAGCCAGTGAGGAGGAGTACATGATGACAAGAATCTGTGTTGGCTCGAGTTGAATGAAGAGTGGACGACAGACCACAGCCACAGCTTGATGTAGGCCGGAGTCATCATGGCCTTTCACAGGGCTGTGTAAGCCATCGATCCGTGACAGCTCGCCTCCCTTACTTTCCCCCAGCCAAACTAAAAAGTAAAAACCTTCAGCGTACAACCAGGATGAGCTGCCAAAAACTATGGAGGACTTACATCGCTCGATCGATCCCATCAGGAAGAACTATTACCACCGCACCCTCAAAAACTTACTCTTCGCCCTGGTCCTGTTCAGCCAAGCCACGAACTAGTCGACCTGCTTTTTTTCTTCTCAACCGACCCTTCACTCTGAAAACGAGCAGAACAAAATGACCTTATCCAAACTCGTCGAAAAGGAAGTTAAAGCAAAGCCTCTTAATTCTCTTCCCACATTTGGTACGTCTTGAATAATTTGTCATTGAACTAAATAAAAAAAAAAGATTGAGCTGTAGGCGAGAGGCACAAGAGAATTGATCAGGTCTTCTTTATCTTTGCAGGTTCTCAATGGGGAAAATACTTCAGCGATGGTAGTCGTCGATTATCTTTCAATCCTAACCAAGTCAGTATTTTTTTGATGGATCAGCAGATATTAGAGCAAGAAAAAATCGAGATGTGAGAGACTCATCAGCACTCCGGTTGGCGCAGGTCTTAAACCTTCGGACTTGCAACTAGAGAACCTAATCCATCCAGCGGACCGTGAGAGTCGAAAGCCGCGACCCGTAATCCGACGGCCACCGACTAAGAGCGAAGTCCGTCTCACGGATCCGTTCCTATACTATAACATCAACATTCTCAACGAGCCCTATAATCCCGATCTACTCTCTAACTTCATCACCCCACTCGGCCGGATCAAGAAACGAGCGCTCACCGGCCTCTCGAAGGGTAACCAGAAAAAAGTATCAAAGGCTATACGTAGAGCTCGTTGTATGGGCTTCCTCCCTTACTTCGGGAAACCTCTGGAAAGGTACTCTGAGGAGCATCAACAAAGAAGAGACGGCCCTGGGGTAGATCTACCTCATTTTGCTCGATGATCACTACTACTCTCCTTTTCCTCCTGGTAATTCTTTTTGTAAATTCTCATGACCCCCCAAACACATTCAGGATGTACCCGAAACTGGAGACAGAACTTGTTTTAATTCTCAACAGATCTCACTTGGAAATGCGTCCTCCACCAAGGTGACATGGTCTGGAACAGATTGCTATTGGGTAAGGTAAGAGATTGTCATCGGGTAAAGTAATCTAGGGAAAGCATGAATGAGACGTTGCACAAGTTCTCCTTGGTGGAGGCGCCAGTGCCAAAACACGACAGGAATTGTCTGCATTCACTGATGGGATCATCCATCCAGTGTCAAAGTTTTAAGTCACCTGAGCCAGATGCCTGAATGCTTGGCAAGTTCAGCTTTCAAACAAGTCCATTTCTTTTAACAGATCAAGGCATAAGGTTTCCTGTCCCCCATCAGAAAGGTGAAAATTGATCAGATAACCACGGGATCCGACTGATCAGCGTAATCAGAAAAACTGCATGTCTGGACCTTTTGAAGTTGCCCCAAAGACACAACTCAAATACAAAAAATAACAAACAAATAAACTTCATTCTTATGCATAACATCAACAGAACTGAAAGAAAATGCAATACACTTTTTTTTGTTAAGAGAGTAATTACTTGGAGTACATATGACTGATACTATGGATCTGAAATCTGATACAAATAAAAAAAAAAATTATAGTCAGAATCAAATGATTGTTTCCCTTGACTTACTGAAATCTTCAGCCTCTGATTTGGCATTGACAAAAACCAGTTAGTAAAAAAATATACAGAAATACAAATTCTTGCATGTAGCCTACGGAGTCATTACCATAGGTTTGAGCTTGAGTTTGTGTTTTTTGGTTATAATTTGACTTTGCCGGTGGCGACGTTTCCTCTTCTGACCGGCTCGGCTTCAGCATCCTGACCGCTGGAATCGGGGGCCCCTGGTTGGTCGGATTTCTTACAGGCAGCCTTGTAAGAATGCTGGTCTCTTTTAACGCCAAGCTCAAGTAACTTGGCAAACGCGTCGGCAAAGTCAGAAAAAAACAGCTCTCGATCGTCGGCGCCGACTTATCGACCCATTTACTAAACGACGGGTCAGAAACTAAAGCACGATCGGTCTGGGACGATCAGTTGATCAAATTTGATCAGTATAGATCCACTGTCAAGAATATGATACTTGAATGGAGCCTACAGGTAGCATCATCAAAAACTCTTCGCCAAAGTCGGAATTCACGAATTGGAGTGGCCCGTCCCATTTTTTGGCTTCCATTCCAACTTCGTCAGAAACTTAAAGTATTGATTGCTGAATCTTGTCGGCTAAAGACAAGTAAGAGAACAAACCGGAAGAATAAGGCTCTGGATAAGTTTTGCACCGATCGCCACCCGTTTATGATGACAACTACATTGTTTACCAAGGGCCTTCGTAGCCTGATCGGTCTGTATGGCTTTCTGATAGAAAAAAAAATGGATTAAGCCTGATGTGATCGGAATGGTTTGATTGCAGCTAAACTGACACCTAGGTTATGGGCTCCGACAGGGCGACGATCTCGCGATATTGAAAACCCATACGATAAAATATTTGTCGAAGATGGTCGTGGCGCCAATGAGGCAATCGGGTAGTCGGCCTCTTGGCGGGCACTTGGAGTCATCCATGAAGTCTGT